>CAWUFW010000006.1:2105000-2175000 GCA_963921515.1 Calotriton arnoldi | reverse complement strand
AGTGGCGTAGTGAGCACGGGACCCACGTCTGGGCATACCCTTCCCACTTAGGGCGAAATGCAAAACACACAAGATGATGGACGGAATGTTGCACATTGGCAAACATTCACCCCCAGTCACAGATCTGGGTTTAATCCATCGTTATTTTGCTTCACCACGCCACCCCAGTTCAGACATAGCCATATGCAAATCAGTCTTGACCCTGTGCCTCATGGGAACAGTCCAGACCGAACTGCCAAGCCATGTCTTCCCTGGACCGGAATCAAGCATCCTAGGACCGGTTTCGGGGTTTCACCCTCTTCAGCCAGGATAGCTTGACTCCAGTGGCGTAGTGAGCACGGGACCCACGTCTGTGCATACCCTTCCCACTTAGGGCGAAATGCAAAACACACAAGATGATGGACGGAATGTTGCACATTGGCAAACATTCACCCCCAGTCACAGATCTGGGTTTAATCCATCGTTATTTTGCTTCACCACGCCACCCCAGTTCAGACATAGCCATATGCAAATCAGTCTTGACCCTGTGCCTCATGGGAACAGTCCAGACCGAACAGCCAAGCCATGTCTTCCCTGGACCGGAATCAAGCATCCTAGGACCGGTTTCGGGGTTTCACCCCTCTTCAGCCAGGATAGCTTGACTCCAGTGGCGTAGTGAGCACGGGACCCACGTCTGGGCATACCCTTCCCACTTAGGGAGAAATGCAAAACACACAAGATGATGGACGGAATGTTGCACATTGGCACATTGGCAAACATTCACCCCCAGTCACAGAGCTATCCTGGCTGATGACGGCTGATAGCCAGAAACCGGTCCTAGGATGCTTGATTCCGGTCCAGGGAAGACATGGCTTGGCAGTTCGGGCTGGACTGTTCCCATGAGGCACAGGGTCAAGGCTGATTTGCATATGGCCATGTCTGAACTGGGGTGGCGTGGTGAGCAAAATAACGATGGATTAAACCCAGATCTGTGACTGGGGGTGAATGTTTTGCCAATGTGCAACATTCCGTCCATCACCTTGTGTGTTTTGCTGTTCGCCCTATGTGGGAAGTGTATGCCCAGACGTGGGTCCCGTGCTCACTATGCCACTGGAGTCAAGCTATCCTGGCTGATGACGGCTGATAGCCAGAAACCGGTCCTAGGATGCTTGATTCCGGTCCAGGGAAGACATGGCTTGGCAGTTCGGGCTGGACTGTTCCCATGAGGCACAGGGTCAAGGCTGATTTGCATATGGCCATGTCTGAACTGGGGTGGCGTGGTGAGCAAAATAACGATGGATAAAACCCAGATCTGTGACTGGGGGTGAATGTTTTGCCAATGTGCAACATTCCGTCCATCACCTTGTGTGTTTTGCTGTTCGCCCTATGTGGGAAGGGTATGCCCAGACGTGGGTCCCGTGCTCACTATGCCACTGGAGTCAAGCTATCCTGGCTGATGACGGCTGATAGCCAGAAACCGGTCCTAGGATGCTTCATTCCGGTCCAGGGAAGACATGGCTTGGCAGTTCGGGCTGGACTGTTCCCATGAGGCACAGGGTCAAGGCTGATTTGCATATGGCCATGTCTGAACTGGGGTGGCGTGGTGAGCAAAATAACGATGGATTAAACCCAGATCTGTGACTGGGGGTGAATGTTTTGCCAATGTGCAACATTCCGTCCATCACCTTGTGTGTTTTGCTGATCTCTCAGGGGTAGCCTACTCAACCCAGCAAGCAGGGCTCCCTCATTACTCCCTACAGTATAGGTTCTCTGTATTGAAGTTTCTTATGTCTTCATCAGGATACGGTGCAGCGCATGCTTATTGCTATGGGTCATTCCACCCAATGCACTACTCTGAAGCTCCTTAACGTACAATGCCTACTGGTGCAGAAGAGGATTGTTAGACTTGGCATCTTTTGGCGTGTTTCCCCTGACTTTTTGCTTTCTGACCTCCCGGTTTTGACTCTGTTTTTGCTGGTGTAATGATTCTGCGCACTTTCCTCACTGCTGTCCAGTGGGAAAGTGCAAGTGCTCCCGTATAAAATGTGTTATGGATTGGTGTTTCCATGATTGGCCTATTTGGTTTATGTATCAGTCCCTTGTAAAGTGCACTGCGAGTGCCAGGGCCTATAGACCAAATGCTGTTGGTGGGCTGCAGCACTGGATTGTGCCACCCACGCAAACAGCCCGTAAAGTGTAACTCGGGCCTGCCATCGCAGAGCCTGTGCGCAGCCTGGGGCTGCCATGTCGACTTGGCAAGTGCACACACTTGCAAGTCCCTAAACCTTCCCTTTTCTACATGTTAGTCACCCCTAAGGTAGGCCCAAGGTACCCCTGTGGGCAGGGTGCGTTGTATGTGAAAGGTAGGACATGCCCTGGTGTGTGTGGCATGTCCTAATAGTGAATTACAGCCTAGTTCGTTTTTCACTATTGCAAGGCTACCTGTTCCCCATAGGCCAGAACGGGCAGTTTTGATTATTACAGCTTATAATCCTAACTGACCCCGGGAACATGGGAGAAATTCGAGTTTAGTATGCCTGGACTCAGAATGATAAAATGCATCTTTTAGTGAAGTTGGTTTTAACATTCTGTGTTTGAAAATACCACTTTTAGAAAGTGGGTATTTTCTTGTCTAAGCATCCAAGCCTGCCTCTGCGAGGTTGTGTATTCCTTGTCTGGAGCGTGAGTGACAGGGGCTGGGGGATGCCAGGAGACAGGGTGAGTCAGCACAGGGCTGAATAGCAAGATCTACATGTAGATGGGTGGGAGGGGTTGCACCTGGGCCCTGAATAGGACAGTGCCTTCCCTCCACAATGCTGGCTCCACCTCCTGTGGTGCGTCTGATGTCCCTGGCCTACTCACTGAAAGAAGGGACAGAGACTTGTCAACAAAGTGCTCCAGAACTGGTTTGGACTAGGCAAAGGCCTCTCTGCCTTCAGAGAACAAAGGAATTTGGGATATAAATATTGGGGCCCTGACCCCATGAATTTAGATCTCGCTGGAATCAAGGAACCTGCCAAGACGAAGAGCTGGAAGAGCTGCCAGGAGGAGTACTGCCCCTTTGCTGTGTTGTTGCTTTGTTGGGTTGGCCTGCAGCTGCTGCTTCTGCCTTGGGCAGTGAAAGGACTGAACTTTCTACAAACTTGTGCTGAGAATCTCCAAGGGCCTGGAACCGAGCTGGCCTCCTGTTACGAAGTCTCAGGGACTACAAAGACTTCACAAGCCTCTGGGTACCGCTTCTGGAACGCTGTTTCAGTTGCCACAGAGGAAGGGAACTGCAACCGACTCCGTCAACCGAATCCATCCCTGACCGGTGATCTGTTTGCACCGCAGACCGCATCGCCCCGCTTCGCATCGCAACCCTGGTCTCACCGTGGGCGACGTCCGACGCCGCCAACACCGAGCCGCTGCTTGCACCGTGACCTGTGGGCACCGCAGTTCGCATCGCATCGCTTCACTGAACCAGCCGGACCCGACCGACGCGGTCGCTGCAACTGGCTCAAGAGTCGTGACCGCATCGCATATGGGGCACCGCTCGCACGTCTGCGACGCACCGCTCCGACTCGCACCGCTGTCCGACGCCAGCTCCCGCACTCCGGCTTGGTCGCCTGCATCGCAACCTGTCAGCACCGCATCGAGCATCGTCTCCCCCTGCATCGCACGCCTTGGACTCACCGACTCCGTCTGCACGACGCTCATCGAGCCGCTGCCTGCACCGCATCGAGGGACACCGCACCTTGAATCGCTCCGTCTTGCACCGCAACCGCGACGAACGCCGACCGGCTCGTACACTCCGTACCAGCCACAACGAGAAAGGTACTGTGACCGAGTCTGTTCACGACTCTGCCGGCCCGTAGCGACGCGGTCGGCTGGAACTGTTAGACTCTGTGGTTTTCAGCATCGCGGTAGGCTCGGACGGAGCTACCGACTCGTACGAACTTTGTTTTTGAACTATTCCTGCAAAGAAGAAGTTACCTTATCAAGCATTCATTTTTAAAGTACAGTACTGTGGATTTTTGTCGTAATTGGTCTTGTCTTGAGTATATAAAATATTGGTTATTTTTCTAAACTGGTATGGTGTCCGTTTGTAGTGCTTACACTGTATTACTGTTGGTTATGTGCAAATGCTTTACACACTGCCTCTGAATTAAGCCTGACTGCTCGTGCCAAGCTACCACGAGGGTGAGCAGGGGTTACATCACGAGTGTAACACCCTTACCCTGGCTAGGAAGAAGGGTCCCTACTTGGACAAAGGTGCAAGCCCTTGCCAACTAGAGATCCCATTTCTTACAAGGATGGTGGGGTGTGTATTGTGAGGACTCAATCTAGACAGAATTTGTACGAGTCAGAGAGACACGTTATGTTATACACCTGAGAAAAGGCGAAAAAGACTACATGTCTCAAGAAGCCAAGGGACTCTTACGAGACTTACCAATGGTGGTGGCCATCTTAAATAAAATGGGGCTGATTCTCAAGGGTAAATATTCACATGTATATTTACCCTTGTGAATCTATGCTCCTACGCCCAGGTGAAACACTCCTAACATTTTTGCTATTTACCATTTCCAAGGGGAGATTTATACCCTAAAATCGGGGGGTGGAGCCTTCTACAACAGAATTTACGAGTCTAAAGTTACTATAAGTAGCTTTGCACCTATTTGTGGAGCTCTCTGCCACTGTGGTGGATATCACCCTATGGCAAAGTATAGGGATAATGATAAAAGTTTGTAATTTAAAAAAATATATAAAACATATGGTAATGTCTGAATTAAATGTAAATTAATTTAAACTATTTATTAAACTAAAACTAATGAAAATGAAATGTTACAGCACATTCACTAACTCATAAAATGAAATGTATATTAAATAATAACATAATTTAAATATATTATTTTAATATATAAATAAAATAATAAACAATACTTTTTGAAAAGTACCCACCTTCATTACCTTTTTTATTTTTGTTTAATATTTTGTACATTTTGTTGCAAATTATGTGTTTAATTAATATAAAGTTTAATTTTCTAAATACAATATTAGAAGTTTATTTTTAAATTAAGTTTATTATTGCATTTTAAAATAAAATATTCAGTAATTATATATTTATTTTATTTTATATTAGATCCTATGGGGTGCTATTTTATTTTCTTTTTTCCATTATTTTCTGTGGGAGTATGTTGCAGTACTAGTGGTTTGCGAGGTATGGTGCTTGACTTACTCCAGGGCTGGGTTGGAGTACATCTGCACCTGTTTTGACACCTTTAGAGCTATAATAACTTAGGAGTGTAGTTTGTGATTAGCAATGGTCTTACTCTTTTGTAGGTGTGTTTGTATCAGCATGTGCCTCCCTAAATCCATACTAATATTTCCCTCATCCCTTCCTATTTATTAGTAGATATGCCCCATTTCGTCCCCTGGCCGCTCTCACATTTACTACTTAAAAGTGCACCTACCTGTGCTGAGATTTCCTCCACTGTGGTGGAGATCTCTGCATAGAAAAGATAGAAGAGAAGGAGGCAGGGGTCTCTGGCCATAGGTTTATATAATGCATTTTGTAGTACGCGAGCAGTGCTACTGTAATACTTATCTACATACTACAAAATAACGTTTGTGAATCAAGTCCCTAGATTATCAGTTCCTTGTGGGCCATAACATTCTTGCTAGGCAATCATGATACTGCGATGAGGTAGTGATTTGTTGTTGGGAGTTAGTGTTCCTATAATACTGTTATCCTGAGAAGCTGAGAAAAGTCACCCTTGCATCCAGGGAAGTATTTGCGGACCACACATGCAAAGGACTAGACTTGCACTTATTATTTTCTACAAGAATCATCCCTTAGGATTTTGATGTCTATGTTGTGCCTTGTTTAGTTTCATCAAGGTTCATGCTTAGGATTATTTTATACCTTGTTTGTTTTCCGTAAGTATCACCCTCAGTGGCGGCTGCTGCCTTTTGAAAGTGGTGCGCACATAAAAAAATATGTTCAACCCTTTAAAAATAAACTTACCTTGCTTGATGATCTTCTTCTGCAGCACACGTTTGGCTGCAAACACACCTGACGTTCCTCCTGCCTCGTGCTGCTTGATGGACAACAGCATTCGAGCCAATCCAGCCACTGCTCTCGTGCTGCTTACAGTGCTAAACAACATAAGAGCAGTGCTAGGATTGGCTGGATCAGGCAAAGACAGCGCTCCATTGGACACCTACGGGGCTGTGCCATTGCTTTTCAGGTGCCTTTCAGCTGTTTGCAGAAGCCTGAACTGCGCTTGTGATGCTGGCCACAGTGAAAACACCAGCCAATCCGACTTGTGCAGTTCAGTTAACACAGCTTCAGGTTGTCCCACTGAACTGCTGTGATGTCGGGAGAGTGAGCTCAATCATGGCCCAGCGACTAAACAAGTGAGAGTACAAGGGAAAGCGAGTCGCAGTGGGGTGGTCAGGGGGTCAACGCCCCTATGGACGAACCGCCTCTGACGGGTAGACCTAAACCAGTAGATGACCTTGTTCTTAAGCTAGTCCTGATCTTCGCGTCTTCCAAAGGGGAGTTTTGGGACTGTAAGGTAGATCACTGCTCGTTTTGCCCATGCCCGGGATCTTGTATAAACACCATGCCTTACTATCCCCTTATCTAGTGCCCTTTCATAGTCTTGCTTGGACAAGTTCCCCTCATCTATCACAACCTCTACTCTGTCTATCCCGCTGACTTGGACAAATCTTGATGTGGTCCTAGGAATTAAGCTGGGGGTATCTTTAGAGCTACCGTACTCAGTAGTGTGCGTCAATAGATGAGTACACCTAGTTTGCATGGAATCTTGGGTTGGGTTTGCATTGGCAAGGCTACTTGCTTCTACCCCCCTAGTGGCCAAACTAGTTAGTGGTATCGTGGTTTCTGACAGGGCCAGGTACTCACCATTTGCCCTCTCTAGCAGGCTAGCTACCTTCACTCTTAGAGTAATTACTTCATCTTTCAGTGACTGAATTTGATATTTTAGTAACCGGATTACACCAGCAGGGATTGTACATGACTCTTCGGGGTCACTGCCAACCACCCCCACCCCTTCTTCCTCAATTTCCTCAGTCGTTAGTACATCAAATCTATTACGGCACTCAATGTGTACAGACGATGTTATACTAGACGCTCTTTTCGGAACGTTACAGGGTGGAATAATAGCTAGACTGGACTTAGCTTCAGAGGGCCCAATGACTGGGGCTTTACTGTGTTTTTTGTTATGCTTTTTAAACATTAAAGGTATCTGCTTGGCCGATTTTTTGCTGGGTGTTGTTCAGGCGAGGTACCTATCATAGAACCTGGGACAATCAACCGCCTAGTAGGAATACCAAACGGAGAGGTGGGGCATGGTGAACCAGAGCAGGCTATGTCTTGGCATTCTGTTAGGATAGTCTCAATCCTGTCCATTGTCTCATGGCAGACTGCGCTAGAGGGCCTCTTGTTGTGGAGTACCGAGCCCTGGGCTTTTCTTTTACCCATCTGTTGTCGTATGTCTAATACCTTTTAATGTCACCAGGGGCACCAGAGACATTAAATCAAAGTCCAAGTGGACCACCCCCACCGCAAAGTTTCCAAAGAAGTACTGTTAAGTCACAGTTAAAGATTTGGAAATGGCACAAAGAGAATTTAAGAACACGTGGCCACTGTTACAGTCAATATAAAGGGTATGCCAGAAGAAATTCGTGGTAGTCACTTACAGTTTTGGCGACAGCGACTGAACGGCCAAGGGGGGGTGGCCCCGCCCCACCTCTTCCTGTCGCTGACGGGCGCAGACGGGCCCGACCTTGGCGCTGCAGGAGCCCCAAGCTGGATTTATGCGCCTCCGGGCGCGCAAGGGTTTCGTCGGAACCTCCTGGGCGCAAGGCTTGATGGGGGATGAAGTCCCCGAGCGGCAACAGCAGACAATAAGGCAATGAAGGGCTCCCGCGGAGCCCCGAGCTGGATTTATGCGCCTCTGGGCGCGCAAGGGTTTCGTTGGCGCCTCTTGGGCGCAAGGCTTGATGGGGGATGTAGATTTATTTGGTTTTGGGGTCATTATTAAGGTCTCTTCTTATTCCTTTTGACCATTCTGTGTATGTGGCCATGGTTATCTCTAGACTTTGAAATTTATTTTGTTCTTAAAAAGATTTTTCTGGAACATACTTTGTTACTGAGCACAACAGTGCTTTTTACTTGTCTTTGTGAATAACAAAATGATTAATAGGTAATATGTAACACGCTGTGAGGACTTTTATTAACTAATTAATCGATTTGGCACAGTGGCTTAATTATGTATTTTTCAATCTTACAGCCGTGAAAAAGTCGCCAAACAACGAAACATGTGTTGGCTGTTTCATTTTTGGATCACAACCATTTTGGGTGTTCAAGAAATAAAAAGCGTTTTGGAACCATAGACCTATACGATGTCATCATATATTGGACTCTCAATGTATATACTATCAACTCACGTCTTTCTGAACAATACTATTGGAGCTGTCGGATTGATGGACCACAATTATGTGGTGCTCTGGAAATCTTTTCATATTTTAAATATTTGAAAATATATGTCAAACACTAGATAGGTACCGTAGTGTTTGTTTGTCCATTTGAGCACACGTTACCTTATGTTTGTGTCTTTACGTCTACCATAAATTTGTGATGTGCTAGCTGAACTGTTTGACCGCTGTCACCTGTGTTTTCGTTTATACACCTACTGATATAGTTGACCAAACTTCAACAGCTGCTGTTGCTACAGTACAGCCTACTGAACTTGAAGCAGAAAGGAGAGAAATTTATATTGGGAAGTTAAAATTTGGATTTGAAGACATTTTAAAGGGAACAATTGATTTAGAGAGACTGCTTGTATACAATGAGGATTAATTGAAATATTTGATCAGGGAAGCAGGTAGGGGTGTGCTTGAGCCACATGACAGACTTGAAGACTTAGCAAAGGAATATGATATTGATTTATACAGAAACAAGAGCTTGCGTAGACACTTTATAATGGATTTGAGTGAAGCTGAAGTGGAAAAAATGGGTCTACTGAGTCTGCAAGCACATATGAAATAGTTTGCGGCATAAAAGACTGGAGAGATTCAGGGATAAATAGAAAAAAAGAAAAGCTCCAAAAAGAAAAGAATTGATACTGAAAAACAAGTAAATATGGTTACGAGTGACCCTGAAATGGAAATGGTTGTGACAGAGTTTTCTTTGTGAGAGGTGCCTGGAGGAGCATATATGCATGTGCCTTGGACTAGGTCTGATCTCTATGCATTTACGGTGAATTTCCAAAACTCAGAGAGGAACCAGACAAATGGTACACAGAAGTTGAAAGACAAGTGACTATTTCCAAGGTGCTTTGGGTGGATTTGAACACATTGTTTGAGATTATTGTTCCTAAAGATGTATGGGCTAAATGCAAAGCAGCAGTTACCTGGTTACCAGAAGCTCCACAAAGAGTGTCCTGTTAGTAATGGTCTGGTTACTATTTTGATGGAGAAATACAAGGCAGTGATAGAGCAGTTGAAAAAGAAGATGCTGGAGAAAGAGATTAATTGAGCAAAGATCATAAGGGCTACACAGGAGCATAAAGAGTCAATGTATACATACTATGAGAAGCTTATGCAGATCTACAGTACAGTGGAATTGAAGATCCAGCGAAAGAAGACATAATTGGATTCGTATCAGCTTTCGTTTTGGGTTTGCGTCTGGAGCTTAGTTCTCACATTCAGCAGTGTGATGTTTAGGCAGTCTAAGAGTATCAATGAGATACTCTAGTATGCACAATATAATAGCCACTGCTTCAATGCTAAGCAGATAAAAGATTAAGGAAAAGTTGATGGTCGTGCAAACAAAACAGCTCCAGAGAGGTGGAAAAAAAATCAAATGGTGACCCATGTTGATGGTGCAAATTATGCTGTGATTCGACATTTTGGGATACAAGGAATGGAAGGATTTGGTGTGCAAGGAAATAGCACGTTGTCTGCACAAATTGAGAATGACGGTTCTTTAGGGCAGAGGTAGAGGATTTATGAACAATTCTGGAGTGAATGCAAACATCAACATGCTTAAGGAAAGCACTGCCTCAGGGCCCTCCGCACATCCTCACTGTCATCCTCACTGTCAGAACCGCGGGGAAGTGTGTGCGCCTTCCTGGGCACTGACAAGCTGTTCCGGAACATGGGCTGGTCTACCAATGCAGACTGGGGTGTGCGCACCGGCCCGGATGCTGTTTCGGATACGTGTCCCGCCTGAGGTGGCAGTCTGAACAGTGGCGCTGCATCGCCGAGTTGGCGTTGCAGCGCGCGCAATGTAAATTGTTTTATGTATTTATCTATTTACTTAACTCCGTTGCGCCGAATGCCGGAGTTTACTACCCCCCACCCTGCCCCTCCCCCGCCCCGGCGCCCGCAGCACTCCCTCGGCGAGCCGCCACTGAGTCTGAAGGATGCGCCCCGGCACCTATGGCATGGTGGATAGGTGCCCGGCCTGCCAATGAAGGCAGATGAGCGTATACCTGCAATCCGTGTCCTAACCTCTGGGTCAGGCCTCCTGGTGCAGGACTGCGTCTGCACGCTTGCATCCATGCTGCTAGAGGTAAGGGGCCTGGTCCACCATTGTGGGCCGGAAGTGTACAACCGTACCCGTGAGGGGGTCCAGACATGCTGGGCCATGCAGGGTAGTTTGTGCATACTGGCAGCAAAGGTGCTCGGGCCTGGGTAAGCCATGTGCCAGGCCTGTCCTTGCTGTGTGAAGTGTGCTCACCTTTCCTATCCGTTTTAAGAAATTGTGCTGATTTCATGTTCTGAAACACGGGCCGATCTGTCAATGCAGACTGATGGATGCGCACTGGTGTCTATCTATAGTGGGTAAACTCACGAGCAGCTTGCCAGTGCAGGCTGCTGCTAATGCGCACCCGCACCTATGGTGCCTGCGATTGCGTGTGCCGCCTGCCAACGCAGGGTAGTGCATGCGCAGAGGCACACGTATTGTTTAAACCTGTGTCCAGTCTGCTGTGCAGACTCGGGCGGGCACACTGGCACCACTGGTGCCAGGAACTATGTGTCCCTCCTGCCATCGGAGGTGGGGTGCGCAATAGCGCACATGGCCCCAGGGTAGTGAGGAATACCTATGTGTGTTTTCACTACCTATGAGGCCTGCTCTGCCCATAAGTTAATATGGGGAAATAGTTGACAATACTTCGCACTGTAATGGTGGATTGCAGTGGAGCAGCCTTGTGATGTTTCAAATCAATGGATTCCCAGTGCCAAACCCTTTCCATTGGTAAAGGGTTTTTAGGCATAATTCGCTTAGAAATGCAACTAATAGAATATGGACATTTCTATGCTCCAAGAGTCTCGGGACCGTGGTGTCTGGCTCCAGTGGACACCAGGGGTTGGGGGGAGCACATCTGTGCATTCCCCAATCAACAGCCACAAAACATGGGTATCCCACAGGGAACAGCAGACTTCTGCCATTTGAGGGCCGAATGGGATAGATTGAAGATAGAGGTAGTGACACTTAGCCTCTAGAGTCCATATCATGGCCCCACTAAAGATTAAGATCTGCATTCCAAGGCCTCATGGCAGTCAGGCCAACAATTTAGGGGAGACATCTGTGGTTCAAAGTGAAAACCCCTAAACCACCCCGACTTCAAAGACACACAACAGTATAACTACGGGTGCCATCCTCCATCAAAGGGTGAGATTGACAGGGTTCTCTGTTCGATTCCTCGGGGTCGTGCTGATGCTCAAAGGGGGCCCACCTCTGAACCACCCCAAGTCTGGAATAGCGTTATGCTCTCAGACTATTGAGGTAATTGAGCGGGGGAAGGAAAGGGTAGGAACTGCGTGGAGGTAGATCTGTGAGGGTGACAAGACAACAACGTAAGTTTTTTGCTTTCCCTTACCCCATCCCGTCACTATCAACTTTACTCTACAACCCCTACCTGAAATAAAGAACAGTGAAACGGTGACATCAGAAGAGAGCAGAGGGTGATGACCTGTTGCAGAACACCTTTTCTAAATAAATGCAAGAAAAGAGAGTGCGTTATAAAGAAAGGTTTCTATTCTCCTCTACGCCCGCACTGTATTCTATTGTTTTCTTATGGGAGTGAAAACACACCTTTTCTTTTCTAGATCATGTGTCTCGATGTCTGTGATGCAAAAGATGTGACCCCTCTATTCGATCTCTCTCTTCTGAAGGGACTAGAAAATATAAAGAAAGAACAACCAAAATCACGTAATTCAAAAGGAGTATGATGGACCCTGGACAAACAAGGCTTGACTTCTTTAACCCTAGCGAGGAGCGCTCAGGAGTGTTAGCATTCACACGATCCTAGCGTCTCACCAGCTAGTGTAAGTTTCAAAGAAGAAATGTTAATCAAATAAGCAAATACGGCTTGATATTAGCCCCATGCAATGTCTCGGAACGTAACAATCAATGTTGCCTGATCAGGGCTTTCCATACATAGACTGCAAAAATGGAAATGCCAAATGCCGGTGATATCGCGGGTGCTTACTTTCCCTGCATGAAACCGGAATATGATTCTCAGTTTCTCCAACAGGGAATGGGCATCCCAAGCGCATCATCGGCACCTAAACTCCCCTGCAAGAGACCGCTGAGAAACAGCGTGGCTCATCCAACAGAGGAGTCCGCGGAGATGAACGGAGGCTTTAACTCCGTGTAGACTGAACTCTGGCGGCTCGGAAATGTGTGCGCTAGCACTCTTACCGCCTAGCTTGGTCTGCCGATTTCGTAGAGCGAAATCCCATACACGTCCTGGGTAGAGAATAATCGGCGGCGCTTCCAGGCTTCCGCTGTAATTATTCTTTTCCGGCGAGGCGTCCGAGTCACGTGATGCGCGACTCGCATTGCATGCCGGTAAGTGTAGTTTTTGCATGCGGGTGTCGCACACGGTCTGCGCAAGGGGGGGGCAGGCAGTGTACCTGCGTTCGTGATCCTGACAGCACATCCCCCTTCCCCGGGGACACTAACTGCCCGAGGGTTTCTCAGGGTGTACACGATGAAACCTAGCCACTAATCTAGGAGCGTGTACCGCCCCGACCGGTTCCCAGGAGTTTTCCTCAGGACCATAGCCTTTCCAAGCCACCAAGCACCACAGCTTCCCCCGTATTCTTTTGGCATCAAGAATACTCCGAACCTCATATTCTTGATCTCCTTGAACCCAAACAGGATCGGGCCTCTTTTTCACCGGGCCATGTGAGGGTTTCAGGAGGGACACGTGAAACACCGGATGAATCCGGAAATGGGTTGGCAGCTTCACTTTCACTGCCACTGGATTTATGAGCTTAATCACTTTGTAAGGGCCAATGAACTTGGGGTTAAAAACGCTGTACCTTTTAAACCTTATGTGTCGAGTTGACAACCAAACCCAATCCCCTCTTTTGTACAAAGGACCAGGTCTCCGATGTTTATCAGCTTGAGCTTTGTATCTATCTTTAGCCTTGAGCAGATTGTTACGCGTGGTCAGCAATGTTTTGCGCATAAGCTGTAATCTTTTACGTAAGTCTGGGTGACTGGTGTTAGTGCTAGGGACAATTAGGGGAGTGAACCGAGGGTGAAACCCGTATGTGCTGTAGAATGGGGTGAGCTGTGTGGAGGAGTGTTTGGCACTGTTGTATGCAATTTCCGCTACCCACAACCAGTCCACCCACGCATCAGTATTAGTATCAACGTAGCACCTTAGGAACTGTTTGAGGGTTTGGTTTAACCTCTCGGTTTGTCCATCGGTCTGTGGGTGGAAGCTCGTAGAGAGTGAAGACGATATTTGGAGTTCGGAGCACCACGTTCTCCAGAAACCCGCAGTGAATTGGGCCCCTCTGTCTGAAACGATGACTTTAGGAAGGCCATGGAGCCGAACAATGTTGACTAACAGCAGCTTAGCCAACTGGCTTGCTGAGGGTGCTTGTTTGCATGCTATGAAATGACCCATTTTGGACAAATAGTCAATGACCACAATAATGGCAGAGTTCCCTTGATCCTTGGGAAGTCCCACGATGAAATCCACTGAGAATCTTTCCCATGGTGTTTCAGGTGTGGGCATGATTTGTAGGAGCCCCTGTGACCGTTGATGGTCGGATTTCATTTGAGCACACTTTGGGCATTCCCGTACCCACGTCAAAATGTCCGGACGCACTGTTGGCCACCAAAACTGGCGTAGCACTTTCTCCAGGGTTTTTGTGCCTCCCAGGTGTCCGGCACATGGGTGATCGTGACACCATGAAAACACTGTTCTGCGTAGCATACCTGTGGGAACCAGTACTTGTTGGCCTTTTATGGGGAGACCTTGCCGCATCTGCCAGTCCGGTCGTTTCTGGAGCCAGCTTCTCCACGCAAACGTGCGTATTCCTGTTCTTACCTTTTGCAGGAAGTCATCGGTTTGTACGGCACACACCACCTTACCGGGTTCAATGATGGAACCCTCGGGTGTGACGTATGAAGCGGAAAGGAGTCTTGTCTTGTGAGGGCATCTGCTTTTTTGTTGTCCACGCCAGGGCGGAAGGTCACCACAAAATGATATTCCGCGAAGAATAACATCCACCGGAGCTGGCGGGGTGTGAGATGGCGAGCGGCCCGCATGAACTGGAGATTACGGTGGTCTGAGTAGACTGTTACCCGATGCACCGCCCCCATCAACCAATGCCTCCACTCCAGGAAGGCGTCCCTGATCGCTAGGAGTTCTTTTTCTGCGATCGTGTAGTTCTGTTCTGCGGCGTTCAACTTCCGGGACATGAATGCAATGGGATGAAGGCACCCGGTGGTTTCCTGCCGTTGAGAGAGCACTGCTCCCACTGCTACATCGGAAGCGTCGGCCTCCACGATAAATGGTAGATCAGGGTTGGCATGAGTAAGAATCGGAGCCGACGTGAATGACTGTTTTAGAAGATCGAACGCCTTTTGTGTTTCTTCAGTCCACCGGAACGGGGTCTTTTTCCGTGTCAATCTGGTGAGGGGCGCAACCATGTCTGAGAATTGTCGTATGAATCTTCGATAGAAGTTTGCGAACCCCAGCAGACTCTGGATCTCCTTTACATTGTGAGGACAGGGCCAGTCAACAATGGCCTTCACCTTTCTCTCTGCCATGACCTGCCCAGAGGGAGTGAGCATAACCCCTAAGAACTCCACCGTGGTCACGTGAAACTCACATTTTGTGATTTTGCAGAATAGACGATGGTGTCGCAGCGCTTGTAATATCAGACGTACATGTATCACATGTTCTTCCTCCGTCGTGGAATATATGAGAATGTCATCTATATAGACCACGACGAAGTGGTCCAGGTACTTTCTGAGGACCTCATTTAAAAAAAATTGAAACGCCGCAGGGGCATTACAGAGCCCAAAAGGCATAACCAGATACTCGAACAGTCCATACCTTGTTTTGAAGGCGGTCTTCCATTCATCGCCCTGATGCATTCGGACCAAGTGATATGCCCCTCTCAAGTCTAGCTTCGTGTAGATGACCGCAGTCCGCACTTGTTCCAGGAGCACAGGGATCAACGGAAGTGGGTATTGGTTCCTTATGGTTATGGCGTTCAATGCTCTATAATCGATGCAGCATCTTAATTCTCCGTTTGCCTTCGGAATAAAAAAAAGGGGAGAGGCTGCTGGAGATCGGGATGGACGTATGAATCCCCGTTCTAGGTGTTTGTCCAAATATTACCATAGGTACTTGTTCTCTGGTACCGTAAGAGCATATATCCTCCCACATGGGATCACTGACCCTGGGACCAGGTCTATACGACAGTCGTAGTCTCGGTGAGGAGGCAGTACCTCTGCCTCTGTATCGCTGAAGACATCATCGTATTCCGCATAACACTGCGGCAAGATCACGTTCTTTTCGGCAGCTGTTGCGATGTGGTGTCTGGTTGCTAAGATTTTCGACGGTCGCATCGCTTCCTGGAGGCAGTGGCTCTGGCAATAGGTGGAATCCATTTGTAATGTCTTGTTGGTCCATTGAATAGTAGGTTCATGTCTCTGTAACCAGGGAAGACCCAGTATAACTCCATACTGTGGAGCCCGTATGATATTGAAAGACAACCACTCTTTATGGTATTCGTCGTAAATGAGCTCATACTCAGGGGTACTATGCCGAATGGGTCCGGATTCTAAAACCTTCCCGTCCACTGCGTACACCAGTTCTGGGATAGGCTTAGGGATCAGGTGTACCCCTAGACGTAGCGCCTCTTCTTGGTCCATGAAACATCCGGTGGCTCCCGAGTCGACCATAGCTCGAATGTTTTTGGGTTCTTGATTAATTACTATGGTTAGCATTATGTAGAAATGATCCGCTTCCATAACGGCGGATGAGTTCACCGAAGGGATCGCATAACCGCTTGAAGACGTCCCTTCCTGAGTCGTCAAGCGTGACAGTTTTCCTCCTTCTTTTCAGTTGTCATTGCGGCTGCTTGCCCCATTCGAGGACGACCATATTTCGGCTTGACCGGACATTCACGCAGAAAATGTCCCTTTTTTCCACAGTACAAGCATAGACCTTGTCTGCGACGATGGTCTCTTTCGCTGAGAGTTAAAGACGCTCTCACTGTTCCAATCTCCATGGGTTCGGGTTTAGGGGTGGTTTTTCGATGCCAGAAGCGCGCTCACCGTATGGTACGTATTTCTCTTTCCTTTTGTGATCTCCTCTGCGTTCTCGCATCCTGTGATCTAAGCGGAGGGTGAGGTCTATGAGAGCCACACAGGTGCGGGGTTGGGGATCAATCTGGGCTAGAACATCTTTTAGCTCGTCCGTGAGCCCTTGGTAGAATATAGCCGACTGCTTGGCTTCCGGCCAGTCGGTTTCTGCCACCAGTCTCCGAAAACTGTTCAGATAGCTTATCAAATCGGTGTTTCCCTGACATAGCTCCAGTAGATCCCTGTCCGCAGAGAAGGTTTCGGCTCGTCGATCAAAAGTTTTTTCAAAGCTCTCCTTGAATTCGTCCCAGTCGTAGAGTAGGGGATCGTCTCTCCGCACAATGGGAACTGCCCATTGTGCGGCCTCCCCACCCAGATAAGAAATCAGGAAAGCCACTCTGGCTTGGTTAGTGGCGAACATTTTCGGTTTGCAGGTATAGTGGAGTAATACTTGGGTAAGAAAAACTTGTACTTTCTTATTGTCCCCATAAAACCTCTCCCGGAGGAGCCAACGGTATCTGGGCAGGCATCTCCACAACTACCGACGTTGGATGGGGGGTTTCCCCTATATTAAACGGGTTACGTTGTAGCCTATCTACTCTGACATGTAGGGCCGCTGTTTCTTGACGTGAAGCAGCTAGTTCTGTTTGAACAAGCGCCAGCGCCGCCATCACGTCCTCCAAGGTGGCCATCTAGGAACCCAGCACGACCAGGAGGAAGCCAATTCGTGGGCCGATTATTCTGACAGGGTTCTCTGTTCGATTCCTCGGGGTCGTGCTGATGCTCAAAGGGGCCCACCTCTGAACCACCCCAAGTCTGGAATAGCGTTATGCTCTCAGACTATTGAGGTAATTGAGCGGGGGAAGGAAAGGGTAGGAACTGCGTGGAGGGAGATCTGTGAGGGTGACAAGACAACAACGTAAGTTTTTTTGCTTTCCCTTACCCCATCCCGTCACTATCAACTTTACTCTACAACCCCTACCTGAAATAAAGAACAGTGAAACGGTGACATCAGAAGAGAGCAGAGGGTGATGACCTGTTGCAGAACACCTTTTCTAAATAAATGCAAGAAAAGAGAGTGCGTTATAAAGAAAGGTTTCTATTCTCCTCTACGCCCGCACTGTATTCTATTGTTTTCTTATGGGAGTGAAAACACACCTTTTCTTTTCTAGATCATGTGTCTCGAAGTCTGTGATGCAAAAGATGTGACCCCTCTATTCGATCTCTCTCTTCTGAAGGGACTAGAAAATATAAAGAAAGAACAACCAAAATCACGTAATTCAAAAGGAGTATGATGGACCCTGGACAAACAAGGCTTGACTTCTTTAACCCTAGCGAGGAGCGCTCAGGAGTGTTAGCATTCACACGATCCTAGCGTCTCACCAGCTAGTGTAAGTTTCAAAGAAGAAATGTTAATCAAATAAGCAAATACGGCTTGATATTAGCCCCATGCAATGTCTCGGAACGTAACAATCAATGTTGCCTGATCAGGGCTTTCCATACATAGACTGCAAAAATGGAAATGCCAAATGCCGGTGATATCGCGGGTGCTTACTTTCCCTGCATGAAACCGGAATATCATTCTCAGTTTCTCCAACAGGGAATGGGCATCCCAAGCGCATCATCGGCACCTAAACTCCCCTGCAAGAGACCGCTGAGAAACAGCGTGGCTCATCCAACAGAGGAGTCCGCGGAGATGAACGGAGGCTTTAACTCCGTGTAGACTGAACTCTGGCGGCTCGGAAATGTGTGCGCTAGCACTCTTACCGCCTAGCTTGGTCTGCCGATTTCGTAGACGAAATCCCATACACGTCCCGGGTAGAGAATAATCGGCGGCGCTTCCAGGCTTCCGCTGTAATTATTCTTTTCCGGCGAGGCGTCCGAGTCACGTGATGCGCGACTCGCATTGCATGCCGGTAAGTGTAGTTTTTGCATGCGGGTGTCGCACACGGTCTGCGCAAGGGGGGGGCAGGCAGTGTACCTGCGTTCGTGATCCTGACAGAGATACGCTTGTGGGGACGTGGGACCAGAGATCTTGGACTGCGTGGTGCACATTGTCAGAGGACTCTGTAGTGCACATGGAGGATAACTGTCTAAATAGAGACTGGCCTTGGCCGAGGTCCTGCTGAAGTGTGGCACCCTGAAGTGTGCTCTCCAAAGGCACAACTGCGGGCCTCCTGTCCTCCTGGAGTTCTCAGGGACATCAGAGATCTACCCCGAGGGACCTACACCATCTCCCTGTGACATCTGGAGAGCGGTGCCCTCTCAAGTGCCTTCCTCGGCTACTAAATCTGAACTGGTAGAATGGTGAGAACCTGGACTTAAGACTTGTGTCTGGAGACCAGATTGCCTAGTGCAGAGCCCCAGAAATCTTGCCTGCATCTGAGACGTGTGGTTCCTGTACTGCGGGGACCGTGACATTCATTAACGTCCAATGGTGGTGAGCGGATTCACCGGTTGCGGAACCCAGCGTGGCCCGATCCTTTGATTGTGCCGCATTTCTCTCATGGGACACTGCATGCTCATTGTGTGCGGTATCTGATTCACAGGGTGCAACCCTGGGAGGTGGGGGTGTACCTGGAATAGTGCCTCATTCTACCTCATGTGGCTCTGTTGAACTTGCACCTGTTTTTGTGTGACCGGACTGGTCTGGTGCAACCTGTATCATCGTGCACTGGATGTTGTGCCTCATTTCCAGAGAGGTATGGAATTGCAACTCTTCGATGTGTGTTTGACCGTAATTGCCTAGTGCAAACCAACTCAATGTACACTGGTCATTGTGCCTCACTACCAGGGGGGTGTGGAATTTTGCAACTCATAATGTTTGAAATTTGAAGTGGCAGATGCGGCTCATCCGTACGCGCACCAGTCACTGTGCCCACATTGCCTGGGTATGACACGGATCATCGTGTACCGATCGGGGCACCTCATCCTACCAAGAGGCTCCCCTGTGTTACTCCCCATTCATCAGTTGCTCACTTGTTGACCCTCATCGCAGTGGACCAACTGGCCTCTCTACACCTGGCCCCGCCCGAAGACATCTTGGTGCCAGGTAATAGCAAGAGAGATAGACTGGGTTGAAGAAACTCTTCCGAGACAGTTTGGAAGCGTGTCAAGAGACTGCATGACTCCTTTGTTTTTTTAGACCTGTGGGTGAACTTCCCAAGTGGCTGCTAACCTCTCCCTTGTTTACATCTACCTCCTAATTAAAACAGTTACATATTCCCACCTGCTTCGTGAGGATCCAGACTAAGTGTGACTTTGGTCGCGTGTGGCCCAGTGTCCGCGAGGCGGCGTTGTTTATCTTCCACCCTGGGGTATAGGAAACTAGGGGTGAACTTGAGGGTGGAGGGAGGCTTGGGCTATGGAGTCTGCAGAGGCTGAACCATATACCAGCTGGGTACCAGTGGCACCGCATTAGAGTGCTGAGTGCGTATGTGTATATAAGAGCGTGCCATACAGACTGGCTGATACCTGTCACACTGTGTAGTGGTGCGGAGTGAGTGTGTGTGAATGGGAGTGATCAGGTGCAGACTGCCTGTGATCCACGACAGTGGCCCGCGGTGCCGCCTTATACGTTGATTAGTGCCAAAAGCACAATAGCTTTTGACAGTGGATTTCTTCTGCGTGGCTTCGCCCGCGGTGCTGCTAAAAAGTGTTCTATGTTTTGTGTATGTACATCATCTTGATATCGTGCACCGCATAAGGGTGCTCTGTCTCAATTGGGGGGAGTTAGATTAGGGATTGTCCATAGTGTGCATACTAGTGACATCATAAACATATGAGTGGGCCTAGTACTGCTAGTAATATTTCCGATTGTGTTTTATGCCCGAAACTATATGATGGTCATGTTTTAATGATTGAATATGTGTGTTGAATATAAAGGTTTTTACATACATCCTTGGTGAAGTCTCTTTTGTGATGCTCAGTGCATTTATCGCAAGTGGCTGCGGTGGCTTTGCTTTGCACATTGCCTCTGTAGTGAGCCTGACTGCTCACTGCCAAGCTACCCAAGGGTGAGCACCGGTTATGCAGCGAGTGTAATCACCTGCCCTTGATGGGAACTGTAGTTCTGGCTGGCTGGGGGCATCCCTTCAGCCAATCGGATACTGCCGGATCCAACAGAAATATACTGGTATAATGAATGTGAAAGATTGTTTTGTCTGTACATATTTACCATCCTCAGTGGCAGAGGGTGCAACCTATTCAAAATTGGCCCTCCCATATTCATTGTCCTATAATGCCTTTGCTAGTATTTCCCATAAAATAGAATTTCTGTTTCTGTATCTTTCAGACTTCGGTGCTTCACAGGAAGAACTTCCTGCATCTATAGACAATAGGAATTGTATACATTTTTCTAAGCACTTAAAGATGATTGCACAACCTAACTTGAATATTAACCAAACCAAAAATGAGTTTGCATGTAGTGTGAGAGAAGGAGGGTATGAGTTATTAAGGAGTATATTGAGAGAGAAGGGTGAAATTCTGAGAAATTGGGAGAGTGCAAGTGAGGTTAAGATGCAAATAGAAGCTGAGGAGAAGTTTAAAAATTCAAATAAGCATCTAATATTAAAATGGGGCTTGTTAAAAGGGGAGTGTTGTGTATGATGCGACACTAGTCTCAAAGTACTAGTTCAATAGAATTAGAGAGAGTGTGTGTGAAAGGAGTTATATTGTTGATAATGAGTTTTTGATTGGTGAAGAGCCAATATTTAGAATAATTTATCATGTGTGTGGTTAGACATCCTATTTAACCTACCCGTACATGGGTGAGTAGCTGCTGCCTTGCTTTGATTTTCCCTTGAGTTTACTATGTGAATGAAATGAAAGTTGTTTTGGACAAATTGTGTTGGATGTGCAAGGTGCTATTATTCTATCTATTGGTGTGACTTTGAATGATGTGAAAATTAGGATATTGTTGATGCTTGTAGATCGCTTTGCTTCTAACACTGCTGGAGCATTAACTAAAATGAATGAAAAATGAATGGCTATGCGTGCTATGATTATGAAAAACTGCCTTGCATTAGATATCCTTCTTGTGAAGCAGGGCAGAGTCTGCCATGCATTGAAGGTGCTACAGTGATGTACCTTTATTCCAGCTAACAGTAAGCTTATTAATGGTTATATAACAAATGTTACTAATATTTCTCAAAAGCTCTTGAGGAGTATGGTTTGTGGGATTCAGTTGGTTCCTGGTTTGGTGAGATTGGAAAGGAATTTAAAAGTGTTGGTGAGTGGTTCGACAGTATGGGAGGGAGTTTTCTTCATTTTGTTCTAACCCTAATAAATATTGAGTCAATTTGTGCAATTCTTATGCTTAAATTATTTGAAGCAATCATTAATATAATGGGGCTAAATTGTGGGTGTAGGAAGGTGGGGTTAGCAACGTTGATGAATAAGAGAAAAATAGAAATGTATGAACTGAGAGACAACAAAGCACAAGCCTATAATGATATCAAGATATTGAAAGAATTGAAGCGCAAAAGACAGAAAGTGTTGCATACTGTATTATGAATGTATATTATGGGATTTTGGTAATGATTGTGAACAACTCAGGGGGTATTTGGAGCAACTATTTTCTAATTTAAATTATATTTGCATATTAACATGATTCATTTGCAAATAAAACAATAATGCTGTAATGTACAGAAATATGTATTCCTTACCTATGCTAAACTAGACCTCAACTAGTCATTGTCCCTTGGCCATGGAGCCCCTCGCGACTAAGGCCAGAATGGGGCTTCACTATGGGGGGCTGGAGGCAACGGGCCGCACCCAGCACATAGCACTCTACGCTGATGACTTATAATTATTCCTTCAGAGTACGAGGAATGACCTAGGAGGGGCAGGAGAACTGCTGACATCTCTGGCGAGAGTATCGGGACTTAGGCTCAATTGGAGGAAGTCGTGTCTCTTCCCCACTAAAGCAGTGCGCGAGAAGCCACAATTAGGGGTGGAAGTGTCATTGGAGAATAGATGTCTCCCCTACCTGAGAGTTAACATCTATCATGACCGAGCGGATTTACTGGAAGGTAATATAGGAAAAGCACTCAGAGGAGTCAAGTCGAGTTTCAACTTCTGGGGGTCTCTACCCTTATCAGTAATGGGAAGGGTGTCCCTGCTGAAAATGGTAACACTACCGAGACTGCTGTACCTATTTGGGGTGCTACCAGTTTGGATCCCGGCGGGAATATTTTGATACCTGAAATCGTTGGTAATCTTTTTCCTATGGGGAACGGGCAGGCGCAGAGTAGCATGGGCAACACTAATGAGACCAAAGAAAGCGGGTGGCTTGGCCCTGCCGGATTTTGAATACTATTACCTCGCTGCTCAATTGCAGTGGTTCACGAAGTGGGTGGCGGGGAGGGTGCGAGGTACGAACCAGACAGATGACACGGTTCCTAGCTTGAGAACGCTGTCTAACATAGTGCTCAAAATACTCACACGGAGGGGTGATGAAACCAATGAAGTTAAAGTAATTCGTAAATGCTGGGCTAGGAGTCACCAGAGACCTAAAACAAAAAAGCCGTACGCCCCGGAGATCCCGCTGAGCATTTGCATGGCACTTCCACACAGAGGAGTTTGGCGAGGGCTGGAAACATGGGCAGAAGCGGGGGTGTTCACAGTAGGCACAATGTACGAGGACGGATCCCTTCTACCATTTAACGAATTCAGGGAGCTATATGACATACCGCTAGGTCATTTTTTACTTTATAACTCAGTCACGAAGGCAATACATAAACACTGGGGAGAGGACCTCTCGGAACCACCAACTTCGGAAGGATGCCAATATGTGGTGTCAACCTCCGGGACTTTCAAAGCGGTTACTTGCCTGTATAGACGCCTCAGGAACGAGACACTCCCTGCATTCACCCAGCTATGGGAGAGATGGGAAGAGGATTTGGGAAAAGCCGTAGAGGAGAAAGCGTGGGATATACTAGTAGAAAGGGCAACAAGAGTTTCTAGAAACACCAGGTTTCAATTAATAAATTTTTACGTGCTACATAGAGCCTACCTCACATCAACCAGCAATTTGGGACACAAACAGCGCGGTGCCCCCATTGCGGGGAAGCTAATGTTGCTTTCTTACACATTTTCTTGGATTGCCCCAAGATAGAGGGCTTCTGGAGAGAGGAGTCCCAGGTAGTGGTGGAGGTAACAGAGAGAGAGGTGCAAGTGATGCCAGATCACTGTCTCCCCCACTGGTTCCCTCGCACATTCAAGCTCAAAGTGACCAGTAAGTTCCAGGATTTGGCACTCCTGATAGCTAAAAGAGCGATTACTAGAAATTGGAAAGCCCAGGGAGGTCCCAGGGTGGACAGGTGAAAGAAGGAATTCACGAAATGGGCGACGTATGAGGGAGCGGTAAGACTGAATGAGGCCAGATGTGGCAAGGGATCTCTAGATGAAGCCATGGCATGGGAAGCGTTGGTGGCGCCGTTGAAGGACCCACTCGGTGCCACCGAAGAGGATGGGTAGGAAGGGATCATGGAAGATGGAGAAAGACTTTAATCATAATCATAAACACATTGCGCCAGGACAAACAGTGTTAGATGATTGATCACCATGTACACGGAGTGGAACCCTAAAGAGGACAAGATCCACGGAGACACAACACGTCCAGGCACGCCTGGGGGGCGGGGGTAATTTGGGATTGAGTAGTTGATTCTTCTTGTTCCGTAGGAATCGAAAGACTCAATGCACATGAAAAGGGTTAACAAGACTAATGGCCATGTAAGAAAAGTAAGTGGGATACTTAGGCTGGTTATATTAAAGAATGTCATAAATTAGGCTGAGCATGAATACATTAGCACTGGTATATATTACTGCGATTGACATAGCTTTAGATACCCTGTAAGTACTATCTTACGGAAAGGCTTGAAAAGCCACAATGTACAAAATGTGATGTAAAATAATATGAGAGAAATGCCTGATAAAGTTTGTTTAAAAAAAACAAAACTAGTCATTGTCTCCATTTTGATAAATATGGCTACCTCTTCATAATATTTATTGTGTGTTTATATTGCTCATTGACTCAGTACCCAGCAAAATGTGCACTGTTTGTTTTGTAATGACATATTGAACTCAATGAACTACGTAGGACGCCTTTTGATACTTTTCAAGGCTCCTCCTCCTCGCACTCTGTAGTCCATTCACACGTGAGTCTTTTAATTGTTTATGTAAACAGATTTGTTCTAACACCTCCGATGACATTAGGTCAGAAAGGGTGAAAATATTATTCATTTAATGGGATAATGACACAAAGATGATATTATATGGATTTTTGTAATGTTGAATTATGATTTGCTGTTGCTTAGATACTTTTTTCACACTATGCTGAGTGTGCGATTTCCATTGCTTTCTATGGTGATAATTGCTATGAACAACCCTTAGTTTGGCTGTAAGCCAGACTGTTTTCTGACCCTCTAGAGATGCTGTCGATTTGCTGCACATTTTGAACTTAGACTATTTTTCAGAGTTTGCTTAATGCTACATCTATTTTAAATACTGAGAGCCTTCATGGCAATTCTATATCTTTTGACTGATTCATTGAGACTACTATATTTTTGTCTTTCAGTATTGCACTTTAATATTTTAATAAACCTTCATGGTTTTCCTAATTTACTGATCTCGAACTGCATTTTTGAGTCTGTTCTTACTTATTGAATGTATTTTTAAATTCTCTTTTGAATCTTGTCTTCAGGAACACATTGCCTCATCTATTCTTGACGACAATAACGTCCTTGACATTGCGAAGGGCACTACGACTTTCACACAGATTATCTAAGATATGGTGCCCACACAGGCAAACACCTAGAGAATATTGTGAACTCAGGTAATTGAAGAAAGAATGCCAAACATGATTATGTTTTGCACACTGCAGGGAGTGCAACTCAATTCTGGACAAATGTGTTTACTGCAAAGTTCACTGGTCACATCATGGGCGACAGTAGTGACTGTTGAGGCAGAAAGAGTGACAACCGTGCAGATGAGCTTAACATTAATGTTATAGACACACCAGTGGGATTCAGAGATGATATAAAGAAGGCTAGAAACGCAATGGGGTGTGGTGCTTTTTATTCATTTTGAGCAATAAAACAATGAAGTCAAGCGAGAACAGAGTCTATTCTGATGCCAACAAAACTGGGTGTGGGTGTCATGTTATGGAAAGCCCTTTGCAAGCTGTATACATGTTATGAGTGCTAAAGTTGCTATCACCTACGGTGCCAAGCATCCGCCCAGTGTGAAAAGGGTTGTGTCAGGCAAAAGAAGAGGCTGACTTGCTCTCGGGAAGGGAGTCCTACTTTTCCCTTCTTATACCTGGACAGTGTGCACACTGCAAGGGTGTTTTTGGAAGGCAGAGTGTAAAAACATCTAATGGGGTATGCTACATGTAAGCCTACACCTTGTAAGGTTTACTATATTTATGCTCTTTCGTCATGGAAGGTGTGTGGTAAATTGACAGTTTTCTACGTCGCAGCAGACTGTTTTTTCCTGTAGCTGTGTTGTCTTGGTAGAGACTTGCCTTCACTTTGTGAGCATAATGGTTCAGATGCGGAAGGTGGCTGGGGCTCACTATGTTGCCTAGGCGTGTGACCTTATAACAGATGAGTCCTACAAGCAGAAAGGTGCTCTCCTTTAGGAAGCCTGTGCTGTGCTATGAATAAATGTGATATGCCCGAGAGGATGGCCTGTGTGAATGGCTGAGACAAAGAATCTTGTATATGATTCCTGATTGGTTGAGCTACCCCAGGTAATTCGGCATATTATTGGAGAATGTGATTGTCAATCTGGTGAAAGCTTCTATTTATGCTAATTCTAACAGTGTGTGTGTTGTGTGTGTGTGTGTGCGTGTGTGTGTGTGTGTGTGTGTGGCAGGTGCTATTTCACCCTGTTGAAAGCTTGTATTTATGCTAATTCTAACAGTGTGTGTGTGTGTGTGTGTGTGTGTGTGTGTGTGGCAGGTGCTATTTCGCCCTGTTGAAAGCTTGTATTTATGCTAATTCTAACAAAGTGTGTGTTGTGTGTATGTGTGTGTGTGTGTGCGTGTGTGCGTGTGTGTGTGTGGCAGGTGCTATTTCACCCTGTTGAAAGCTTGTATTTATGCTAATTCTAACAGTGTGTGTGTTGTGTGTATGTGTGTGTGTGCGCGTGTGTGTGTGTGTGTGTGGCAGGTGCTATTTCACCCTGTTGAAAGCTTGTATTTATGCTAGCTCTGACAGCGTGTATGTGGCAAGAATATGAACAAGCTGTGATTGAAAAGAGTTTGAACACTGTGCACATTGAGGAACTTCTTCTGGGAACAGCTCAGATGGCCAAAGGGGGCGAATTGTCTAGTCTGGTCCATTTCATAACCCAGATGGAGTGCTGGGAGGTGGGGGGGGGGGAGGTGATGAGTCTCCCAAGAGCCGGATGCCTGGGAAATTAGTGATTTAGTGAGCACTAGTGTAAATTACCCATCTGGTTTCAGAGGGTGTAGTGCATCAGAACATCTGCAGCCAAGGAGAAACAACAAGAGAGTGGGGAACATTTCTCCTTTCAATATGGCAAGCCCCTTTCCAAAGTGCTGGGGAGTAGCACCCCATCAACCTCTGATTCACAGGGTTTAATTGGCTTTGGTCTGTGCCTTAGGGTGGTCCCTGAGAGCTTGGGATGTTATCTCTCAGGGGTAGCCTACTCAACCCAGCAAGCAGGGCTCCCTCATTACTCCCTACAGTATAGGTTCTCTGTATTGAAGTTTCTTATGTCTTCATCAGGATACGGTGCGGAGCATGCTTATTGCTATGGGTCATTCCACCCAATGCACTACTCTGAAGCTCCTTAACGTACAATGCCTACTGGTGCAGAAGAGGATGGTGGGGTGTGTATTGTGAGGACTCAATCTAGACAGAATTTGTACGAGTCAGAGAGACACGTTATGTTATACACCTGAGAAAAGGCGAAAAAGACTACATGTCTCAAGAAGCCAAGGGACTCTTACCAGACTTACCAATGGTGGTGGCCATCTTAAATACAATGGGGCTGATTCTCAGGGGTAAATATTCACATGTATATTTACCCTTGTGAATCTATGCTCCTACGCCCAGGTGAAACACTCCTAACATTTTTGCTATTTACCATTTCCAAGGGGAGATTTATACCCTAAAATCGGGGGGTGGAGCCTTCTACAACTATAAGTAGCTTTGCACCTATTTGTGGAGCTCTCTGCCACTGTGGTGGATATCACCCTATGGCAAAGTATAGGGATAATGATAAAAGTTTGTAATTTAAAAAAAATATAAAACATATGGTAATGTCTGAAATAAATGTAAATTAATTTAAACTATTTATTAAACTAAAACTAATGAAAATGAAATGTTACAGCACATTCACTAACTCATAAAATGAAATGTATATTAAATAATAACATAATTTAAATATATTATTTTAATATATAAATAAAATAATAAACAATACTTTTTGAAAAGTACCCACCTTCATTACCTTTTTTTATTTTTGTTTAATATTTTGTACATTTTGTTGCAAATTATGTGTTTAATTAATATAAAGTTTAATTTTCTAAATACAATATTAGAAGTTTATTTTTAAATTAAGTTTATTATTGCATTTTAAAATAAAATATTCAGTAATTATATATTTATTTTATTTTATATTAGATCCTATGGGGTGCTATTTTATTTTCTTTTTTCCATTATTTTCTGTGGGAGTATGTTGCAGTACTAGTGGTTTGCGAGGTATGGTGCTTGACTTACTCCAGGGCTGGGTTGGAGTACATCTGCACCTGTTTTGACACCTTTAGAGCTATAATAACTTAGGAGTGTAGTTTGTGATTAGCAATGGTCTTACTCTTTTGTAGGTGTGTTTGTATCAGCATGTGCCTCCCTAAATCCATACTAATATTTCCCTCATCCCTTCCTATTTATTAGTAGATATGCCCCATTTCGTCCCCTGGCCGCTCTCACATTTACTACTTAAAAGTGCACCTACCTGTGCTGAGATTTCCTCCACTGTGGTGGAGATCTCTGCATAGAAAAGATAGAAGAGAAGGAGGCAGGGGTCTCTGGCCATAGGTTTATATAATGCATTTTGTAGTACGCGAGCAGTGCTACTGTAATACTTATCTACATACTACAAAATAACGTTTGTGAATCAAGTCCCTAGATTATCAGTTCCTTGTGGGCCATAACATTCTTGTTAGGCAATCATGATACTGCGATGAGGTAGTGATTTGTTGTTGGGAGTTAGTGTTCCTATAATACTGTTATCCTGAGAAGCTGAGAAAAGTCACCCTTGCATCCAGGGAAGTATTTGCAGACCACACTTGCCAAGAACTAGACTTGCACTTATTATTTTCTACAAGAATCATCCCTTAGGATTTTGATGTCTATGTTGTGCCTTGTTTAGTTTCATCAAGGTTCATGCTTAGGATTATTTTATACCTTGTTTGTTTTCCGTAAGTATCACCCTCAGTGGCGGCTGCTGCCTTTTGAAAGTGGTGCGCACATAAAAAAATATGTTCAACCCTTTAAAAATAAACTTACCTTGCTTGATGATCTTCTTTTGCAGCACACGTTTGGCTGCAAACACACCTGACGTTCCTCCTGCCTCGTGCTGCTTGATGGACAACAGCATTCGAGCCAATCCAGCCACTGCTCTCGTGCTGCTTACAGTGCTAAACAACATAAGAGCAGTGCTAGGATTGGCTGGATCAGGCAAAGACAGCGCTCCATTGGACACCTACGGGGCTGTGCCATTGCTTTTCAGGTGCCTTTCAGCTGTTTGCAGAAGCCTGAACTGCGCTTGTCATGCTGGCCACAGTGAAAACACCAGCCAATCCGACTTGTGCAGTTCAGTTAACACAGCTTCAGGTTGTCCCACTGAACTGCTGTGATGTCGGGAGAGTGAGCTCAATCATGGCCCAGCTACTAAACAAGTGAGAGTACAAGGGAAAGCGAGTCGCAGTGGGGTGGTCAGGGGGTCAACGCCCCTATGGACGAACCACCTCTGACGGGTAGACCAAACCAGTAGATGACCTTGTTCTTAAGCTAGTCCTGATCTTCGCGTCTTCCAAAGGGGAGTTTTGGGACTGTAAGGTAGATCACTGCTCGATTTGCCCATGCCCGGGATCTTGTATAAACACCATGCCTTACTATCCCCTTATCTAGTGCCCTTTCATAGTCTTGCTTGGACAAGTTCCCCTCATCTATCACAACCTCTCCTCTGTCTATCCCGCTGACTTGGATAAATCTTGATGTGGTCCTAGGAATTAAGCTGGGGGTATCTTTAGAGCTACCGTACTCAGTAGTGTGCGTCAATAGATGAGTACAGCTAGTTTGCATGGAATCTTGGGTTGGGTTTGCATTGGCCAGGCTACTTGCTTCGAATGTATGATGATACAACGTGTACCATCACAACGCGGTATCTTCCATTGCGGTCTTAACAACGCAAGTTGTTACATTGACTTGGGCTGGAGGGCGCTGGATTTAGGATTAGTGTGAATTACTATTCCAACTCCAGTCTACGTACAGTAGGGAAGGTGTTGGAATAGTATTTCACACTATTCCTTAGTCTAGAGCGCCCTCCAGTGCAAGTCGAAGTAACGACTTTTGTTGTGAAAACCACGATGTAACCATACCGCGTTGTAATGGTTTCGTCGTAAAGGATGTTTCCCACTTGCTTCTACCCCCCTAGTGGCCAAACTAGTTAGTGGTATCGTGGTTCTGACAGGGCCAGGTACTCACCATTTGCCCTCTCTAGCAGGCTAGCTACCTTCACTCTTAGAGTAATTACTTCATCTTTCAGTGACTGAATTTGATATTTTAGTAACCGGATTACACCAGCAGGGATTGTACATGACTCTTCGGGGTCACTGCCAACCACCCCCACCCCTTCTTCCTCAATTTCCTCAGTCGTTAGTACATCAAATCTATTACGGCACTCAATGTGTACAGACGATGTTATACTAGACGCTCTTTTCGGAACGTTACAGGGTGGAATAATAGCTAGACTGGACTTAGCTTCAGAGGGCCCAATGACTGGGGCTTTACTGTGTTTTTTGTTATGCTTTTTAAACATTAAAGGTATCTGCTTGGCCGATTTTTTGCTGGGTGTGGTTCAGGCGAGGTACCTATCATAGAACCTGGGGCAATCAACGGACTAGTAGGAATACCAAACGTAGAGAGGTGGGGCATGGTGAACCAGAGCAGGCTATGTCTTGGCATTCTGTTAGGATAGTCTCAATCCTGTCCATTGTCTCATGGCAGACTGCGCTAGAGGGCCTCTTGTTGTGGAGTACCGAGCCCTGGGCTTTTCTTTTACCCATCTGTTGTCGTATGTCTAATACCTTTTAATGTCACCAGGGGCACCAGAGACATTAAATCAAAGTCCAAGTGGACCACCCCCACCGCAAAGTTTCCAAAGAAGTACTGTTAAGTCACAGTTAAAGATTTGGAAATGGCACAAAGAGAATTTAAGAACACGTGGCCACTGTTACAGTCAATATAAAGGGTATGCCAGAAGAAATTCGTGGTAGTCACTTACAGTTTTGGCGACAGCGACTGAACGGCCAAGGGGGGGTGGCCCCGCCCCACCTCTTCCTGTCGCTGACGGGCGCAGACGGGCCCGACCTTGGCGCTGCAGGAGCCCCGAGCAGGATTTATGCGCCTCCGGGCGCGCAAGGGTTTCGTTGGCGCCTCTTGGGCGCAAGGCTTGATGGGGGATGTAGATTTATTTGGTTTTGGGGTCATAATTAAGGTCTCTTCTTATTCCTTTTGACCATTCTGTGTATGTGGCCATGGTTATCTCTAGACTTTGAAATTTATTTTGTTCTTAAAAAGATTTTTCTGGAACATACTTTGTTACTGAGCACAACAGTGCTTTTTACTTGTCTTTGTGAATAACAAAATGATTAATAGGCAATATGTAACACGCTGTGAGGACTTTTATTAACTAATTAATCGATTTGGCACAGTGGCTTAATTATGTATTTTTCAATCTTACAGCCTTGAAAAAGTCGTCAAACAACGAAACATGTGTTGGCTGTTTCATTTTTGGATCACAACCATTTTGGGTGTTCAAGAAATAAAAAGCGTTTTGGAACCATAGACCTATACGATGTCATCATATATTGGACTCTCAATGTATATACTATCAACTCACGTCTTTCTGAACAATAACATTGGACCTGTCGGATTGATGGACCACAATTATGTGGTGCTCTGGAAATCTTTTCATATTTTAAATATTTGAAAATATATGTCAAACACTAGATAGGTACCGTAGTGTTTGTTTGTCCATTTGAGCACACGTTACCTTATGTTTGTGTCTTTACGTCTACCATAAATTTGTGATGTGCTAGCTGAACTGTTTGACCGCTGTCACCTGTGTTTTCGTTTATACACCTACTGATATAGTTGTCCAAACTTCAACAGCTGCTCTTGCTACAGTACAGCCTACTGAACTTGAAGCAGAAAGGAGAGAAATTTATATTGGGAAGTTAAAATTTGGATTTGAAGACATTTTACAGGGAACAATTGATTTAGAGAGACTGCTTGTATACAATGAGGATTAATTTAAATATTTGATCAGGGAAGCAGGTAGGGGTGTGCTTGAGCCACATGACAGACTTGAAGACTTAGCAAAGGAATATGATATTGATTTATACAGAAACAAGAGCTTGTGTAGACACTTTATAATGGATTTGAGTGAAGCTGAAGTGGAAAAAATGGGTCTACTGAGTCTGCAAGCACATATGAAAGAAATAGTTTGCGGCATAAAAGACTGGAGAGATTCAGGGATAAATAGAAAAAAGAAAAGCTCCAAAAAGAAAAGAATTGATACTGAAAAACAAGTAAATATGGTTACGAGTGAACCTGAAATGGAAATGGTTGTGACAGAGTTTTCTTTGTGAGAGGTGCCTGGAGGAGCATATATGCATGTGCCTTGGACTAGGTCTGATCTCTATGCATTTACGGTGAATTTCCAAAACTCAGAGAGGAACCAGACAAATGGTACACAGAAGTTGAAAGACAAGTGACTATTTCCAAGGTGCTTTGGGTGGATTTGAACACATTGTTTGAGATTATTGTTCCTAAAGATGTATGGGCTAAATGCAAAGCAGCAGTTACCTGGTTACCAGAAGCTCCACAAAGAGTGTCCTGTTAGTAATGGTCTGGTTACTATTTTGATGGAGAAATACAAGGCAGTGATAGAGCAGTTGAAAAAGAAGATGCTGGAGAAAGAGGTTAATTGAGCAAAGATCATAAGGGCTACACAGGAGCCTAAAGAGTCAATGTATACATACTATGAGAAGCTTATGCAGATCTACAGTACAGTGGAATTGAAGATCCAGTGAAAGAAGACATAATTGGATTCGTATCAGCTTTCGTTTTGGGTTTGCGTCTGGAGCTTAGTTCTCACATTCAGCAGTGTGATGTGTAGGCAGTCTAAGAGTATCAACAAGATACTCTATTATGCACAATATAATAGCCACTGCTTCAATGCTAAGCAGATAAAAGATTAAGGAAAAGTTGATGGTCGTGCAAACAAAACAGCTCCAGAGAGGTGGAAAAAAATCAAATGGTGACCCATGTTGATGGTGCAAATTATGCTGTGATTCGACATTTTGGGATACAAGGAATGGAAGGATTTGGTGTGCAAGGAAATAGCACGTTGTCTGCACAAATTGAGAATGACGGTTCTTTAGGGCAGAGGTAGAGGATTTATGAACAATTCTGGAGTGAATGCACATCCTCACTGTCATCCTCACTGTCAGAACCGCGGAGAAGTGTGTGCGCCTTCCTGGGCGCTGACATGCTGTGCCGGAACATGGGCTGGTCTACCAATGCAGACTGGGGTGTGCGCACCGGCCCGGATGCTGTTTCGGATACGTGTCCCGCCTGAGGTGGCAGTCTGAAGAGTGGCGCTGCATCGCCGAGTTGGCGTTGCAGCGCGCGCAATGTAAATTGTTTTATGTATTTATCTATTTACTTAACTCCGTTGCGCCGTATGCCGGAGTTTACTACCCCCCCACCCCGCCCCTCCCCCGTCCCTCCGCCCGCAGCACTCCCTCGGCGAGCCGCCACTGAGTCTGAAGGATGCGCCCCGGCACCTATGGCATGGTGGATAGGTGCCCGGCCTGCCAATGAAGGCAGATGAGCGTATACCTTCAATCCGTGTCCTAACCTCTGGGTCAGGCCTCCTGGTGCAGGACTGCGTCTGCGCGCTTACATCCATGCTGCTAGAGGTAAGGGGCCTGGTCCACCATTGTGGGCCGGAAGTGTACAACCGTACCCGTGAGGGGGTCCAGACATGCTGGGCCATGCAGGGTAGTTTGTGCATACTGGCAGCAAAGGTGCTTGGGCCTGGGTAAGCCATGTGCCAGGCCTGTCCTTGCTGTGTGAAGTGTGCTCACCTTTCCTATCCGTTTTAAGAAATGGTGCTGATTTCATGTTCTGAAACACGGGCCGATCTGTCAATGCAGACTGATGGATGCGCACTGGTGTCTATCTATAGTGGGTAAACTCATGCCAGTGTAGGCTGCTGCTAATGCGCACCCGCACCTATGGTGCCTGTGATTGCGTGTGCCGCCTGCCAACGCAGGGTAGTGCATGCGCAGAGGCACACGTATTGTTTAAACCCGTGTCCAGTCTGCACCACTGGTGCCAGGAACTATGTGTCCCTCCTGCCATCGGAGGTGGGGTGCGCAATAGCGCACATGGCCCCAGGGTGGTGAGGAATACCTATGTGTGTTTTCACTACCTATGAGGCCTGCTCTGCCCATAAGTTAATATGGGGAAATAGTTGACAATACTTCGCACTGTAATGGTGGATTGCAGTGGAGCAGCCTTGTGATGTTTCAAATCAATGGATTCCCAGTGCCAAACCCTTTCCATTGGTAAAGGGTTTTTAGGCATAATTCGCTTAGAAATGCAACTAATAGAATATGGGCATTTCTATGCTCCAAGAGTCTCGGGACCGTGGTGTCTGGCTCCAGTGGACACCAGGGGTTGGGGGAGCACATCTGTGCATTCCCCAATCAACAGCCACAAAACATGGGTATCCCACAGGGAACAGCAGACTTCTGCCATTTGAGGGCCGAATGGGATAGATTGAAGATAGAGGTAGTGACACTTAGCCTCTAGAGTCCATATCATGGCCCCACTAAAGATTAAGATCTGCATTCCAAGGCCTCATGGCAGTCAGGCCAACAATTTAGGGGAGACATCTGTGGTTCAAAGTGAAAACCCCTAAACCACCCCGACTTCAAAGACACACAACAGTATAACTACGGGTGCCATCCTCCATCAAAGGGTGAGATACGCTTGTGGGGACGTGGGACCAGAGATCTTGGACTGCGTGGTGCACATTGTCAGAGGACTCTGTAGTGCACATGGAGGATAACTGTCTAAATAGAGACTGGCCTTGGCCGAGGTCCTGCTGAAGTGTGCTCTCCAAAGGCACAACTGCGGGCCTCCTGTCCTCCTGGAGTTCTCAGGGACATCAGAGATCTACCCCGAGGGACCTACACCATTTCCCTGTGACATCTGGAGAGCGGTGCCCTCTCAAGTGCCTTCCTCGGCTACTAAATCTGAACTGTTATATGGTGAGAACCTGGACTTAAGACTTGTGTCTGGAGACCAGATTGCCTAGTGCAGAGCCCCAGAAATCTTGCCTGCATCTGAGACGTGTGGTTCCTGTACTGCGGGGACCGTGACATTCATTAACGTCCAGTGGTGGTGAGCGGATTCACCGGTTGCGGAACCCAGCGTGGCCCGATCCTTTGATTGTGCCGCATTTCTCTCATGGGACACTGCATGCTCATTGTGTGCGGTATCTGATTCACAGGGTGCAACCCTGGGAGGTGGGGTGTACCTGGAATAGTGCCTCATTCTACCTCATGTGGCTCTGTTGAACTTGCACCTGTTTTTGTTTGACCGGACTGGTCTGGTGCAACCTGTATCATCGTGCACTGGACGTTGTGCCTCATTTCCAGAGAGGTATGGAATTGCAACTCTTCGATCTGTGTTTGACCGTAATTGCCTAGTGCAACCCAACTCAATGTACACTGCAACTCATAATGTTTGAAATTTGAAGTGGCAGATGCGGCTCATCCGTACGCGCACCAGTCACTGTGCCCACATTGCCTGGGTATGACACGGATCATCGTGTACCGATCAGGGCACCTCATCCTACCAAGAGGCTCCCCTGTGTTACTCCCCATTCATCAGTTGCTCACTTGTTGACCCTCATCGCAGTGGACCAACTGGCCTCTCTACACCTGGCCCCGCCCGAAGACATCTTGGTGCCAGGTAATACCAAGAGAGATAGACTGGGTTGAAGAAACTCTTCCGAGACAGTTTGGAAGCGTGTCAAGAGACTGCATGACTCCTTTGTTTTTTTAGACCTGTGGGTGAACTTCCCAAGTGGCTGCTAACCTCTCCCTTGTTTACATCTACCTCCTAATTAAAACAGTTACATATTCCCACCTGCTTCGTGAGGATCCAGACTAAGTGTGACTTTGGTCGCGTGTGGCCCAGTGTCCGCGATGCGGCGTTGTTTATCTTCCACCCTGGGGTATAGGAAACTAGGGGTGAACTTGAGGGTGGAGGGAGGCTTGGGCTATGGAGTCTGCAGAGGCTGAACCATATACCAGCTGGGTACCAGTGGCACCGCATTAGAGTGCTGAGTGCGTATGTGTATATAAGAGCGTGCCATACAGACTGGCTGATACCTGTCACACTGTGTAGTGGTGCGGAGTGAGTGTGTGTGAATGGGAGTGATCAGGTGCAGACTTCCTGTGATCCACGACAGTGGCCCGCGGTGCCGCCTTATACGTTGATTAGTGCCAAAAGCACAATAGCTTTTGACAGTGGATTTCTCCTGCGTGGCTTCGCCCGCGGTGCTGCTAAAAAGTGTTCTATGTTTTGTGTATGTACATCATCTTGATATCGTGCACCGCATAAGGGTGCTCCGTCTCAATTGGGGGGGAGTTAGATTAGGGATTGTCCATAGTGTGCATACTAGTGACATCATAAACATATGAGTGGGCCTAGTACTGCTAGTAATATTTCCGATTGTGTTTTATGCCCGAAACTATATGATGGTCATGTTTTAATGATTGAATATGTGTGTTGAATATAAAGGTTTTTACATACATCCTTGGTGAAGTCTCTTTTGTGATGCTCAGTGCATTTATCGCAAGTGGCTGCGGTGGCTTTGCTTTGCACATTGCCTCTGTAGTGAGCCTGACTGCTCACTGCCAAGCTACCCAAGGGTGAGCACCGGTTATGCAGCGAGTGTAATCACCTGCCCTTGATGGGAACTGTAGTTCTGGCTGGCTGGGGGCATCCCTTCAGCCAATCGGATACTGCCGGATCCAACAAAAATATACTGGTATAATGAATGTGAAAGATTGTTTTGTCTGTACATATTTACTATCCTCAGTGGCAGAGGGTGCAACCTATTCACAATTGGCCCTCCCATATTCATTGTCCTATAATGCCTTTGCTAGTATTTCCCATAAAATAGAATTTCTGTTTCTGTATCTTTCAGACTTCGGTGCTTCACAGGAAGAACTTCCTGCATCTATAGACAATAGGAATTGTATACATTTTTCTAAGCACTTAAAGATGATTGCACAACCTAACTTGAATATTAACCAAACCAAAAATGAGTTTGCATGTAGTGTGAGAGAAGGAGGGTATGAGTTATTAAGGAGTATATTGAGAGAGAAGGGTGAAATTCTGAGAAATTGGGAGAGTGCAAGTGAGGTTAAGATGCAAATAGAAGCTGAGGAGAAGTTTAAAAATTCAAATAAGCATCTAATATTAAAATGGGGCTCGTTAAAAGGGGAGTGTTGTGTATGATGCGACACTAGTCTCAAAGTACTAGTTCAATAGAATTAGAGAGAGTGTGTGTGAAAGGAGTTATATTGTTGATAATGAGTTTTTGATTGGTGAAGAGCCAATATTTAGAATAATTTATCATGTGTGTGGTTAGACATCCTATTTAACCTACCCGTACATGGGTGAGTAGCTGCTGCCTTGCTTTGATTTTCCCTTGAGTTTACTATGTGAATGAAATGAAAGTTGTTTTGGACAAATTGTGTTGGATGTGCAAGGTGCTATTATTCTATCTATTGGTGTGACTTTGAATGATGTGAAAATTAGGATATTGTTGATGCTTGTAGATCGCTTTGCTTCTAACACTGCTGGAGCATTAACTAAAATTAATGAAAAATTAATGGCTATGCGTGCTATGATTATGAAAAACTGCCTTGCATTAGATATCCTTCTTGTGAAGCAGGGCAGAGTCTGCCATGCATTGAAGGTGCTACAGTGATGTACCTTTATTCCAGCTAACAGTAAGCTTATTAATGCTTATATAACAAATGTTACTAATATTTCTCAAAAGCTCTTGAGGAGTATGGTTTGTGGGATTGGGTTGGTTCCTGGTTTGGTGAGATTGGAAAGGAATTTAAAAGTGTTGGTGAGTGGTTCGACAGTATGGGAGGGAGTTTTCTTCATTTTGTTCTAACCCTAATAAATATTGAGTCAATTTGTGCAATTCTTATGCTTAAATTATTTGAAGCAATCATTAATATAATGGGGCTAAATTGTGGGTGTAGGAAGGTAGGGTTAGCAACGTTGATGAATAAGAGAAAAATAGAAATTTATGAACTGAGAGACAACAAAGCACAAGCCTATAATGATATCAAGATATTGAAAGAATTGAAGCGCAAAAGACAGAAAGTGTTGCATACTGTATTATGAATGTATATTATGGGATTTTGGTAATGATTGTGAACAACTCAGGGGGTATTTGGGGCAACTATTTTCTAATTTAAATTATATTTGCATATTAACATGATTCATTTGCAAATAAAACAATAATGCTGTAATGTACAGAAATATGTATTCCTTACCTATGCTAAACTAGACCTCAACTAGTCATTGTCCCTTGGCCATGGAGCCCCTCGCGACTAAGGCCAGAATGGGGCTTCACTATGGGGGGCTGGAGGCAATGGGCCGCACCCAGCACATAGCACTCTACGCTGATGACTTATAATTATTCCTTCAGAGTACGAGGAATGACCTAGGAGGGACGGGAGAACTGCTGACATCTCTGGCGAGAGTATCGGGACTTAGGCTCAATTGGAGGAAGTCGTGTCTCTTCCCCACTAAAGCAGTGCGCGAGAAGCCACAATTAGGGGTGGAAGTGTCATTGGAGAATAGATGTCTCCCCTACCTGGGAGTTAACATCTATCATGACCGAGCGGATTTACTGGAAGGTAATATAGGGAAAGCACTCAGAGGAGTCAAGTCGAGTTTCAACTTCTGGGGGTCTCTACCCTTATCAGTAATGGGAAGGGTGTCCCTGCTGAAAATGGTAACACTACAGAGACTGCTGTACCTATTTGGGGTGCTACCAGTTTGGATCCCGGCGGGAATATTTCGATACCTGAAATCATTGGTAATCTTTTTCCTATGGGGAACGGGCAGGCGCAGAGTAGCATGGGCAACACTAATGAGACCAAAGAAAGCGGGAGGCTTGGCCCTGCCGGATTTTGAATACTATTACCTCGCTGCTCAATTGCAGTGGTTCACGAAGTGGGTGGCGGGGAGGGTGCGAGGTACGAACCAGACAGATGACACGGTTCTTAGCTTGAGAACGCTGTCTAACATAGTGCTCAAAATACTCACACGCAGGGGTGATGAAACCAATGAAGTTAAAGTAATTCGTAAATGCTGGGCTAGGAGTCACCAGAGACCTAAAACAAAAAAGCCGTACGCCCCGGAGATCCCGCTGAGCATTTGCATGGCACTTCCACACAGAGGAGTTTGGCGAGGGCTGGAAACATGGGCAGAAGCGGGGGTGTTCACAGTAGGCACAATGTACGAGGACGGATCCCTTCTACCATTTAACGAATTCAGGGAGCTATATGACATACCGCGAGGTCATTTTTTACTTTATAACTCAGTCACGAAGGCAATACGTAAACACTGGGGAGAGGACCTCTCGGAACCACCAAGGTCGGAAGGATGCCAATATGTGGTGTCAACCTCCGGGACTTTCAAAGCGGTTACTTGCCTGTATAGACGCCTCAGGAACGAGACACTCCCTGCATTCACCCAGCTATGGGAGAGATAGGAAGAGGATTTGGGAAAAGCCGTAGAGTAGAAAGCGTGGGATATACTAGTAGAAAGGGCAACAAGAGTTTCTAGAAACACCAGGTTTCAATTAATAAATTTTTACGTGCTACATAGAGCCTACTTCACATCAACCAGCAATTTGGGACACAAACAGCGCGGTGCCCCCATTGCGGGGAAGCTAATGTTGCTTTCTTACACATTTTCTTGGATTGCCCCAAGATAGAGGGCTTCTGGAGAGAGGAGTCCCAGGTAGTGGTGGAGGTAACAGAGAGAGGTGCAAGTGACGCCAGATCACTGTCTCCTCCACTGGTTCCCTCACACATTCAAGCTCAAAGTGACCAGTAAGTTCCAGGATTTGGCACTCCTGATAGCTAAAAGAGCGATTACTAGAAATTGGAAAGCCCAGGGAGGTCCCAGGGTGGACAGGTGAAAGAAGGAATTCACGAAATGGGCGACGTATGAGGGAGCGGTAAGACTGAATGAGGCCAGACGTGGCAAGGGATCTCTAGATAAAGCCATGGCATGGGAAGCGTTGGTGGCGCCGTTGAAGGACCCACTCGGTGCCACCGAAGAGGATGGGTAGGAAGGGATCATGGAAGATGGAGAAAGACATTAATCATAATCATGAACACATTGCGCCAGGACAAACAGTGTTAGATGATTGATCACCATGTACACGGAATGGAACCCTAAAGAGGACAAGATCCACGGAGACACAACACGTCCAGGCACGCCTGGGGGGCGGGGGTAATTTGGGATTGAGTAGTTGATTCTTCTTGTTCCGTAGGAATCGAAAGACTCAATGCACATGAAAAGGGTTAACAAGACTAATGGCCATGTAAGAAAAGTAAGTGGGATACTTAGGCTGGTTATATTAAAGAATGTCATAAATTAGGCTGAGCATGAATACATTAGCACTGGTATATATTACTGCGATTGACATAGCTTTAGATACCCTGTAAGTACTATCTTACGGAAAGGCTTGAAAAGCCACAATGTACAAAATGTGATGTAAAATAATATGAGAGAAATGCCTGATAAAGTTTGTTTAAAAAAAAAACTAGTCATTGTCTCCATTTTGATAAATATGGCTACCTCTTCATAATATTTATTGTGTGTTTATATTGCTCATTGACTCAGTACCCAGCAAAATGTGCACTGTTTGTTTTGTAATGACATATTGAACTCAATGAACTACGTAGGACGCCTTTTGATACTTTTCAAGGCTCCTCCTCCTCGCACTCTGTAGTCCATTCACACGTGAGTCTTTTAATTGTTTATGTAAACAGATTTGTTCTAACACCTCCGATGACATTAGGTCAGAAAGGGTGAAAATATTATTCATTTAATGGGATAATGACACAAAGATGATATTATATGGATTTTTGTAATGTTGAATTATGATTTGCTGTTGCTTAGATACTTTTTTCACACTATGCTGAGTGTGCGATTTCCATTGCTTTCTATGGTGATAATTGCTATGAACAACCCTTAGTTTGGCTGTAAGCCAGACTGTTTTCTGACCCTCTAGAGATGCTGTCGATTTGCTGCACATTTTGAACTTAGACTATTTTTCAGAGTTTGCTTAATGCTACATCTATTTTAAATACTGAGAGCCTTCATGGCAATTCTATATCTTTTGACTGATTCATTGAGACTACTATATTTTTGTCTTTCTGTATTGCACTTTAATATTTTAATAAACCTTCATGGTTTTCCTAATTTACTGATCTCGAACTGCATTTTTGAGTCTGTTCTTACTTATTGAATGTATTTTTAAATTCTCTTTTGAATCTTGTCTTCAGGAACACATTGCCTCATCTATTCTTGACGACAATAACGTCCTTGACATTGCGAAGGGCACTACGACTTTCACACAGATTATCTAAGATATGGTGCCCACACAGGCAAACACCTAGAGAATATTGTGAACTCAGGTAATTGAAGAAAGAATGCCAAACATGATTATGTTTTGCACACTGCAGGGAGTGCCACTCAATTCTGGACAAATGTGTTTACTGCAAAGTTCACTGGTCACATCATGGGCGACAGTAGTGACTGTTGAGGCAGAAAGAGTGACAACCGTGCAGATGAGCTTAACATTAATGTTATAGACACACCAGTGGGATTCAGAGATGATATAAAGAAGGCTAGAAACGCAATGGGGTGTGGTGCTTTTTATTCATTTTGAGCAATAAAACAATGAAGTCAAGCGAGATCAGAGTCTATTCTGATGCCAACAAAACTGGGTGTGGGTGTCATGTTATGGAAAGCTCTTTGCAAGCTGTATACATGTTATGAGTGCTAAAGTTGCTATCACCTACGGTGCCAAGCATCCGCCCAGTGTGAAAAGGGTTGTGTCAGGCAAAAGAAGAGGCTGACTTGCTCTCGGGAAGGGAGTCCTACTTTTCCCTTCTTATACCTGGACAGTGTGCACACTGCAAGGGTGTTTTTGGAAGGCAGAGTGTAAAAACATCTAATGGGGTATGCTACATGTAAGCCTACACCTTGTAAGGTTTACTATATTTATGCTCTTTCGTCATGGAAGGTGTGTGGTAAATTGACAGTTTTCTACGTCGCAGCAGACTGTTTTTTCCTGTAGCTGTGTTGTCTTGGTAGAGTCTTGCCTTCACTTTGTGAGCATAATGGTTCAGATGCGGAAGGTGGCTGGGGCTCACTATGTTGCCTAGGTGTGTGACCTTATAACAGATGAGTCCTACAAGCAGAAAGGTGCTCTCATTTAGGAAGTCTGTGCTGTGCTATGAATAAATGTGATATGCCCGAGAGGATGGCCTGTGTGAATGGCTGAGACAAAGAATCTTGTATATGATTCCTGATTGGTTGAGCTACCCCAGGTATTTCGGCATATTATTGGAGAATGTGATTGTCAATCTGGTGAAAGCTTCTATTTATGCTAATTCTAACAGTGTGTGTGTTGTGTGTGTGTGTGTGTGTGTGTGCGTGTGTATGTGTGTGTGTGTGTGGCAGGTGCTATTTCACCCTGTTGAAAGCTTCTATTTATGCTAATTCTAACAGTGTGTGTGTTGTGTGTGTGTGTGTGTGTGCGTGCGTGTGTGTGTGTGTGTGTGTGTGTGTGTGTGTGTGTGTGTGTGTGGCAGGTGCTATTTCACCCTGTTGAAAGCTTGTATTTATGCTAGCTCTGACAGCGTGTATGTGGCAGGAATATGAACAAGCTGTGATTGAGAAGAGTTTGAACACTGTGCACATTGAGGAACTTCTTCTGGGAACAGCTCAGATGGCCAAAGGGGTGAATTGTCTAGTCTGGTCCATTTCATAACCCAGATGGAGTGCTGGGAGGTGGGAGGTGGGAGGTGGGGTTGGGGGGGGGAGGTGATGAGTCTCCCAAGAGCCGGATGCCTGGGAAACTAGTGATTTAGTGAGCACTGGTGTAAATTACCCATCTGGTTTCAGAGGGTGTAGTGCATCAGAACATCTGCAGCCAAGGAGAAACAACAAGAGAGTGGGGAACATTTCTCCTTTCAATATGGCAAGCCCCTTTCCAAAGTGCTGGGGAGTAGCACCCCATCAACCTCTGATTCACAGAGTTTAATTGGCTTTGGTCTGTGCCTTAGGGTGGTCCCTGAGAGCTTGGGATGTTATCTCTCAGGGGTAAAACACACAAGATGATGGACGGAATGTTGCACATTGGCAAACATTCACCCCCAGTCACAGATCTGGGTTTAATCCATCGTTATTTTGCTTCACCACGCCACCCCAGTTCAGACATAGCCATATGCAAATCAGTCTTGACCCTGTGCCTCATGAGAACAGTCCAGACCGAACTGCCAAGCCATGTCTTCCCTGGACCGGAATCAAGCATCCTAGGACCAGTTTCGGGGTTTCACCCCTCTTCAGCCAGGATAGCTTGACTCCAGTGGCGTAGTGAGCACGGGACCCACGTCTGGGCATACCCTTCCCACTTAGGGCGAAATGCAAAACACACAAGATGATGGACGGAATGTTGCACATTGGCAAACATTCACCCCCAGTCACAGATCTGGGTTTAATCCATCGTTATTTTGCTTCACCACGCCACCCCAGTTCAGACATAGCCATATGCAAATCAGTCTTGACCCTGTGCCTCATGGGAACAGTCCAGACCAAACTGCCAAGCCATGTCTTTCCTGGACCGGAATCAAGCATCCTAGGACGGTTTCGGGGTTTCACCCCTCTTCAGCCAGGATAGCTTGACTCCAGTGGCGTAGTGAGCACGGGACCCACGTCTGGGCATACCCTTCCCACTTAGGGCGAAATGCAAAACACACAAGATGATGGACGGAATGTTGCACATTGGCAAACATTCACCCCCAGTCACAGATCTGGGTTTAATCCATCGTTATTTTGCTTCACCACGCCACCCCAGTTCAGACATAGCCATATGCAAATCAGTCTTGACCCTGTGCCTCATGGGAACAGTCCAGACCGAACTGCCAAGCCATGTCTTCCCTAGACCGGAATCAAGCATCCTAGGACCGGTTTCGGGGTTTCACCGCTCTTCAGCCAGGATAGCTTGACTCCAGTGGCGTAGTGAGCACGGGACCCACGTCTGGGCATACCCTTCCCACTTAGGGCGAAATGCAAAACACACAAGATGATGGACGGAATGTTGCACATTGGCACATTGGCAAACATTCACCCCCAGTCACAGAGCTATCCTGGCTGATGACGGCTGATAGCCAGAAACCGGTCCTAGGATGCTTGATTCCGGTCCAGGGAAGACATGGCTTGGCAGTTCGGGCTGGACTGTTCCCATGAGGCACAGGGTCAAGGCTGATTTGCATATGGCCATGTCTGAACTGGGGTGGCGTGGTGAGCAAAATAACGATGGATTAAACCCAGATCTGTGACTGGGGGTGAATGTTTTGCCAATGTGCAACATTCCATCCATCACCTTGTGTGTTTTGCTGTTCGCCCTATGTGGGAAGGGTATGCCCAGACGTGGGTCCCGTGCTCACTATGCCACTGGAGTCAAGCTATCCTGGCTGATGACGGCTGATAGCCAGAAACCGGTCCTAGGATGCTTGATTCCGGTCCAGGGAAGACATGGCTTGGCAGTTCGGGCTGGACTGTTCCCATGAGGCACAGGGTCAAGGCTGAGTTGCATATGGCCATGTCTGAACTGGGGTGGCGTGGTGAGCAAAATAACGATGGATTAAACCCAGATCTGTGACTGGGGGTGAATGTTTTGCCAATGTGCAACATTCCGTCCATCACCTTGCGTGTTTTGCTGTTCGCCCTATGTGGGAAGGGTATGCCCAGACGTGGGTCCCGTGCTCACTATGCCACTGGAGTCAAGCTATCCTGGCTGATGACGGCTGATAGCCAGAAACCGGTCCTAGGATGCTTGATTCCGGTCCAGGGAAGACATGGCTTGGCAGTTCGGGCTGGACTGTTCCCATGAGGCACAGGGTCAAGGCTGATTTGCATATGGCCATGTCTGAACTGGGGTGGCGTGGTGAGCAAAATAACGATGGATTAAACCCAGATCTGTGACTGGGGGTGAATGTTTTGCCAATGTGCAACATTCCGTAAATCACCTTGTGTGTTTTGCTGATCTCTCAGGGGTAGCCTACTCAACCCAGCAAGCAGGGCTCCCTCATTACTCCCTACAGTATAGGTTCTCTGTATTGAAGTTTCTTATGTCTTCATCAGGATACGGTGCGGAGCATGCTTATTGCTATGGGTCATTCCACCCAATGCACTACTCTGAAGCTCCTTAACGTCCAAAGCCTACTGGTGCAGAAGAGGATTGTTAGACTTGGCATCTTTTGGCGTGTTTCCCCTGACTTTTGCTTTCTGACCTCCCGGTTTTGACTCTGTTTTTGCTGGTGTAATGATTCTGCGCACTTTCCTCACTGCTGTCCAGTGGGAAAGTGCAAGTGCTCCCGTATAAAATGTGTTATGGATTGGTGTTTCCATGATTGGCCTATTTGGTTTATGTATCAGTCCCTTGTAAAGTGCACTGCGAGTGCCAGGGCCTATAGACCAAATGCTGTTGGTGGGCTGCAGCACTGGATTGTGCCACCCACGCAAACAGCCCGTAAAGTGTAACTCGGGCCTGCCATCGCAGAGCCTGTGCGCAGCCTGGGGCTGCCATGTCGACTTGGCAAGTGCACACACTTGCAAGTCCCTAAACCTTCCCTTTTCTACATGTTAGTCACCCCTAAGGTAGGCCCAAGGTACCCCTGTGGGCAGGGTGCGTTGTATGCGAAAGGTAGGACATGCCCTGGTGTGTGTGGCATGTCCTAATAGTGAATTACAGCCTAGTTCGTTTTTCACTATTGCAAGGCTACCTGTTCCCCATAGGCCAGAACGGGCAGTTTTGATTATTACAGCTTATAATCCTAACTGACCCCGGGAACATGGGAGAAATTCGAGTTTAGTATGCCTGGACTCAGAATGATAAAATGCATCTTTTAGTGAAGTTCGTTTTAACATTCTGTGTCTGAAAATACCACTTTTAGAAAGTGGGTATTTTCTTGTCTAACCATCCAAGCCTGCCTCTGCGAGGTTGTGTATTCCTTGTCTGGAGCGGGAGTGACAGGGGCTGGGGGATGCCAGGAGACAGGGTGAGTCAGCACAGGGCTGAATAGCAAGATCTACATGTAGATGGGTGGGAGGGGTTGCACCTGGGCCCTGAATAGGACAGTGCCTTCCCTCCACAATGCTGGCTCCACCTCCTGTGGTGCGTCTGATGTCCCTGGCCTACTCACTGAAAGAAGGGACGGAGACTTGTCAACAAAGTGCTCCAGAACTGGTTTGGACTAGGCAAAGGCCTCTCTGCCTTCAGAGAACAAAGGAATTTGGGATATAAATATTGGGGCCCTGACCCCATGAATTTAGATCTCGCTGGAATCAAGGAACCTGCCAAGACGAAGAGCTGGAAGAGCTGCCAGGAGGAGTACTGCCCCTTTGCTGTGTTGTTGCTTTGTTGGGTTGGCCTACAGCTGCTGCTTCTGCCTTGGGCAGTGAAAGGACTGAACTTTCTACAAACTTGTGCTGAGTATCTCCAAGGGCCTGGAACCGAGCTGGCCTCCTGTTACGAAGTCTCAGGGACTACAAAGACTTCACAAGCCTCTGGGTACCGCTTCTGGAACGCTGTTTCAGTTGCCACAGAGGAAGGGAACTGCAACCGACTCTGTCAACCGAATCCATCCCTGACCGGTGACCTGTTTGCACCGCAGACCGCATCGCCCCGCTTCGCATCGCAACCCTGGTCTCAACGTGGGCGACGTCCGACGCCGCCAACACCGAGCCGCTGCTTGCACCGTGACCTGTGGGCACCGCAGTTCGCATCGCAGCGCTTCACTGAACCAGCCGGACCCGACCGACGCGGTCGCTGCAACTGGCTCAAGAGTCGTGACCGCATCGCATTTGGGGCACCGCTCGCACGTCTGCGACGCACGGCTCCGACTCGCACCGCTGTCCGACGCCAGCTCCCGCACTCCGGCTTGGTCGCCTGCATCGCAACCTGTCAGCACCGCATCGAGCATCGTCTCCCCCTGCATCGCACGCCTTGGACTCACCGACTCCGTCTGCACGACGCTCATCGAGCCGCTGCCTGCACCGCATCGAGGGACACCGCACCTGGCATCGCTCCGTCTTGCACCGCAACCGCGACGAACGCCGACCGGCTCGTACACTCCGTACCAGCCACAACGAGAAAGGTACTGTGACCGAGTCTGTTCACGACTCTGCCGGCTCGTAGCGACGCGGTCGGCTGGAACTGTTAGACTCTGTGGTTTTCAGCATCGCGGTAGGCTCGGACGGAGCTACCGACTCGTACGAACTTTGTTTTTGAACTATTCCTGCAAAGAAGAAGTTACCTTATCAAGCATTCATTTTTAAAGTACAGTACTGTGGATTTTTGTCGTAATTGGTCTTGTCTTGAGTATATAAAATATTGGTTATTTTTCTAAACTGGTGTGGTGTCCGTTTGTAGTGCTTACACTGTATTACTGTTGGTTATGTGCAAATGCTTTACACACTGCCTCTGAATTAAGCCTGACTGCTCGTGCCAAGCTACCACGAGGGTGAGCAGGGGTTACTTCACGAGTGTAACACCCTTACCCTGACTAGGAAGAAGGGTCCCTACTTGGACAAAGGTGCAAGCCCTTGCCAACTAGAGATCCCATTTCTAACATTGGTTGTCAGCGGTGAGGATAGGACTTGTGTTTGCACTTGACTTACAGTGATTGGTGTGCACTACTACCATATCGCAGACCATTAAGTACCACATACTGGTTCTTTTTCTTTTGGCCTATGTTTGATCTTGCCAGTTTTCAACTCACTACTTTTGTCATGCCTGACACAGCTGCATCATCCGTTGCATCTCTGGAAATTATCTTTGAGAAGGATAGGTTGGAAACCTACGCCGTAAAGGAACTACGAGCAATTTGTAAAAACCTGAAAGTCCAAATTAAAGGCCTCACAAGGAAGGAGGAGCTACAGAAGGCGCTGAGGCCCTGGGTAGCAGCCAGACATGCCAGTGGGCAGCCTGGTAATCTCAGTGAGGAGGTGGAGGAGCCTATTTCCAGGGTGGATATGCTTTTGGGTAGGGGGAACCCGCCAGGTCAGGCAGCAGCAGTCTGTCCCCAGAGGAGCTGGAGGACAGGCGGGAGGCAAGGCAGTTTGAGCTGCAGAAGCTCAGGCTGGAGAGTGAGCGGGAGGAGAAGAGATTGGCCATAGAGGAGAGGAAGATGCTCTTAGAGCATGAGAGAGAACTGAAGGAGCTAGAACTTAGGAGTAAGTCAGGCTCAGATGGTGGCAGCAATTCGTCCAGGAAGGCAGACAGGATTGTGCACATTCCCAAGAATGTAGGCAAGGAGTTCAAGAAGGGGGATGACATACAAAGGTGGTTTCAGGGTTATGAGGCAGCCATACACATGAATGGGGTCCCTGAGGAGAATTGGGGAGCAGGATTGTGGCCACTTTTCCCTGAAGAAGCAAGGGATGCTCTGATAGCTTTGGGTAAGGAGTATCACCTCACCTATGCTGACATGAAGGATGCCCTTCTCACTAAGTATGGTCTTACTCCTGAAAAGTACAGGGATCAGTTCAGGTCCAGTAAGAAGTCTGATGCCAACACTTGGTTGGAATGTGTGGATGTGTTCTGCAGGTCGCTGGATGGTTCGGTAAAGGGCAGTAGTGTAACAGATTTTCAGGGGCTCTACAACTTGATTGCATGGGAGCACTTGTCTAGTCTATGTTTTGCATATCTGCGCCAGCACCTAGTTGATAGTAAGCTAAATGACCCCACGAAGCTTGCTATGGAGCGGACCGCTGGGTGAGTACCAGGGTCCACAAGAAAGCGTTTGGGGAGACTCAGCCAAAGGTGGGCAGGGTCCCCAGCAGAACAGTGGGGGGACAAGGGTAAAGCACAGGAGTTCTCTAAAGGGCCCCAAACTAGTACCCAGGGTAAAGGTTCCCAGCCCCCCGGTGATAAGATGAAAGGGGTCTCTACAGGGAAGCCTGTTGAGACCGGCCCCCGCAAGTGTTATGCATGTGACCAGGTAGGTTACTTTAAGGGGGACCCCAAGTGCCCAAAGGGGACACAGCCACCCACCGGTGGACAGTCCAAAGTGTTGGCTAGTGTAGCGCTTGGGGAGGAGGGGTGCCCACAGGAGGGTGGGGATCCCGCAGAAATGACCCTTGTCTCACTAGGGGACAGTGAGATGGTCCCAGGAAACCAGGTGCCCCCTAACACAAAGAAATATAGCACCTGGGTGACCATTAATGGGAACAGGGTAGAGGCTCTCAGAGACACTGGAGCCAGTGTGACCTCAGTCCGGTGTCACCTGGTGTCTGAGAAGCAAGTAGTCCCCGGGGCATTCCACCAAGTAGTTGCTGTAGACAACTCAGAGCGCCAATGTATGGTGGCGCAGGTTCCCTTTGAATGGGGGGGTCTCAGGTCCCTTGAGGGTGGTTGTGAGCCCTACCATGCCTGTAGATTGTCTGCTAGGAAACGACCTGGAGCAGTCCTTATGGAAGGAGGTTGAGCTCAGGTCTCACTTGGAGATGCTTGGGTTGCCACAGTGGGCATGCGTGTCTACTCGGTCAATGGCAGCCAGAAAGGGTGATCAAGAGGACTTGGAGCCTGGAACAGTGGCCCAAGTCCCTGCCAAGAGAAAGGGCAGGGGGCGCGGGAAACCGGCCCCCAAAGTTCCCACGGACCGGGAGGAGGAGGACCTCGAGGGGGACGCCCTGGTGCCTACAGGGGAGCAGGTAGCCGAACTGGGAGACATCTCTGAGCTGACCCATTGGCAGCAAGAAGGGGGTCCCACCAGGGAGGAGTTCTGCAGGGAGCAGAATGAGTGCCCTACTCTGGAGGGTCTGCGGCGGCAGGCTGAAGACCAGGCAGCTGGTAATCAGTCCGGGTCACATCTGATCTACTGGGAGAGTGGTCTCCTATACAGTGAGCCTAAGGTTGCAGAGCCTGGGTCAGCCCGTGTGCTGGTGGTACCCCAGCGCTTCAGGACCTTCCTACTGGGTCTGGCTCATGACGTGCCTTTGGCAGGACATTTGGGGCAGGACAAGACCTTTGACAGGCTTGTCACCCACTTCTTTGGCCCCAAATGCGAAGGCAGTCAGATGCACACTGTAGGTCTTGCCAAACTTGCCAGGCAAGTGGTAAGAGTGGGAGGAAGGTCAAAGCTCCTCTCCAACCTTTTCCTGTTGTTGGAACACCCTTTGAAAGGGTAGGGATGGATATTGTGGGGCCACTGGATCCCAAGACAGCCATGGGCAACAGGTACATCCTGGTCTTGGTGGACCATGCCACCCGGTACCCGGAGGCAATCCCTCTCAGGACAACGACGGCGCCAGTGGTGGGCCGGGCGTTAATGGGGATCTTTTCCCGTGTGGGATTCCCCAGAGAGGTGGTTTCTGATAGGGGGACCAATTTCATATCCAGGTATATGACATCCCTGTGGAAGGAGTGTGGTGTAACCTACAAGTTCACCACTCCTTACCACCCACAAGGAAACGGTCTGGTGGAGAGATTCAACCAGACCTTGAAAGGCATGATCAAGGGTCTAACAGAACCCATGAGGCGTAAGTGGGACGTCCTCTTGCCATGCCTACTCTTTGCATACAGGTAGGTGCCTCAGAAGTCTCTTGGGTACAGCCCCTTTGAGCTCCTGTATGGCCACCCTGTCAGAGGACCTCTGAGTTTGGTAAAGGAAGGCTGGGAGGCAGCTCCCAGGAAAACTCCACAGGATGTATTTAGCTACATGCTGGCCTTTAGAAACCAAACTGCCCGCTTCAGGAAACTCGCTCAGGCGAACCTAGAAGCAAGCCAGGAAGAAATGAAGAGATGGTATGACCAGAATGCCACTCTGGTCGAATTTCAACCTGGGCAAAAAGTGTGGGTCATGGCCCCAGTGGCACCTTGTGCCTTGCAGGACAAGTGGACTGGGCCATATGAGGTGGTGGAGCGCAAAAGTGACGTCACCTACCTTGTGGATTTGCAAGCTCCAAGGAACCCTTTGAGGGTCCTTCATGTGAACCGCCTCAAGCCCCACTTCGAGAGGTCCGAAGTGAGTATGCTCTTGGCGACAGATGATGGGGTGGAAGAGGAGAGTGAGCCTCTCCCTGACCTCCTGTCTACCAAGGAGCATGATGGGTCAGTAGAAGGTGTGATCCTCTCCCCTACTCTGACTCAGGAGCAGCAGGGGGACTGTCGCCAGTTGTTGGGACAGTTCGCCCCACTGTTCTCTCTGACCCCCGGTGTTACTCACTGGTGTACCCATGACGTGGACACTGGTGACAGCCCTCCTGTGAGGCACAAGATTTACAGGTTGACTGACCGGGTCAGAGCCAGCATCAAGGAGGAGGTCTCTAAGATGTTGGCGTTAGGGGTGATTGAGCCCTCCCACAGTCCTTGGGCCAGCCCAGTGGTCTTGGTCGCAAAGGCTGCGGCGCCCGGTGCCACTCCAGAACTCCGGTTTTGTGTGGACTACCGTGGGCTCAATGCCGTCACCAGGACTGACGCGCACCCCATCCCCAGAGCTGATGAGCTCATTGATCGGTTGGGAGCTGCCCGGTTCCTCAGAAGGTTTGATTTGACGTCTGGGTACTGGCAGATTGCCTTAACCGATGGGGCCAAGGAGAGATCAGCATTCTCAACCCCAGAAGGTCATTACCAATTTCGGGTGATGCCCTTTGGGTTGAAGAATGCCCCTGCCACCTTTCAGAGGTTGGTCAATCAGGTGTTGGCTGGGCTGGAGGATTTCAGTGCCGCCTACCTGGATGACATTGCTGTGTTCAGTTCCAGCTGGGAAGAACATTTACAGCACCTTGAGAAAGTGTTGAGGGCTCTGCAAGGTGCAGGCCTCACGATCAAGGCCAGTAAGTGCCAGATCGGGCAGGGTTCTGTGGTGTACTTGGGACACCAGGTAGGAAGCGGCTAGGTGGCGCCCCTACAACCCAAGATTGACACCATTCTGGCTTGGGAGCCCCCCAAGACCCAGACAGAGGTGAGAGCCTTCTTAGGTCTCACCGGATACTATAGGAGATTTGTTAAGGGCTATGGCACCATCGTTACCCCCTTAACAGAGCTGACCTCTAAGAGGCAGCCCAGGAAAGTGATCTGGACTGAGTCCTGCCAGAAAGCTTTTGATGCCCTGAAGGCAGCCATGTGCACGGCGCCCGTGCTCAAGGCACCTGACTTCTCCAAGGAATTCGTTGTGCAGACTGACGCTTCAGAGCATGGTGTGGGAGCGGTGCTCTCACAACTGAATGAAGAGGGCCTGGATCAGCCTGTAGTCTTCCTTAGCAGGAGACTACTTCCCAGGGAACAGAGGTGGAGTGCCATAGAAAGGGAAGCTTTTGCTGTGGTCTGGGCGCTGAAGAAGTTGAGACCATACCTGTTTGGGACTCACTTCCGGGTTCAGACAGACCACAGGCCCCTCAGATGGTTGATGCAAATGAGGGGTGAGAATCCAAAACTGCTGAGGTGGTCCATCTCCCTACAGGGAATGGACTTTACGGTGGAACACCGTCCTGGTACAGAACACGCCAACGCAGATGGTCTGTCCAGGTTCTGCCGCCTTAGTGAAGAGAACTCCAATGGGGTTGGGTAGTTCTCCCTACTTTCAGCTGGAGGGGACATGTGTTAGACTTGGCATCTTTTGGCGTGTTTCCCCTGACTTTTTGCTTTCTGACCTCCCGGTTTTGACTCTGTTTTTGCTGGTGTAATGATTCTGCGCACTTTCCTCACTGCTGTCCAGTGGGAAAGTGCAAGTGCTCCCGTATAAAATGTGTTATGGATTGGTGTTTCCATGATTGGCCTATTTGGTTTATGTATCAGTCCCTTGTAAAGTGCACTGCGAGTGCCAGGGCCTATAGACCAAATGCTGTTGGTGGGCTGCAGCACTGGATTGTGCCACCCACGCAAACAGCCCGTAAAGTGTAACTCGGGCCTGCCATCGCAGAGCCTGTGCGCAGCCTGGGGCTGCCATGTCGACTTGGCAAGTGCACACACTTGCAAGTCCCTAAACCTTCCCTTTTCTACATGTTAGTCACCCCTAAGGTAGGCCCAAGGTACCCCTGTGGGCAGGGTGCGTTGTATGCGAAAGGTAGGACATGCCCTGGTGTGTGTGGCATGTCCTAATAGTGAATTACAGCCTAGTTCGTTTTTCACTATTGCAAGGCTACCTGTTCCCCATAGGCCAGAACGGGCAGTTTTGATTATTACAGCTTATAATCCTAACTGACCCCGGGAACATGGGAGAAATTCGAGTTTAGTATGCCTGGACTCAGAATGATAAAATGCATCTTTTAGTGAAGTTGGTTTTAACATTCTGTGTTTGAAAATACCACTTTTAGAAAGTGGGTATTTTCTTGTCTAAGCATCCAAGCCTGCCTCTGCGAGGTTGTGTATTCCTTGTCTGGAGCGTGAGTGACAGGGGCTGGGGGATGCCAGGAGACAGGGTGAGTCAGCACAGGGCTGAATAGCAAGATCTACATGTAGATGGGTGGGAGGGGTTGCACCTGGGCCCTGAATAGGACAGTGCCTTCCCTCCACAATGCTGGCTCCACCTCCTGTGGTGCGTCTGATGTCCCTGGCCTACTCACTGAAAGAAGGGACGGAGACTTGTCAACAAAGTGCTCCAGAACTGGTTTGGACTAGGCAAAGGCCTCTCTGCCTTCAGAGAACAAAGGAATTTGGGATATAAATATTGGGGCCCTGACCCCATGAATTTAGATCTCGCTGGAATCAAGGAACCTGCCAAGACGAAGAGCTGGAAGAGCTGCCAGGAGGAGTACTGCCCCTTTGCTGTGTTGTTGCTTTGTTGGGTTGGCCTGCAGCTGCTGCTTCTGCCTTGGGCAGTGAAAGGACTGAACTTTCTACAAACTTGTGCTGAGTATCTCCAAGGGCCTGGAACCGAGCTGGCCTCCTGTTATGAAGTCTCAGGGACTACAAAGACTTCACAAGCCTCTGGGTACCGCTTCTGGAACACTGTTTCAGTTGCCACAGAGGAAGGGAACTGCAACCGACTCCGTCAACCGAATCCATCCCTGACCGGTGACCTGTTTGCACCGCAGACCGCATCGCCCCGCTTCGCATCGCAACCCTGGTCTCACCGTGGGCGACGTCCGACGCCGCCAACACCGAGCCGCTGCTTGCACCGTGACCTGTGGGCACCGCAGTTCGCATCGCATCGCTTCACTGAACCAGCCGGACCCGACCGACGCGGTCGCTGCAACTGGCTCAAGAGTCGTGACCGCATCGCATATGGGGCACCGCTCGCACGTCTGCGACGCACCGCTCCGACTCGCACCGCTGTCCGACGCCAGCTCCCGCACTCCGGCTTGGTCGCCTGCATCGCAACCTGTCAGCACCACATCGAGCATCGTCTCCCCCTGCATCGCACGCCTTGGACTCACCGACTCCGTCTGCACAACGCTCATCGAGCCGCTGCCTGCACCGCATCGAGGGACACCGCACCTTGCATCGCTCCGTCTTGCACCGCAACCGCGACGAACGCCGACCGGCTCGTACACTCCGTACCAGCCACAACGAGAAAGGTACTGTGACCAAGTCTGTTCACGACTCTGCCGGCCCGTAGCGACGCGGTCGGCTGGAACTGTTAGACTCTGTGGTTTTCAACATCGCGGTAGGCTCGGACGGAGCTACCGACTCGTACGAACTTTGTTTTTGAACTATTCCTGCAAAGAAGAAGTTACCTTATCAAGCATTCATTTTTAAAGTACAGTACTGTGGATTTTTGTCGTAATTGGTCTTGTCTTGAGTATAGGTTATTTTTCTAAACTGGTGTGGTGTCCGTTTGTAGTGCTTACACTGTATTACTGTTGGTTATGTGCAAATGCTTTACACACTGCCTCTGAATTAAGCCTGACTGCTCGTGCCAAGCTACCACGAGGGTGAGCAGGGGTTACATCACGAGTGTAACACCCTTACCCTGACTAGGAAGAAGGGTCCCTACTTGGACAAAGGTGCAAGCCCTTGCCAACTAGAGATCCCATTTCTAACAAGGATGGTGGGGTGTGTATTGTGAGGACTCAATCTAGACAGAATTTGTACGAGTCAGAGAGACACGTTATGTTATACACCTGAGAAAAGGCGAAAAAGACTACATGTCTCAAGAAGCCAAGGGACTCTTACGAGACCTACCAATGGTGGTGGCCATCTTAAATACAATGGGGCTGATTCTCAAGGGTAAATATTCACATGTATATTTACCCTTGTGAATCTATGCTCCTACGCCCAGGTGAAACACTCCTAACATTTTTGCTATTTACCATTTCCAAGGGGAGATTTATACCCTAAAATCGGGGGTGGAGCCTTCTACAACAGAATTTACGAGTCTAAAGTTACTATAAGTAGCTTTGCACCTATTTGTGGAGCTCTCTGCCACTGTGGTGGATATCACCCTATGGCAAAGTATAGGGATAATGATAAAGGTTTGTAATTTAAAAAATATATAAAACATATGGTAATGTCTGAATTAAATGTAAATTAATTTAAACTATTTATTAAACTAAAACTAATGAAAATGAAATGTTACAGCACATTCACTAACTCATAAAATGAAATGTATATTAAATAATAACATAATTTAAATATATTATTTTAATATATAAATAAAATAATAAACAATACTTTTTGAAAAGTACCCACCTTCATTACCTTTTTTTATTTTTGTTTAATATTTTGTACATTTTGTTGCAAATTATGTGTTTAATTAATATAAAGTTTAATTTTCTAAATACAATATTAGAAGTTTATTTTTAAATTAAGTTTTTATTGCATTTTAAAATAAAATATTCAGTAATTATATATTTATTTTATTTTATATTAGATCCTATGGGGTGCTATTTTATTTTCTTTTTTCCATTATTTTCTGTGGGAGTATGTTGCAGTACTAGTGGTTTGCGAGGTATGGTGCTTGACTTACTCCAGGGCTGGGTTGGAGTACATCTGCACCTGTTTTGACACCTTTAGAGCTATAATAACTTAGGAGTGTAGTTTGTGATTAGCAATGGTCTTACTCTTTTGTAGGTGTGTTTGTATCAGCATGTGCCTCCCTAAATCCATACTAATATTTCCCTCATCCCTTCCTATTTATTAGTAGATATGCCCCATTTCGTCCCCTGGCCGCTCTCACATTTACTACTTAAAAGTGCACCTACCTGTGCTGAGATTTCCTCCACTGTGGTGGAGATCTCTGCATAGAAAAGATAGAAGAGAAGGAGGCAGGGGTCTCTGGCCATAGGTTTATATAATGCATTTTGTAGTACGCGAGCAGTGTAACTGTAATACTTATCTACATACTACAAAATAACGTTTGTGAATCAAGTCCCTAGATTATCAGTTCCTTGTGGGCCATAACATTCTTGCTAGGCAATCATGATACTGCGATGAGGTAGTGATTTGCTGTTGGGAGTTAGTGTTCCTATAATACTGTTATCCTGAGAAGCTGAGAAAAGTCACCCTTGCATCCAGGGAAGTATTTGCGGACCACACATGCAAAGGACTAGACTTGCACTTATTATTTTCTACAAGAATCATCCCTTAGGATTTTGATGTCTATGTTGTGCCTTGTTTAGTTTCATCAAGGTTCATGCTTAGGATTATTTTATACCTTGTTTGTTTTCCGTAAGTATCACCCTCAGTGGCGGCTGCTGCCTTTTGAAAGTGGTGCGCACATAAAAAATATGTTCAACCCTTTAAAAATAAACTTACCTTGCTTGATGATCTTCTTCTGCAGCACACGTTTGGCTGCAAACACACCTGACGTTCCTCCTGCCTCGTGCTGCTTGATGGACAACAGCATTCGAGCCAATCCAGCCACTGCTCTCGTGCTGCTTACAGTGCTAAACAACATAAGAGCAGTGCTAGGATTGGCTGGATCAGGCAAAGACAGCGCTCCATTGGACACCTACGGGGCTGTGCCATTGCTTTTCAGGTGCCTTTCAGCTGTTTGCAGAAGCCTGAACTGCGCTTGTGATGCTGGCCACAGTGAAAACACCAGCCAATCCGACTTGTGCAGTTCAGTTAACACAGCTTCAGGTTGTCCCACTGAACTGCTGTGATGTCGGGAGAGTGAGCTCAATCATGGCCCAGCCACTAAACAAGTGAGAGTACAAGGGAAAGCGAGTCGCAGTGGGGTGGTCAGGGGGTCAACGCCCCTATGGACGAACCGCCTCTGACGGGTAGACCTAAACCAGTAGATGACCTTGTTCTTAAGCTAGTCCTGATCTTCGCGTCTTCCAAAGGGGAGTTTTGGGACTGTAAGGTAGATCACTGCTCGATTTGCCCATGCCCGGGATCTTGTATAAACACCATGCCTTACTATCCCCTTATCTAGTGCCCTTTCATAGTCTTGCTTGGACAAGTTCCCCTCATCTATCACAACCTCTCCTCTGTCTATCCCGCTGACTTGGATAAATCTTGATGTGGTCCTAGGAATTAAGCTGGGGGTATCTTTAGAGCTACCGTACTCAGTAGTGTGCGTCAATAGATGAGTACACCTAGTTTGCATGGAATCTTGGGTTGGGTTTGCATTGGCCAGGCTACTTGCTTCTACCCCCCTAGTGGCCAAACTAGTTAGTGGTATCGTGGTTTCTGACAGGGCCAGGTACTCACCATTTGCCCTCTCTAGCAGGCTAGCTACCTTCACTCTTAGAGTAATTACTTCATCTTTCAGTGACTGAATTTGATATTTTAGTAACCGGATTACACCAGCAGTACATGACTCTTCGGGGTCACTGCCAACCACCCCCACCCCTTCTTCCTCAATTTCCTCAGTCGTTAGTACATCAAATCTATTACGGCACTCAATGTGTACAGACGATGTTATACTAAACGCTCTTTTCGGAACGTTACAGGGTGGAATAATAGCTAGACTGGACTTAGCTTCAGAGGGCCCAATGACTGGGGCTTTACTGTGTTTTTTGTTATGCTTTTTAAACATTAAAGGTATCTGCTTGGCCGATTTTTTGCTGGGTGTTGTTCAGGCGAGGTACCTATCATAGAACCTGGGGCAATCAATGGACTAGTAGGAATACCAAACGGAGAGGTGGGGCATGGTGAACCAGAGCAGGCTATGTCTTGGCATTCTGTTAGGATAGTCTCAATCCTGTCCATTGTCTCATGGCAGACTGCGCTAGAGGGCCTCTTGTTGTGGAGTACCGAGCACTGGGCTTTTCTTTTACCCATCTGTTGTTGTATGTCTAATACCTTTTAATGTCACCAGGGGCACCAGAGACATTAAATCAAAGTCCAAGTGGACCACCCCCACCGCAAAGTTTCCAAAGAAGTACTGTTAAGTCACAGTTAAAGATTTGGAAATGGCACAAAGAGAATTTAAGAACACGTGGCCACTGTTACAGTCAATATAAAGGGTATGCCAGAAGAAATTCGTGGTAGTCACTTACAGTTTTGGCGACAGCGACTGAACGGCCAAGGGGGGGTGGCCCCGCCCCACCTCTTCCTGTCGCTGACGGGCACAGACGGGCCCGACCTTGGCGCTGCAGGAGCCCCAAGCTGGATTTATGCGCCTCCGGGCGCGCAAGGGTTTCGTCGGAACCTCCTGGGCGCAAGGCTTGATGGGGGATGAAGTCCCCGAGCGGCAACAGCAGACAATAAGGCAATGAAGGGCTCCCGCGCTGCGGGAGCCCCGAGCTGGATTTATGCGCCTCCGGGCGCGCAAGGGTTTCGTTGGCGCCTCTTGGGCGCAAGGCTTGATGGGGGATGTAGATTTATTTGGTTTTGGGGTCATAATTAAGGTCTCTTCATATTCCTTTTGACCATTCTGTGTATGTGGCCATGGTTATCTCTAGACTTTGAAATTTATTTTGTTCTTAAAAAGATTTTTCTGGAACATACTTTGTTACTGAGCACAACAGTGCTTTTTACTTGTCTTTGTGAATAACAAAATGATTAATAGGTAATATGTAACACGCTGTGAGGACTTTTATTAACTAATTAATCGATTTGGCACAGTGGCTTAATTATGTATTTTTCAATCTTACAGCCGTGAAAAAGTCGTCAAACAACGAAACATGTGTTGGCTGTTTCATTTTTGGATCACAACCATTTTGGGTGTTCAAGAAATAAAAAGCGTTTTGGAACCATAGACCTATACGATGTCATCATATATTGGACTCTCAATGTATATACTATCAACTCACGTCTTTCTGAACAATACTATTGGACCTGTCGGATTGATGGACCACAATTATGTGGTGCTCTGGAAATCTTTTCATGTTTTAAATATTTGAAAATATATGTCAAACACTAGATAGGTACCGTAGTGTTTGTTTGTCCATTTGAGCACACGTTACCTTATGTTTGTGTCTTTACGTCTACCATATATTTGTGATGTGCTAGCTGAACTGTTTGACTGCTGTCACCTGTGTTTTCGTTTATACACCTACTGATATAGTTGACCAAACTTCAACAGCTGCTGTTGCTACAGTACAGCCTACTGAACTTGAAGCAGAAAGGAGAGAAATTTATATTGGGAAGTTAAAATTTGGATTTGAAGACATTTTACAGGGAACAATTGATTTAGAGAGACTGCTTGTATACAATGAGGATTAATTGAAATATTTGATCAGGGAAGCAGGTAGGGGTGTGCTTGAGCCACATGACAGACTTGAAGACTTAGCAAAGGAATATGATATTGATTTATACAGAAACAAGAGCATGCATAGACACTTTATAATGGATTTGAGTGAAGCTGAAGTGGAAAAAATGGGTCTACTGAGTCTGCAAGCACATATGAAAGAAATAGTTTGCGGCATAAAAGACTGGAGAGATTCAGGGATAAATAGAAAAAAAGAAAAGCTCCAAAAAGAAAAGAATTGATACTGAAAAACAAGTAAATATGGTTACGAGTGAACCTGAAATGGAAATGGTTGTGACAGAGTTTTCTTTGTGAGAGGTGCCTGGAGGAGCATATATGCATGTGCCTTGGACTAGGTCTGATCTCTATGCATTTACGGTGAATTTCCAAAACTCAGAGAGGAACCAGACAAATGGTACACAGAAGTTGAAAGACAAGTGACTATTTCCAAGGTGCTTTGGGTGGATTTGAACACATTGTTTGAGATTATTGTTCCTAAAGATGTATGGGCTAAATGCAAAGCAGCAGTTACCTGGTTACCAGAAGCTCCACAAAGAGTGTCCTGTTAGTAATGGTCTGGTTACTATTTTGATGGAGAAATACAAGGCAGTGATAGAGCAGTTGAAAAAGAAGATGCTGGAGAAAGAGGTTAATTGAGCAAAGATCATAAGGGCTACACAGGAGCCTAAAGAGTCAATGTATACATACTATGAGAAGCTTATGCAGATCTACAGTACAGTGGAATTGAAGATCCAGTGAAAGAAGACATAATTGGATTCGTATCAGCTTTCGTTTTGGGTTTGCGTCTGGAGCTTAGTTCTCACATTCAGCAGTGTGATGTGTAGGCAGTCTAAGAGTATCAACGAGATACTCTATTATGCACAATATAATAGCCACTGCTTCAATGCTAAGCAGATAAAAGATTAAGGAAAAGTTGATGGTCGTGCAAACAAAACAGCTCCAGAGAGGTGGAAAAAAATCAAATGGTGACCCATGTTGATGGTGCAAATTATGCTGTGATTCGACATTTTGGGATACAAGGAATGGAAGGATTTGGTGTGCAAGGAAATAGCACGTTGTCTGCACAAATTGAGAATGACGGTTCTTTAGGGCAGAGGTAGAGGATTTATGAACAATTCTGGAGTGAATGCACATCCTCACTGTCATCCTCACTGTCAGAACCGCGGAGAAGTGTGTGCGCCTTCCTGGGCGCTGACATGCTGTGCCGGAACATGGGCTGGTCTACCAATGCAGACTGGGGTGTGCGCACCGGCCCGGATGCTGTTTCGGATACGTGTCCCGCCTGAGGTGGCAGTCTGAAGAGTGGCGCTGCATCGCCGAGTTGGCGTTGCAGCGCGCGCAATGTAAATTGTTTTATGTATTTATCTATTTACTTAACTCCGTTGCGCCGTATGCCGGAGTTTACTACCGCCCCACCCCGCCCCTCCCCCGCCCCTCCGCCCGCAGCACTCCCTCGGCGAGCCGCCACTGAGTCTGAAGGATGCGCCCCGGCACCTATGGCATGGTGGATAGGTGCCCGGCCTGCCAATGAAGGCAGATGAGCGTATACCTTCAATCCGTGTCCTAACCTCTGGGTCAGGCCTCCTGGTGCAGGACTGCGTCTGCGCGCTTGCATCCATGCTGCTAGAGGTAAGGGGCCTGGTCCACCATTGTGGGCCGGAAGTGTACAACCGTACCCGTGAGGGGGTCCAGACATGCTGGGCCATGCAGGGTAGTTTGTGCATACTGGCAGCAAAGGTGCTCGGGCCTGGGTAAGCCATGTGCCAGGCCTGTCCTTGCTGTGTGAAGTGTGCTCACCTTTCCTATCCGTTTTAAGAAATGGTGCTGATTTCATGTTCTGAAACACGGGCCGATCTGTCAATGCAGACTGATGGATGCGCACTGGTGTCTATCTATAGTGGGTAAACTCATGCCAGTGTAGGCTGCTGCTAATGCGCACCCGCACCTATGGTGCCTGTGATTGCGTGTGCCGCCAGCCAACGCAGGGTAGTGCATGCGCAGAGGCACACGTATTGTTTAAACCCGTGTCCAGTCTGCACCACTGGTGCCAGGAACTATGTGTCCCTCCTGCCATCGGAGGTGGGGTGCGCAATAGCGCACATGGCCCCAGGGTGGTGAGGAATACCTATGTGTGTTTTCACTACCTATGAGGCCTGCTCTGCCCATAAGTTAATATGGGGAAATAGTTGACAATACTTCGCACTGTAATGGTGGATTGCAGTGGAGCAGCCTTGTGATGTTTCAAATCAATGGATTCCCAGTGCCAAACCCTTTCCATTGGTAAAGGGTTTTTAGGCATAATTCGCTTAGAAATGCAACTAATAGAATATGGGCATTTCTATGCTCCAAGAGTCTCGGGACCGTGGTGTCTGGCTCCAGTGGACACCAGGGGTTGGGGGAGCACATCTGTGCATTCCCCAATCAACAGCCACAAAACATGGGTATCCCACAGGGAACAGCAGACTTCTGCCATTTGAGGGCCGAATGGGATAGATTGAAGATAGAGGTAGTGACACTTAGCCTCTAGAGTCCATATCATGGCCCCACTAAAGATTAAGATCTGCATTCCAAGGCCTCATGGCAGTCAGGCCAACAATTTAGGGGAGACATCTGTGGTTCAAAGTGAAAACCCCTAAACCACCCCGACTTCAAAGACACACAACAGTATAACTACGGGTGCCATCCTCCATCAAAGGGTGAGATACGCTTGTGGGGACGTGGGACCAGAGATCTTGGACTGCGTGGTGCACATTGTCAGAGGACTCTGTAGTGCACATGGAGGATAACTGTCTAAATAGAGACTGGCCTTGGCCGAGGTCCTGCTGAAGTGTGCTCTCCAAAGGCACAACTGCGGGCCTCCTGTCCTCCTGGAGTTCTCAGGGACATCAGAGATCTACCCCGAGGGACCTACACCATTTCCCTGTGACATCTGGAGAGCGGTGCCCTCTCAAGTGCCTTCCTCGGCTACTAAATCTGAACTGGTAGAATGGTGAGAACCTGGACTTAAGACTTGTGTCTGGAGACCAGATTGCCTAGTGCAGAGCCCCAGAAATCTTGCCTGCATCTGAGACGTGTGGTTCCTGTACTGCGGAGACCGTGACATTCATTAACGTCCAGTGGTGGTGAGCGGATTCACCGGTTGCGGAACCCAGCGTGGCCCGATCCTTTGATTGTGCCGCATTTCTCTCATGGGACACTGCATGCTCATTGTGTGCGGTATCTGATTCACAGGGTGCAACCCTGGGAGGTGGGGGTGTACCTGGAATAGTGCCTCATTCTACCTCATGTGGCTCTGTTGAACTTGCACCTGTTTTTGTTTGACCGGACTGGTCTGGTGCAACCTGTATCATCGTGCACTGGACGTTGTGCCTCATTTCCAGAGAGGTATGGAATTGCAACTCTTCGATCTGTGTTTGACCGTAATTGCCTAGTGCAACCCAACTCAATGTACACTGGTCATTGTGCCTCACTACCAGGGGGGTGTGGAATTTTGCAACTCATAATGTTTGAAATTTGAAGTGGCAGATGCGGCTCATCCGTACGCGCACCAGTCACTGTGCCCACATTGCCTGGGTATGACACGGATCATCGTGTACCGATCGGGGCACCTCATCCTACCAAGAGGCTCCCCTGTGTTACTCCCCATTCATCAGTTGCTCACTTGTTGACCCTCATCGCAGTGGACCAACTGGCCTCTCTACACCTGGCCCCGCCCGAAGACATCTTGGTGCCAGGTAATACCAAGAGAGATAGACTGGGTTGAAGAAACTCTTCCGAGACAGTTTGGAAGCGTGTCAAGAGACTGCATGACTCCTTTGTTTTTTTAGACCTGTGGGTGAACTTCCCAAGTGGCTGCTAACCTCTCCCTTGTTTACATCTACCTCCTAATTAAAACAGTTACATATTCCCACCTGCTTCGTGAGGATCCAGACTAAGTGTGACTTTGGTCGCATGTGGCCCAGTGTCCGCGAGGCGGCGTTGTTTATCTTCCACCCTGGGGTATAGGAAACTAGGGGTGAACTTGAGGGTGGAGGGAGGCTTGGGCTATGGAGTCTGCAGAGGCTGAACCATATACCAGCTGGGTACCAGTGGCACCGCATTAGAGTGCTGAGTGCGTATGTGTATATAAGAGCGTGCCATACAGACTGGCTGATACCTGTCACACTGTGTAGTGGTGCGGAGTGAGTGTGTGTGAATGGGAGTGATCAGGTGCAGACTTCCTGTGATCCACGACAGTGGCCCGCGGTGCCGCCTTATACGTTGATTAGTGCCAAAAGCACAATAGCTTTTGACAGTGGATTTCTCCTGCGTGGCTTCGCCCGCGGTGCTGCTAAAAAGTGTTCTATGTTTTGTGTATGTACATCATCTTGATATCGTGCACCGCATAAGGGTGCTCTGTCTCAATTGGGGGGGAGTTAGATTAGGGATTGTCCATAGTGTGCATACTAGTGACATCATAAACATATGAGTGGGCCTGGTACTGCTAGTAATATTTCCGTTTGTGTTTTATGCCCGAAACTATATGATGGTCATGTTTTAATGATTGAATATGTGTGTTGAATATAAAGGTTTTTACATACATCCTTGGTGAAGTCTCTTTTGTGATGCTCAGTGCATTTATCGCAAGTGGCTGCGGTGGCTTTGCTTTGCACATTGCCTCTGTAGTGAGCCTGACTGCTCACTGCCAAGCTACCCAAGGGTGAGCACCGGTTATGCAGCGAGTGTAATCACCTGCCCTTGATGGGAACTGTAGTTCTGGCTGGCTGGGGGCATCCCTTCAGCCAACCGGATACTGCCGGATCCAACAGAAATATACTGGTATAATGAATGTGAAAGATTGTTTTGTCTGTACATATTTACCATCCTCAGTTGCAGAGGGTGCAACCTATTCACAATTGGCCCTCCCATATTCATTGTCCTATAATGCCTTTGCTAGTATTTCCCATAAAATAGAATTTCTGTTTCTGTATCTTTCAGACTTCGGTGCTTCACAGGAAGAACTTCCTGCATCTATAGACAATTGGAATTGTATACATTTTTCTAAGCACTTAAAAATGATTGCACAACCTAACTTGAATATTAACCAAACCAAAAATGAGTTTGCATGTAGTGTGAGAGAAGGAGGGTATGGGTTATTAAGGAGTATATTGAGAGAGAAGGGTGAAATTCTGAGAAATTGGGAGAGTGCAAGTGAGGTTAAGATGCAAATAGAAGCTGAGGAGAAGTTTAAAAATTCAAATAAGCATCTAATATTAAAATGGGGCTTGTTAAAAGGGGAGTGTTGTGTATGATGCGACACTAGTCTTAAAGTACTAGTTCAATAGAATTAGAGAGAGTGTGTGTGAAAGGAGTTATATTGTTGATAATGAGTTTTTGATTGGTGAAGAGCCAATATTTAGAATAATTTATCATGTGTGTGGTTAGACATCCTATTTAACCTACCCGTACATGGGTGAGTAGCTGCTGCCTTGCTTTGATTTTCCCTTGAGTTTACTATGTGAATGAAATGAAAGTTGTTTTGGACAAATTGTGTTGGATGTGCAAGGTGCTATTATTCTATCTATTGGTGTGACTTTGAATGATGTGAAAATTAGGATATTGTTGATGCTTGTAGATCGCTTTGCTTCTAACACTGCTGGAGCATTAACTAAAATTAATGAAAAATTAATGGCTATGCGTGCTATGATTATGAAAAACTGCCTTGCATTAGATATCCTTCTTGTGAAGCAGGGCAGAGTCTGCCATGCATTGAAGGTGCTACAGTGATGTACCTTTATTCCAGCTAACAGTAAGCTTATTAATGCTTATATAACAAATGTTACTAATATTTCTCAAAAGCTCTTGAGGAGTATGGTTTGTGGGATTGGGTTGGTTCCTGGTTTGGTGAGATTGGAAAGGAATTTAAAAGTGTTGGTGAGTGGTTCGACAGTATGGGAGGGAGTTTTCTTCATTTTGTTCTAACCCTAATAAATATTGAGTCAATTTGTGCAATTCTTATGCTTAAATTATTTGAAGCAATCATTAATATAATGGGGCTAAATTGTGGGTGTAGGAAGGTGGGGTTAGCAACGTTGATGAATAAGAGAAAAATAGAAATGTATGAACTGAGAGACAACAAAGCACAAGCCTATAATGATATCAAGATATTGAAAGAATTGAAGCGCAAAAGACAGAAAGTGTTGCATACTGTATTATGAATGTATATTATGGGATTTTGGTAATGATTGTGAACAACTCAGGGGGTATTTGGGGCAACTATTTTCTAATTTAAATTATATTTGCATATTAACATGATTCATTTGCAAATAAAACAATAATGCTGTAATATACAGAAATATGTATTCCTTACCTATGCTAAACTAGACCTCAACTAGTCATTGTCCCTTGGCCATGGAGCCCCTCGCGACTAAGGCCAGAATGGGGCTTCACTATGGGGGGCTGGAGGCAATGGGCCGCACCCAGCACATAGCACTCTACGCTGATGACTTATAATTATTCCTTCAGAGTACGAGGAATGACCTAGGAGGGGCGGGAGAACTGCTGACATCTCTGGCGAGAGTATCGGGACTTAGGCTCAATTGGAGGAAGTCGTGTCTCTTCCCCACTAAAGCAGTGCGCGAGAAGCCACAATTAGGGGTGGAAGTGTCATTGGAGAATAGATGTCTCCCCTACCTGGGAGTTAACATCTATCATGACCGAGCGGATTTACTGGAAGGTAATATAGGGAAAGCACTCAGAGGAGTCAAGTCGAGTTTCAACTTCTGGGGGTCTCTACCCTTATCAGTAATGGGAAGGGTGTCCCTGCTGAAAATGGTAACACTACAGAGACTGCTGTACCTATTTGGGGTGCTACCAGTTTGGATCCCGGCGGGAATATTTCGATACCTGAAATCATTGGTAATCTTTTTCCTATGGGGAATGGGCAGGCGCAGAGTAGCATGGGCAACACTAATGAGACCAAAGAAAGCGGGAGGCTTGGCCCTGCCGGATTTTGAATACTATTACCTCGCTGCTCAATTGCAGTGGTTCACGAAGTGGGTGGCGGGGAGGGTGCGAGGTACGAACCAGACAGATGACACGGTTCCTAGCTTGAGAACGCTGTCTAACATAGTGCTCAAAATACTCACACGGAGGGGTGATGAAACCAATGAAGTTAAAGTAATTCGTAAATGCTGGGCTAGGAGTCACCAGAGACCTAAAACAAAAAAGCCGTACACCCCGGAGATCCCGCTGAGCATTTGCATGGCACTTCCACACAGAGGAGTTTGGCGAGGGCTGGAAACATGGGCAGAAGCGGGGGTGTTCACAGTAGGCACAATGTACGAGGACGGATCCCTTCTACCATTTAACGAATTCAGGGAGCTATATGACATACCGCGAGGTCATTTTTTACTTTATAACTCAGTCACGAAGGCAATACGTAAACACTGGGGAGAGGACCTCTCGGAACCACCAACGTCGGAAGGATGCCAATATGTGGTGTCAACCTCCGGGACTTTCAAAGCGGTTACTTGCCTATATAGACGCCTCAGGAACGAGACACTCCCAGCATTCACCCAGCTATGGGAGAGATAGGAAGAGGATTTGGGAAAAGCCGTAGAGGAGAAAGCGTGGGATATACTAGTAGAAAGGGCAACAAGAGTTTCTAGAAACACCAGGTTTCAATTAATAAATTTTTACGTGCTACATAGAGCCTACTTCACATCAACCAGCAATTTGGGACACAAACAGCGCGGTGCCCCCATTGCGGGGAAGCTAATGTTGCTTTCTTACACATTTTCTTGGATTGCCCCAAGATAGAGGGCTTCTGGAGAGAGGAGTCCCAGGTAGTGGTGGAGGTAACAGAGAGATCACTGTCTCCTCCACTGGTTCCCTCACACATTCAAGCTCAAAGTGACCAGTAAGTTCCAGGATTTGGCACTCCTGATAGCTAAAAGAGCGATTACTAGAAATTGGAAAGCCCAGGGAGGTCCCAGGGTGGACAGGTGAAAGCAGGAATTCACGAAATGGGCGACGTATGAGGGAGCGGTAAGACTGAATGAGGCCAGACGTGGCAAGGGATCTCTAGATAAAGCCATGGCATGGGAAGCGTTGGTGGCGCCGTTGAAGGACCCACTCGGTGCCACCGAAGAGGATGGGTAGGAAGGGATCATGGAAGATGGAGAAAGACATTAATCATAATCATGAACACATTGCGCCAGGACAAACAGTGTTAGATGATTGATCACCATGTACACGGAGTGGAACCCTAAAGAGGACAAGATCCACGGAGACACAACACGTCCAGGCACGCCTGGGGGGGCGGGGGTAATTTGGGATTGAGTAGTTGATTCTTCTTGTTCCGTAGGAATCGAAAGACTCAATGCACATGAAAAGGGTTAACAAGACTAATGGCCATGTAAGAAAAGTAAGTGGGATACTTAGGCTGGTTATATTAAAGAATGTCATAAATTAGGCTGAGCATGAATACATTAGCACTGGTATATATTACTGCGATTGACATAGCTTTAGATACCCTGTAAGTACTATCTTACGGAAAGGCTTGAAAAGCCACAATGTACAAAATGTGATGTAAAATAATATGAGAGAAATGCCTGATAAAGTTTGTTTAAAAAAAAAACTAGTCATTGTCTCCATTTTGATAAATATGGCTACCTCTTCATAATATTTATTGTGTGTTTATATTGCTCATTGACTCAATACCCAGCAAAATGTGCACTGTTTGTTTTGTAATGACATATTGAACTCAATGAACTACGTAGGACGCCTTTTGATACTTTTCAAGGCTCCTCCTCCTCGCACTCTGTAGTCCATTCACACGTGAGTCTTTTAATTGTTTATGTAAACAGATTTGTTCTAACACCTCCGATGACATTAGGTCAGAAAGGGTGAACATATTATTCATTTAATGGGGTAATGACACAAAGATGATATTATATGGATTTTTGTAATGTTGAATTATGATTTGCTGTTGCTTAGATACTTTTTTCACACTATGCTGAGTGTGCGATTTCCATTGCTTTCTATGGTGATAATTGCTATGAACAACCCTTAGTTTGGCTGTAAGCCAGACTGTTTTCTGACCCTCTAGAGATGCTGTCGATTTGCTGCACATTTTGAACTTAGACTATTTTTCAGAGTTTGCTTAATGCTACATCTATTTTAAATACTGAGAGCCTTCATGGCAATTCTATATCTTTTGACTGATTCATTGAGACTACTATATTTTTGTCTTTCTGTATTGCACTTTAATATTTTAATAAACCTTCATGGTTTTCCTAATTTACTGATCTCGAACTGCATTTTTGAGTCTGTTCTTACTTATTGAATGTATTTTTAAATTCTCTTTTGAATCTTGTCTTCAGGAACACATTGCCTCATCTATTCTTGACGACAATAACGTCCTTGACATTGCGAAGGGCACTACGACTTTCACACAGATTATCTAAGATATGGTGCCCACACAGGCAAACACCTAGAGAATATTGTGAACTCAGGTAATTGAAGAAAGAATGCCAAACATGATTATGTTTTGCACACTGCAGGGAGTGCCACTCAATTCTGGACAAATGTGTTTACTGCAAAGTTCACTGGTCACATAATGGGCGACAGTAGTGACTGTTGAGGCAGAAAGAGTGACAACCGTGCAGATGAGCTTAACATTAATGTTATAGACACACCAGTGGGATTCAGAGATGATATAAAGAAGGCTAGAAACGCAATGGGGTGTGGTGCTTTTTATTCATTTTGAGCAATAAAACAATGAAGTCAAGCGAGATCAGAGTCTATTCTGATGCCAACAAAACTGGGTGTGGGTGTCATGTTATGGAAAGCTCTTTGCAAGCTGTATACATGTTATGAGTGCTAAAGTTGCTATCACCTACGGTGCCAAGCATCCGCCCAGTGTGAAAAGGGTTGTGTCAGGCAAAAGAAGAGGCTGACTTGCTCTCGGGAAGGGAGTCCTACTTTTCCCTTCTTATACCTGGACAGTGTGCACACTGCAAGGGTGTTTTTGGAAGGCAGAGTGTAAAAACATCTAATGGGGTATGCTACATGTAAGCCTACACCTTGTAAGGTTTACTATATTTATG
>CAWUFW010000006.1:1800000-2102500 GCA_963921515.1 Calotriton arnoldi | reverse complement strand
CCATCGTTATTTTGCTTCACCACGCCACCCCAGTTCAGACATAGCCATATGCAAATCAGTCTTGACCCTGTGCCTCATGGGAACAGTCCAGACCGAACTGCCAAGCCATGTCTTCCCTGGACCGGAATCAAGCATCCTAGGACCGGTTTCGGGGTTTCACCCCTCTTCAGCCAGGATAGCTTGACTCCAGTGACGTAGTGAGCACGGGACCCACGTCTGGGCATACCCTTCCCACTTAGGGCGAAATGCAAAACACACAAGATGATGGACGGAATGTTGCACATTGGCAAACATTCACCCCCAGTCACAGATCTGGGTTTAATCCATCGTTATTTTGCTTCACCACGCCACCCCAGTTCAGACATAGCCATATGCAAATCAGTCTTGACCCTGTGCCTCATGGGAACAGTCCAGACCGAACTGCCAAGCCATGTCTTCCCTGGACCGGAATCAAGCATCCTAGGACCGGTTTCGGGGTTTCACCCCTCTTCAGCCAGGATAGCTTGACTCCAGTGGCGTAGTGAGCACGGGACCCACGTCTGGGCATACCCTTCCCACTTAGGGCGAAATGCAAAACACACAAGATGATGGACGGAATGTTGCACATTGGCAAACATTCACCCCCAGTCACAGATCTGGGTTTAATCCATCGTTATTTTACTTCACCACGCCACCCCAGTTCAGACATAGCCGTATGCAAATCAGTCTTGACCCTGTGCCTCATGGGAACAGTCCAGACCGAACTGCCAAGCCATGTCTTCCCTGGACCGGAATCAAGCATCCTAGGACCGGTTTCGGGGTTTCACCCCTCTTCAGCCAGGATAGCTTGACTCCAGTGGCGTAGTGAGCACGGGACCCACGTCTGGGCATACCCTTCCCACTTAGGGCGAAATGCAAAACACACAAGATGATGGACGGAATGTTGCACATTGGCAAACATTCACCCCCAGTCACAGATCTGGGTTTAATCCATCGTTATTTTGCTTCACCACGCCACCCCAGTTCAGACATAGCCATATGCAAATCAGTCTTGACCCTGTGCCTCATGGGAACAGTCCAGACCGAACTGCCAAGCCATGTCTTCCCTGGACCGGAATCAAGCATCCTAGGACCGGTTTCGGGGTTTCACCCCTCTTCAGCCAGGATAGCTTGACTCCAGTGGCGTAGTGAGCACGGGACCCACGTCTGGGCATAGACTTCCCACTTAGGGCGAAATGCAAAACACACAAGATGATGGACGGAATGTTGCACATTGGCAAACATTCACCCCCCAGTCACAGATCTGGGTTTAATCCATCGTTATTTTGCTTCACCACGCCACCCCAGTTCAGACATAGCCATATGCAAATCAGTCTTGACCCTGTGCCTCATGGGAACAGTCCAGACCGAACTGCCAAGCCTTGTCTTCCCTGGACCGGAATCAAGCATCCTAGGACCGGTTACGGGGTTTCACCCCTCTTCAGCCAGGATAGCTTGACTCCAGTGGCGTAGTGAGCACGGGACCCACGTCTGGGCATACCCTTCCCACTTAGGGCGAAATGCAAAACACACAAGATAATGGACGGAATGTTGCACATTGGCAAACATTCACCCCCAGTCACAGATCTGGGTTTAATCCATCGTTATTTTGCTTCACCACGCCACCCCAGTTCAGACATAGCCATATGCAAATCAGTCTTGACCCTGTGCCTCATGGGAACAGTCCAGACTGAACTGCCAAGCCATGTCTTCCCTGGACCGGAATCAAGCATCCTAGGACCGGTTTCGGGGTTTCACCCCTCTTCAGCCAGGATAGCTTGACTCCAGTGGCGTAGTGAGCACGGGACCCACGTCTGTGCATACCCTTCCCACTTAGGGCGAAATGCAAAACACACAAGATGATGGACGGAATGTTGCACATTGGCAAACATTCACCCCCAGTCACAGATCTGGGTTTAATCCATCGTTATTTTGCTTCACCACGCCACCCCAGTTCAGACATAGCCATATGCAAATCAGTCTTGACCCTGTGCCTCATGGGAACAGTCCAGACCGAACTGCCAAGCCATGTCTTCCCTGGACCGGAATCAAGCATCCTAGGACCGGTTTCGGGGTTTCACCCCTCTTCAGCCAGGATAGCTTGACTCCAGTGGCGTAGTGAGCACGGGACCCACGTCTGGGCATAGCCTTCCCACTTAGGGTGAAATGCAAAACACACAAGATGATGGACGGAATGTTGCACATTGGCAAACATTCACCCCCAGTCACAGATCTGGGTTTAATCCATCGTTATTTTGCTTCACCACGCCACCCCAGTTCAGACATAGCCATATGCAAATCAGTCTTGACCCTGTGCCTCATGGGAACAGTCCAGACTGAACTGCCAAGCCATGTCTTCCCTGGACCGGAATCAAGCATCCTAGGACCGGTTTCGGGGTTTCACCCTCTTCAGCCAGGATAGCTTGACTCCAGTGGCGTAGTGAGCACGGGACCCACGTCTGGGCATACCCTTCCCACTTAGGGCGAAATGCAAAACACACAAGATGATGGACGGAATGTTGCACATTGGCACATTGGCAAACATTCACCCCCAGTCACAGAGCTATCCTGGCTGATGACGGCTGATAGCCAGAAACCGGTCCTAGGATGCTTGATTCCGGTCCAGGGAAGACATGGCTTGGCAGTTCGGGCTGGACTGTTCCCATGAGGCACAGGGTCAAGGCTGATTTGCATATGGCCATGTCTGAACTGGGGTGGCGTGGTGAGCAAAATAACGATGGATTAAACCCAGATCTGTGACTGGGGGTGAATGTTTTGCCAATGTGCAACATTCCGTCCATCACCTTGTGTGTTTTGCTGTTCGCCCTATGTGGGAAGGGTATGCCCAGACATGGGTCCCGTGCTCACTATGCCACTGGAGTCAAGCTATCCTGGCTGATGACGGCTGATAGCCAGAAACCGGTCCTAGGATGCTTGATTCCGGTCCAGGGAAGACATGGCTTGGCAGTTCGGGCTGGACTGTTCCCATGAGGCACAGGGTCAAGGCTGATTTGCATATGGCCATGTCTGAACTGGGGTGGCGTGGTGAGCAAAATAATGATGGATTAAACCCAGATCTGTGACTGGGGGTGAATGTTTTGCCAATGTGCAACATTCCGTCCATCACCTTGTGTGTTTTGCTGTTCGCCCTATGTGGGAAGGGTATGCCCAGACGTGGGTCCCGTGCTCACTATGCCACTGGAGTCAAGCTATCCTGGCTGATGACGGCTGATAGCCAGAAACCGGTCCTAGGATGCTTGATTCCGGTCCAGGGAAGACATGGCTTGGCAGTTCGGGCTGGACTGTTCCCATGAGGCACAGGGTCAAGGCTGATTTGCACATGGCCATGTCTGAACTGGGGTGGCGTGGTGAGCAAAATAACGATGGATTAAACCCAGATCTGTGACTGGGGGTGAATGTTTTGCCAATGTGCAACATTCCGTCCATCACCTTGTGTGTTTTGCTGATCTCTCAGGGGTAGCCTACTCAACCCAGCAAGCAGGGCTCCCTCATTACTCCCTACAGTATAGGTTCTCTGTATTGAAGTTTCTTATGTCTTCATCAGGATACGGTGCAGCGCATGCTTATTGCTATGGGTCATTCCACCCAATGCACTACTCTGAAGCTCCTTAACGTACAATGCCTACTGGTGCAGAAGAGGATTGTTAGACTTGGCATCTTTTGGCGTGTTTCCCCTGACTTTTTGCTTTCTGACCTCCTGGTTTTGACTCTGTTTTTGCTGGTGTAATGATTCTGCGCACTTTCCTCACTGCTGTCCAGTGGGAAAGTGCAAGTGCTCCCGTATAAAATGTGTTATGGATTGGTGTTTCCATGATTGGCCTATTTGGTTTATGTATCAGTCCCTTGTAAAGTGCACTGCGAGTGCCAGGGCCTATAGACCAAATGCTGTTGGTGGGCTGCAGCACTGGATTGTGCCACCCACGCAAACAGCCCGTAAAGTGTAACTCGGGCCTGCCATCGCAGAGCCTGTGCGCAGCCTGGGGCTGCCATGTCGACTTGGCAAGTGCACACACTTGCAAGTCCCTAAACCTTCCCTTTTCTACATGTTAGTCACCCCTAAGGTAGGCCCAAGGTACCCCTGTGGGCAGGGTGCGTTGTATGTGAAAGGTAGGACATGCCCTGGTGTGTGTGGCATGTCCTAATAGTGAATTACAGCCTAGTTCGTTTTTCACTATTGCAAGGCTACCTGTTCCCCATAGGCCAGAACGGGCAGTTTTGATTATTACAGCTTATAATCCTAACTGACTCCGGGAACATGGGAGAAATTCGAGTTTAGTATGCCTGGACTCAGAATGATAAAATGCATCTTTTAGTGAAGTTGGTTTTAACATTCTGTGTTTGAAAATACCACTTTTAGAAAGTGGGTCTTTTCTTGTCTAAGCATCCAAGCCTGCCTCTGCGAGGTTGTGTATTCCTTGTCTGGAGCGTGAGTGACAGGGGCTGGGGGATGCCAGGAGACAGGGTGAGTCAGCACAGGGCTGAATAGCAAGATCTACATGTAGATGGGTGGGAGGGGTTGCACCTGGGCCCTGAATAGGACAGTGCCTTCCCTCCACAATGCTGACTCCACCTCCTGTGGTGCGTCTGATGTCCCTGGCCTACTCACTGAAAGAAGGGACAGAGACTTGTCAACAAAGTGCTCCAGAACTGGTTTGGACTAGGCAAAGGCCTCTCTGCCTTCAGAGAACAAAGGAATTTGGGATATAAATATTGGGGCCCTGACCCCATGAATTTAGATCTCGCTGGAATCAAGGAACCTGCCAAGACGAAGAGCTGGAAGAGCTGCCAGGAGGAGTACTGCCCCTTTGCTGTGTTGTTGCTTTGTTGGGTTGGCCTGCAGCTGCTGCTTCTGCCTTGGGCAGTGAAAGGACTGAACTTTCTACAAACTTGTGCTGAGAATCTCCAAGGGCCTGGAACCGAGCTGGCCTCCTGTTACGAAGTCTCAGGGACTACAAAGACTTCACAAGCCTCTGGGTACCGCTTCTGGAACGCTGTTTCAGTTGCCACAGAGGAAGGGAACTGCAACCGACTCCGTCAACCGAATCCATCCCTGACCGGTGACCTGTTTGCACCGCAGACCGCATCGCCCCGCTTCGCATCGCAACCCTGGTCTCACCGTGGGCGACGTCCGACGCCGCCAACACCGAGCCGCTGCTTGCACCGTGACCTGTGGGCACCGCAGTTCGCATCGCATCGCTTCACTGAACCAGCCGGACCCGACCGACGCGGTCGCTGCAACTGGCTCAAGAGTCGTGACCGCATCGCATTTGGGGCACCGCTCGCACGTCTGCGACGCACCGCTCCGACTCGCACCGCTGTCCGACGCCAGCTCCCGCACTCCGGCTTGGTCGCCTGCATCGCAACCTGTCAGCACCGCATCGAGCATCGTCTCCCCTGCATCGCACGCCTTGGACTCACCGACTCCGTCTGCACGACGCTCATCGAGCCGCTGCCTGCACCGCATCGAGGGACACCGCACCTTGCATCGCTCCGTCTTGCACCGCAACCGCGACGAACGCCGACCGGCTCGTACACTCCGTACCAGCCACAACGAGAAAGGTACTGTGACCGAGTCTGTTCACGACTCGGCTGGCCCGTAGCGACGCGGTCGGCTGGAACTGTTAGACTCTGTGGTTTTCAGCATCGCGGTAGGCTCGGACGGAGCTACCGACTCGTACGAACTTTGTTTTTGAACTATTCCTGCAAAGAAGAAGTTACCTTATCAAGCATTCATTTTTAAAGTACAGTACTGTGGATTTTTGTCGTAATTGGTCTTGTCTTGAGTATATAAAATATTGGTTATTTTTCTAAACTGGTGTGGTGTCCGTTTGTAGTGCTTACACTGTATTACTGTTGGTTATGTGCAAATGCTTTACACACTGCCTCTGAATTAAGCCTGACTGCTCGTGCCAAGCTACCACGAGGGTGAGCAGGGGTTACATCACGAGTGTAACACCCTTACCCTGACTAGGAAGAAGGGTCCCTACTTGGACAAAGGTGCAAGCCCTTGCCAACTAGAGATCCCATTTCTAACAAGGATGGTGGGGTGTGTATTGTGAGGACTCAATCTAGACAGAATTTGTACGAGTCAGAGAGACACGTTATGTTATACACCTGAGAAAAGGCGAAAAAGACTACATGTCTCAAGAAGCCAAGGGACTCTTACGAGACTTACCAATGGTGGTGGCCATCTTAAATAAAATGGGGCTGATTCTCAAGGGTAAATATTCACATGTATATTTACCCTTGTGAATCTATGCTCCTACGCCCAGGTGAAACACTCCTAACATTTTTGCTATTTACCATTTCCAAGGGGAGATTTATACCCTAAAATCGGGGGTGGAGCCTTCTACAACAGAATTTACGAGTCTAAAGTTACTATAAGTAGCTTTGCACCTATTTGTGGAGCTCTCTGCCACTGTGGTGGATATCACCCTATGGCAAAGTATAGGGATAATGATAAAAGTTTGTAATTTAAAAAAAATATAAAACATATGGTAATGTCTGAATTAAATGTAAATTAATTTAAACTATTTATTAAACTAAAACTAATGAAAATGAAATGTTACAGCACATTCACTAACTCATAAAATGAAATGTATATTAAATAATAACATAATTTAAATATATTATTTTAATATATAAATAAAATAATAAACAATACTTTTTGAAAAGTACCCACCTTCATTACCTTTTTTTATTTTTGTTTAATATTTTGTACATTTTGTTGCAAATTATGTGTTTAATTAATATAAAGTGTAATTTTCTAAATACAATATTAGAAGTTTATTTTTAAATTAAGTTTATTATTGCATTTTAAAATAAAATATTCAGTAATTATATATTTATTTTATTTTATATTAGATCCTATGGGGTGCTATTTTATTTTATTTTTTCCATTATTTTCTGTGGGAGTATGTTGCAGTACTAGTGGTTTGCGAGGTATGGTGCTTGACTTACTCCAGGGCTGGGTTGGAGTACATCTGCACCTGTTTTGACACCTTTAGAGCTATAATAACTTAGGAGTGTAGTTTGTGATTAGCAATGGTCTTACTCTTTTGTAGGTGTGTTTGTATCAGCATGTGCCTCCCTAAATCCATACTAATATTTCCCTCATCCCTTCCTATTTATTAGTAGATATGCCCCATTTCGTCCCCTGGCCGCTCTCACATTTACTACTTAAAAGTGCACCTACCTGTGCTGAGATTTCCTCCACTGTGGTGGAGATCTCTGCATAGAAAAGATAGAAGAGAAGGAGGCAGGGGTCTCTGGCCATAGGTTTATATAATGCATTTTGTAGTACGCGAGCAGTGCTACTGTAATACTTATCTACATACTACAAAATAACGTTTGTGAATCAAGTCCCTAGATTATCAGTTCCTTGTGGGCCATAACATTCTTGCTAGGCAATCATGATACTGCGATGTGTAGTGATTTGTTGTTGGGAGTTAGTGTTCCTATAATACTGTTATCCTGAGAAGCTGAGAAAAGTCACCCTTGCATCCAGGGAAGTATTTGCGGACCACACTTGCAAAGCACTAGACTTGCACTTATTATTTTCTACAAGAATCATCCCTTAGGATTTTGATGTCTATGTTGTGCCTTGTTTAGTTTCATCAAGGTTCATGCTTAGGATTATTTTATACCTTGTTTGTTTTCCGTAAGTATCACCCTCAGTGGCGGCTGCTGCCTTTTGAAAGTGGTGCGCACATAAAAAAATATGTTCAACCCTTTAAAAATAAACTTACCTTGCTTGATGATCTTCTTTTGCAGCACACGTTTGGCTGCAAACACACCTGACGTTCCTCCTGCCTCGTGCTGCTTGATGGACAACAGCATTCGAGCCAATCCAGCCACTGCTCTCGTGCTGCTTACAGTGCTAAACAACATAAGAGCAGTGCTAGGATTGGCTGGATCAGGCAAAGACAGCGCTCCATTGGACACCTACGGGGCTGTGCCATTGCTTTTCAGGTGCCTTTCAGCTGTTTGCAGAAGCCTGAACTGCGCTTGTCATGCTGGCCACAGTGAAAACACCAGCCAATCCGACTTGTGCAGTTCAGTTAACACAGCTTCAGGTTGTCCCACTGAACTGCTGTGATGTCGGGAGAGTGAGCTCAATCATGGCCCAGTCGCTAAACATGTGAGAGTACAAGGGAAAGCGAGTCGCAGTGGGGTGGTCAGGGGGTCAACGCCCCTATGGACGAACCGCCTCTGACCACCCTTATGATTACAAAGTGTATGTACTTGTTATTCCACCAGGAATCCTCTCTGATTATAAACTTATTCTGCACTTTATTCTTTTCACCAGAAGTTTCCACTTAATTACAGACTCAAATTCAGTGCAATATTTTCACAGAAAAATCAGTGGAAACATGTTGGCACAGAAATAATATTGTTAGATAATTATGGTATGAAGACGTAGACAAGAGTTAATATATGATTGTTCCGAATACAGGCAAGCTATATGATATTAAGAAATGCCTTTCATCTTACAGTTGGCAAACAATTATACCGATTGTAAACTGAACCACAGAAAGGTATTGCATAACACTGAATATAGTTCTCATTAATACCCAACATATAGAAACCCAGAGTTATGTTTGCAAATATATAATCTTCCATTTACTTACAGCTCATAAGAGATGTTGATCTTTACATCCAAATAGAGAGTGGGAAATATAGAGATTAATAGTAGGTAAATTGTATACAGTATCGGAAGCGAACTTGCAGGGGCAATTCTATATCCATACAAAAGTCTTCTCAGTATCCCGATATCAGCTCTTCTGTAGTACAGAGTAAGCCTTGCTGTGCAACCAGGCAGTGTGACGATATACAGTGTCTCTGTTTCTCTCTCTTGTCTCATTCCCTCTCCCAAAGGCAACTGTTACCTGGTTGTAGTGTGGAATATCATATTAACTTAATATCATAGCCAAAATATCGAGAACAAAAATATCACTGGTAAGTGCAAAGAGGGATTCATAGATTTACTATTCTTAACTCCACACATACGTACCTTGAAGAAGTATACACATTTCAAGGTACATATATACAGAGTTAGGTATAGAAAATCTCTACATACTTACCTGTTAATATATTTGCCCTCAATATTTAAGTTAGCGCATTATTCCATACTCAGCATTCTGGACCCACATCCTGGTAACCTACATGGTACTAGAGTGACGTTGACTGTGGGTTTGGCAATGTTTGCAAACTTTCAGCACTTCTGTTGGATCTGGATCGTAAAGTTAGCACGTCTTGACAGTTTTACCTGGTCTGGGTAATGCCCACTAAGCACTTCCCAGATGAGGTGGTGAATATGTGATTGAATGCTCCTAATAACCTGGTAGAAAGCGTGAGGCTGGAGAAACGTTAGTAGTGTACTGCCAAGATATGGGTACTGTTATGAGTGGTGTTCTCTGACTCAGTAGTACATTGGTTTCATCTGCTGCTGTGTTTGTCAGAAATCTTATGTACTTATGAAATAATGTGGTGTAATGACAATTCATGTTGAGTGTTTCCACCCTTGATTTGTTCAGGGTGGTTCTGGTATTTGTGTTACTATAAAGTGGGGAAACAGCGTTTACAACGCTGTTTCCACAACGCATGGTTTTACAACGCGGTCGTTACAACGACCGCGTTGTTACCACGCGTGCCATTACATCGCAAGTCGTATAAACGACTTGCTGTAGGGGCGTGCAACACCAGGGAATGTGTTGGATTTTCAAGTCCAACACCTTCCCTGCTGTTGCATAGAACTGGAGTAGGAATAGTAATTAATACTATTCCTAAGTCCAGCGCGCCCCCTACAGCAAGTCGTTGATACGACTTGCTATGTAATGGCTTGCGTTGTAACAACGCGGTCGTTGTAACGACCGCGTTGTAAAGCCATGCGTGGTGCGTGTATGCTTAAAAACGTCATACATTCTAGAAAGTGTGGTGCGCTCCTAGTTCAGGTGCAAGCACAGGTTTGATTTCCATGTTACCTCTTTAGGCATCTCCTCATAAATCAGCAAGTTGGTGGCATCCTAGGTGTGTGCGCTCTTCGAATGTTGGGAACTCAAGGGTGGAGCAACATTTCATCCACCTCAGAAAAGAGGCCCCAGATCTGTAGGATCCATACATGAATCCAGGACTTTCAACCTCTGTAGGAGGAGGATGGAGAGTTGCATGCTGCATGGAGCATGTTGCGCAACCCAAAGAAATATATAGTTGTGAGGCTGCGAAATGCTAGCTCTGTGGGTAACAACAAAAAACACTGGAAATGCCAATACTGATGATCCTTTCCAAAAAGATTAGCACGGGGCATGAAAACTCATCAATGTCAGCCGGAACTAGTCAATAGTTTTTATTTTAGAACAATAATTTCATTTCTATTATTTTCTTTTTTATAAATCACACTTGAATCAATATGTACAATATTACAAAAACACGACCATAGCTCTTAAGTGAACTCACAACAAAAATTAGCCACAACCTGGGCTCACCTCGCCACTCTCACTCACAAATATTCAAACATCCACGAGCATCATTCAGTACTAGTTGCACACCACACTCCCTCAACTCACACACCACTTCCCTGGTCCCATACCAACTTTATCACTTTCTTGGACCAAGGTGTCAAACCAAACAACAAAAGAATAAACACAATACTATTTTTTGTGCATAACACAAAATGACAAAACCTTTGAGTGTTCGTAAAACGTGCTTTACAAATATGCACAAAAGACAGACACTTTACAAAATGTTTGTTTGGCAATCAAAAACGCACTGTCTTTTTTTTTTTTTTGGCTCTATGTTATCGTCAGGGATTAGAGAATCCTCAGAACTCACACTAAAGTGGGCCAATGCTGGATTCCGTAAAGTCTCAGATTTTTTGAGGAATGGTAGATGGTTGAGCATGGCGGAAATGTCACAATTGATTATTAACGATTTTCTTCTTTTACGGTCATATAGCATTTTCAGTAAGTTCCTTAGTGAATTAGACTTAACCCAAATTTGCGATCAACATCATGTAGTCCATGAACTTTATGAGGATACGGCTGTTAAAAAACCTGGGGAATGGAAAAAACGCCTCGCCTTAGTTAAGGGCCCCGATCTTGGGCAGAAGGCAATCGCAAAATGGATGAAATATGAAGGATTAGAAATCTCAGCCAGTATGTGGTCAGTAATTAATAATCTTAATTTCAGCACGTTAAGAGGAGCGAATTGGCGAAGGATGTTGTTCTTCAGTAAATGGCAACTTTATCAAACTCCTCTTTTCCTTTCTAAAATTTATACCAATCAATCGGCACAGTGCTTCCGCTGTATTAACCATCCTACAGCCAACTGGTCACATATTATTTTGCAATGTCCTAGGATTCAGAGGTTTTGGAATGACATTTTTTGTTATTTGGAATGTGAATGCAGTATTGTATTAGGATTGAATAATTGGTTAATAATTTTAGGTTTTGACCCAGATCTTCTTCTGCCTAATAAGCTTGTTAAATTTTTATACATTGCAATGGCGGTAGCCAGATCACTTTTGTTGCAAAAATGGCGTACAGATCTCATACCCTCTGTTTATGAATGGGCCCGAAAGATGAAATTAGTTAAAAAGAGTGAACAAACTTACGCTTTACGGGTAGGGGGGCTCAAGAAGTTTGAAAAAATCTGGGCAACCTATTTTGATTAAGACTTTTTGTATCATCTTCTGTGCTATTTAGAGTGGACAATAATTTTTGAGATTTGAATTGATGCGGTGGCTATGTCCACGCTTGGGAGTGGATATTGTTCTATGCTTTTTACACAGAGGCTTAATTCGAGGTTGTTTGTCTTTTTTCATTGTTCATGACTTTTCTGTATATTTTTGCTATTTATCGATCTTGTATTTTTAATATCTTACCTAAAAGGGAAAAAATGTTTTTTTTATGGATGTATATATGGGTTTTTAAGTGTTTGTAATCTGGACTTCAATAAAAAAATTATAAAAAAAAAAAAACGCACGGTTGACGCGTTTCGAACTCTCTTCATTATAGGGTTCTCCTCAGCTATGCTTATCGTTAAATTCAATACTGCGATCAGTGGATTAAACGAACTATCAGAAATTTATAAACTGTGACCCCTTTATCTCAGACTTTGAACATTCCTGCAGTGAATTTGGTTGGTCTCTTGCAGCTGGGTGAATACGGATGATTCTATTCCAGTGAGGTGTTTTAGAAAAACACGCAGTGTGGCTATACGTGAAAACATCCGGCACCCTTGTCACTGATGTCAAAGGTTCAAAACGATTTTGTTTCACACATCTTTAACAGCACATTATGCTTTCATGAGTTCTAATGAACTTTGTGAAAAACTCCACTCCGGATTCTGAAAAGCACTCGCGTAGGAGTACAATACTACATCACCCAGAGTCCTTAGAGGCGGTCCCACCATCCCTCGGGTTTCAGGCTATTACGCATGCGCATTTAATGCCATTCCTGGTGAAAAACAATCACTGTGCGGCCGGTCCAGAAGAGAGTATACCGAAGTGTTCAATTAAAGGGAGGAAAAGCGCGAAGATATCAGGTATGCCGGTGTCGTATTACTGCTTCAGACCGGAAGTAAAAAATTTGGTATAAACGCAGCGTTTTTTCAAATACACCGCTAAGGCGCATTTCGAACCCCCACTAAAACTCTCTCTTTCGGCTATCGGTTTCTAGATTTGAAAAGAATATGCCCAGTAAGGAGTCGACATGGACTTAGAACGAACAGTTTGACTAACGGGAGGAAAGCACGATGACATCAGGTACGCTGTAGCCTGGAAGGCATAAATTCAGTTTAGATGTGGCGTGGTTTTCCAACATGACACTCATCAAGGCGCATTGTTGATCTGTTGTGGGTGATAATTATCAAAGGATACGCCTAGAAAGGAGTCGACATGGACGTAGAATCATTAGGATGCTTAGTATACATTTTGGGTTGAATTTAGAACTGGCTATCTTCAATCCACCTCACGTTTTAATATGAACCTTTCTACTTGTTTCAGCAATTACATGCAGCTTTGAATAACAAGAAGGGCATAGGAGCAGAATTATCTACACCTTGACTAAGAAACTCGCTAAGACCCTGTCGCTTAGAAACTTTTTCTGTGACACGACCGAATTGTTGACTACAGTAAGTTTCCTGACGTTTGTTAAGATTCTATTAACAAGAAACTAACATATTTCTTAATTTGGGTCACATTCTCACTGAAGTCTTTTCGCTGTTTGGTGTCGTTTTAGAAAAATTCACATCAGAAATCCAGTTGAGATTGGAGGTTCTCGCATTTAAAGAAATGGTAAGACTACTCGTCGAGGTTGGCCACAATGGTGGTTGTGTATTTTTATAACTAGGTCCTGTAAGTAAGACATTGTTTGTTTTCTTTTGCAGTACAGTTTGGTCCTGAGGAGAACCCTATAATGAAGAGGGTTCGAAACGCGTCGACCTTGCGTTTTTGATTGCCAAACAAACATTTTGTAAAATGTCTGTCTTTTGTGCATATTTGTAAAGCACGTTTTACGAACACTCAAAGGTTTTGTCATTTTGTGTTATGCACAAAAAATAGTATTGTGTTTATTCTTTTGTTGTTTGGTTTGACACCTTGGTCCAAGAAAGTGATAAAGTTGGTATGGGACCAGGGAAGTGGTGTGTGAGTTGAGGGAGTGTGGTGTGCAACTAGTACTGAATGATGCTCGTGGATGTTTGAATATTTGTGAGTGAGAGTGGCGAGGTGAGCCCAGGTTGTGGCTAATTTTTGTTGTGAGTTCACTTAAGAGCTATGGTCGTGTTTTTGTAATATTGTACATATTGATTCAAATGTGATTTATAAAAAAGAATAGAAATGAAATTATTGTTCTAAAATAAAAACTATTGACTAGTTCCGGCTGACATTGATGAGTTTTCATGCGCCGTGCTAATCTATTGGAAAGGATCATCAGTATTGGCATTTCCAGTGTTTTTTGTTGTTAAAGGGCTCAGCCTTACTGATTGGAGCCAAACCCATTGTTGTTTTTTAGCTCTGTGGGTAGGCATTCCTACCAGTGTGGTCTGCTGAAATTGTATGACAATTATATGATAAGCCTAATCCATACAAAAAATAATTCAAGACTAGGTGTAATATGGTAGAGAAGATGTGGAAGGAAAACATCATAGCATGCCTGCTTCAAATACAAACAATCTGTATGTACTTTACTGTAGGTATTAGCATGGATTGAACATAATTTGCATAGTATGTGTTCTCCACCTTGCTTACAGTTCACACCATCCATTCTTAAAATAATTTCTGCAACTGTGCAGATATGACCTGAATACAGAAGATCAGCTGGAGAACCAGGACTGACAATACATGTGGTTCCTGTAGTTTCAGGCAGTGGGTGACACTTGCTGATTGGAACCGAGGCCAAATCACAGTGCTTAGAACATACTGACTAGAGCAGGATTCTTGCGCACATGGACCAGGGCACTCACTAGTATGTCATGCATCTGGATGCCAGTGAGCATGGTGTTGAATCCGTGCAAAACCGATAGACCTCCAGTTACTGTGCTAGAAGCTGGGATGAAATGATGCACACACAAATGTTCAACTCTCACTTCATGCAATGCAACTTTTTGATTAATTATCCCTGTAATTCAGTTTATAATTCCTGGAATGCACAAACATGAAGGCAGTTGCAGAGGCAACTCGTCTTCCTTAAATATTTCCTTACTCAGCAATATACCAAACTGGTCTCTGCCTTAGTGGAGGACCCCCTTGAGCCCCTCATTTGGAGAGACCTTTTCTTAGCTCTCAGTGAGACATGGCAACATGAAGAAAAATAGCAAAGAGCCTAAAGTGCTCAGGGGAAGTGGACGTACAAGGCCTTTCAAAAGCCACCAGCAGAAGCCTCCAAGTACGGTTTTGTCCCTTAATTCCTACTTAAACTAGGCCTGATCATCTGTAACTAATGGAGATTTGAACACTAGAGCGCAGACACAAGTTGAAAGGACCTAATGGTCCTGACACTGAACGCTTCACAACCAAGTGAAGGATACATTTATTGCTTGCATCATCGCTTCACATTCCACACGGCAACAGAAGTAACTATGATTCTTTTAACCTATTAATGCAAGCAAGAAGAACCAACAATGACATAGGGCCATCTAGCATACAGGGATCACACTGCCAAACCCAAAGAAGAAAGCAAACTCACATGCAGTCAAAATACTGCCACATCAATTGAGGAAAACAAGTGTATTATGTAAGTAGGATACTAGCATATCTATAAAGGAAATCCAGTCTACCAAACAAGTAGCACACTGCCATCCCAAAGAAGAACATCAACCCACCATACGTGTAGCACAAGGCCATACACAAAGAAGAAAAACAATCTAGCATGCATGTAGCAAACTTCAATACTCATAGGAAAAAAAACAATCTACCATGCAGTTAGCACACTGCCACATGCATAGAGGAACAAGTCTACTATGTAGGCAGCACACTGACAGATCCATAGAGTAAACACAGTTATTCCAATAGCTAGCACACTTGCATACCCCAAGAGGAAAATCAATATACAGTGCAGGCAGCACACTGCCATACTCGTAGAGGAAAACCAACCTATCATGGGAGGATATTGTTACTGAGTTCATAGGCCTCATTCTAGTAGTGCCTTTCTTGAGCCCATGCAGAGCATGGTGATTTATTGAGTAGTCATGTATAGTGCTGCATGTCGCATTTGGGTTACTTCAGAGCACTACTGAGAACAACAGAGCCTGAACTTGGGGCAGCTAGGATCCAAACAAGAAGGAGGTGTGGCCCAGTCTGATATTCTTCATCACAGTTCTCTGGTAGTTTAGTCGAAAGCCAGCTGGAACCGTTCAGTTTTTTTGTCCTTCCTGAAAGACATGTAGTTGGGCATTCTATAGTTTATGAACCTGAACTCCCAGGGACCTGCTTTCATGTTGCACCAGGTTGAATGGTATTTGGCTAACTAGCTGTGCAGATCCCATTGTATGTGTCATAGGTATAGTAGTTGGTTGCACCAGTTGACCTTGTGGATGTGAAGAGTATGTAAACGTTACGCTGGCGTCCACCAGAAACCTGTGTAGAGTTTTCAAGGCTGGTTCTATGTGGTCACATCTCTTCAGGTTCAGGCAGAGTCTGACTGCCTGCTTTTGGAGCCTTTGATCCTGACATTTTACTTTTTGAGAAGCCTTTGTACACTACTTTCTATAGACTAGTTTTGCCTTCACAGAACTCTTGTCAACAGTATGCCATGGTGCGGTAGGAGGATTCTTTGAATGAGGAGATTTGCATATTGAGTGACTTGACCACTTGGGGGATAAAGGAGAGCTTTGCATTAAAAATCACTTGCAGGTGCCTTGATTTCAATGAATGGGCCAAGGCTAGGAGGCCAGCCAAAGGATCAACACCATTTACAGTCTTTGTTACGTTCAGACAATTGAAACTCTCCTTCATGCAGGAAAATACATGGTTCAGGCACAAGGTTATGTTAACCTGGCTTACAAACCTGTTTTCCAGTCAGAACTGGATCTGAGTATCATTAACAAACATTTATAGGTTCACTTATAGGTTCACCACCTACTGGATGAATTATATTTTGAAGTGCGGCCCCAATAGTGATAACCTGGTAGTACTACACAGGATACTGGGTGAGCTGATGATTCAACTAACTGTATTCAAACTTTCTGGCTGCGGTTCGAGAGGAAGGATCTAATCAAACAGTGGGTGGCCCTGGACATTCCAACCCCTTCTTAAACTCTTCAACAAGATGTCCTAGTGAATGTATGACGTTACAACGCATACATTCACAACGCATGGCTTCACAACGCGGTTGTTACAATGACCGCGTTGTTACCACGCGTGCCATTACATTGCAAGTTGTATCAATGACTTGCTGTAGGGGGTGCGCTGGACTTAGTAATAGTATTAATTACTATTCCTACTCCAGTTTGTGCAACAGCAGGGAAGGTGTTGGATTTAAAATCCAACACATTCCCTTGTGTTGCAAGCCCCCTACAGCAAGTCGTTACTACGACTTGCAATGTAATGGCACGCGTTGTGAAGCCATCCGTTGTGGAAACAGCGTTGTAAACGCTGTTTCCCGTCCTAATCCTCAGTGATGTAGGCTGCTAAGAAGTGCCCGTATAGGGTAAGGGTTTCAGGTAATTGCTTCAAGATCAGAGTTAGGATATAGGGTTATGTTTAGAGGCATGGTTAGGGTTACGGTTAGTCTTCAGATTTAGAGTGTAACGTGTAGGGCTAGCATTAGTAATTTAGTTGGAATCATTTTCGACGCTTTACAATTAGGTGATTTTTCGAAGCCTTAAAGCAGGTGTAATGTAGAGCCAAATCCAATCACCTCTCTTGCAAAGAGGAGGATCCAAAACATTTGAGCAATGACTATGCAAATTCGATCAATGTGGCACGTTAGCCACAGGTCTTTCCTCCCTCCTGTCTCAAGTTGATTTACTTCTGAATTGAATATGAGGCCAAACAGTAGAAGGGTAATGTCCCAGTTAACTTTAGAAAACATTTAGTCAGAATATGTATGTATGTTATAAGTGTCAAATGCTCTGCTGTCTTCTCTATAGTTCCAAAGGTGGCATATGTGGTCTATATGAATTTTCACCCCTTATCAAAAAGCTTGAATTAATGTAAAATGAATATGGTGTTTGCAGCAATACCTGGATGCCGTCAATCTGTTCCAAGCAGGACACAATAACCTCCAATGAAAATTCACGAGCTTTATGCAGCACTGCATAAGCCAAGACATTATTCTTATTCAGAATGAGTCCTTGTAACTTAGTGGGCGCTCCAGCGAGTCATAGGCTGACGTGTGTGCTTATGCTTTCTGCTATGTTAATCCATTCATGCTTTTAAACTATTGTTTGGAAAACAGGCTTTTCAGAGAGCTGATGGAGCTGTTCTATGCCTTTTAATTACACTGTGTGATCTTCAGCTCTGTAGGAGGGGAGCCTGCAGGGGTGGAGTTTAATATCAACAATAGGTACATTTGAAATCTTCCTTTTCAACCTTCATCTAAGTTAACACTGCACTGATCCTGTTTCTATTTGATATAACAGCAGATTTAGATTCTCGCATAACCAATAAATTAAATGCATAATTTCTGTCACTTTATGGCATTATTTTCTCTTTTCTCTACCTGTTAGAATTGCTGCGTCTGTGATTGCTGCTGAATTGAGATCATTTACAATGGGATGCACCTGTACTGAATCGCAGATAACCCCCCCCCCCACACACACACACACACACACACACACACACACTCACGCCTTGAGACCTTCACGGGTGAGTAGTCGCGCTTTATAAGAATCCTGATTAATTGATTGATTGACCTGAGCGTCATTTTTAGTTGAATCCATCAGAATATCATCAGGGTTTTCCTTTTTACCACACCTAAGGCTCTTAGAATCCCTACTGCTGCTGTTTTTTTTATGATATGTTTAATAACATTTATTGACAATTTTATCATACTGTGCTGCTCTGTGTTTTATAGATCATGTGCTTCTCTTATGATTGTGGCACTGGCACGTTGTATGCACTGTCCGTATTCAATGTTTTTAATCTACTATATTCATTACATTTGTTTAACTTTTTTAATTCTGTAACTTTGATGCTTTATGGATTATTATATCCGAAATAAACAGTTTTTGGCTATAATGATGGATTGAAATCTTCCTTCAGTCTCCTGTGATGGTGAATGGCTTCTTCCATGGGATGAATGTTTTATTGAGGGTATTTTCAATGTCAATTGAAGGATCAAAATTGTTTCAGCGAATTTACCATCAAACACAGGAGAATACATAAAAAGCTCAAGGGCTGGTAAGAAAAGCGGCTGCTAAATGCTGAGGAATATAAGTACTTATTAGTACAGAATCAGAGTGGGAGTGGCCTGGGACCTAAAATAAAATGTGGCCCCCATTTTTTAACTGTGCAGTAAAAAAGCTGAAGGCAATGTTTGTATTAATGTTAGCGAAATGCAGCAGTGAAATACACTATGGGCCAGATGTACGACGGTTTTTAGCGTGCACAAACGGGTTTTAGACCCGTTTGCGCATGCTAAAAACCTTGGGCCCATGTACAAAACCTATTTTGCGACTCGCTAATCAATTAGCGACTCGCAAAATAGGTTTTGCGACTCGCTATTAGGAAGGGGCATTCCCTTCCTAATAGCGACTCATGCGGTCGCAAAACACTCGCAAATTACCACCTACTTCAAATAGGTGATAATGCAATCGCAAATGGGAAAGGGGCCCCAGGGGACCCCTTCCCCTTTGCAAATGCATGCGAAAATATTTTTTAAGGGCAGGCAGTGGTCCCAGGGACCACTGCCTGCCCTTAAAAAATGAAACGAAAACGTTTCATTTTTTTTTATTTTAATGCATCCCGTTTTCCTTTAAGGAAAACGGGCTGCATTAAAAAAAAAAAGCTGCTTTATTTACAAGCAGTCCCAGACATGGTGGTCTGCTGAGCCCAGCAAGCCACCATCCCTGGGAGGGCCAGCCATTCACAATGGGGGTCGCAAAATGCGAGTGCCTCATTAATATTAATGAGCCTCGCCTTTTGCGACTCCATTGGGAATCGCAATCAGTGTCTCTGACACTGTTGTACATAGTAAATTGTGACTCGCAATCGAGCGCAAATTACGAGTCGCAATTTACTATGGTCGTACATCTGGCCCTGTATTCCTTATCAATCAAAAAGATAAAAACATTGACAAATCCTTGTTCTTCAACCCACAAAGTGTTATTCACAGTGTTATTGAAACTTGCGAGCAATAGGCTACAAACACATCTGTTTAGGTAGTACATTGACTACGTAAGCAATGTGTTGGAAGCATTATACCAAAAGGTACTAGATGCATACAGATGATCAGGTGCCCACCCCCCTCAGCACAGTACCCTGACCTGAGAGCTCCTAAGTGGGTCTGGAGGGGCCGATCTTTAGTTTGCGAGCGCAAAAAATGGTCGTACATCTGGCCCTATATGTTCTCTCCTTCCCTAACTGTTCTGTAGACAAAGCACGTTTGTCATTCTATATGCGAGCACGGTGGAGCTCATAGACTTCCCATGGCCATGAAGTTGTTGCTCCTTCACGCACAGTTTTGGCTTTCTTGGTGGATTACAAAATCAAGTAGCGAATCCTATCAAAAGTTAGGACTGCCAAACTTTTTCAGACTACAGAAGGTAATACAGTCAGAGAATTCCCGGATTCATTACTCAAGATTGCAAAACAGGGCGAGAATATGCAAGCTATTGATCAAGAATTCAGGAAAAGGACGATTCTAGATGAAGTTATTCAGCAATACGAGATCTGTGTGCTGTGGCAAGGGACAGTTATTGATCTAGCTGAAGCCAAAGAGGCGCAGAAACTGTTAAGGAATATAAAATAAATACTTTAGAAGTTTCTGGACGCAAGATGTTTTTTATGAAAGGTATATCTAGCCTCATTACATGATCTGCTGCAGTTTATAAACTTTCTCCCACTGAATGGCTTCTGGCTGTCAAACATGTGAGTGCCAAAGAAGGCTCCAAAGGTTTTGGGGAGGGCGTCCTCCAAGCCTATGGGGCGGATGACTGGAGAGAGGGGTAAAAGGTACTGGCAAGGGAGGGTGTAACATAGGCCCCTGCAGCCCTCAGTGGGGGGGAGGTCCCGAGCTCCTAGGGGCCCCCTCAGCACAGTACCCTGGCCTGAGCGCTCCTGAGTGAGTCTAGAGGGGGGCTCCTCCATGTACTTTGCAGGGGGGCCCCCTCAAGTTTTGCTGCGCCACTGGGGTGGGAGCATGCTGCATCTTAGTGGGAGGGCGGGGATGTCAGGTTTGCAGAGCTTCTAGGAAAGGGGATGATTTAATTATTGGCTGAGAGGGATGTCTGTCACACTGGCAATGAAGTTTCCTCCCTGCTAACACAGTGGTATGCCCTTCCAATTTATATGCAGGTGGACCACAGGTATGGCTACAGCGGTGACTACTCTATCATCGCCAAAGCCTAACTTCCCAGTCGGCCCGACGGAGTGAGTGCCATCAGAGAATTGGATATATGTCCCAGCCCAATTAGGATGGGCGGACATATAGCTGGTTTTTACTGTCTGTCACGCCAGGCAAACCCCATTGGTATGTTTATATCAGTGAAAGGAGAAAAAAAAGGCTATATATGGGTATCAGCAGGCTGTGCGGTCCGTTGCCTGCGGGGGATCTTCTCTAGGTTCGAGGCTGGTAGTGGAAAAGGCCTTGCCGCCGTCGGCCCCCTCGCACATGCTGTGGTGTTGTGTAGAGCAGTCTCTGCTGACGCCTCTCAGGGTGCGTGGCCTCTGTCATGATTTCCTGGATCTGCTCCTTAGCAATGCACTTTGAGTTTCCTCTCTGTGGCTCATCAGGTCTCCAGCATGGTGTTATGCAGGGACGCTTCACTGTTTCGGGTTCCACAGTTCCAGCCTATTCCATACCAACAGTGGCATTTCAAAGAAGTGTGTTTTACAGTTGGGTATGACTTTTAGTTTGGCCGAAAACAGTAGCATGTACGTCAGCTGCATCGCTTTGAGCTTTCACTTAACCCCAGAGTAGGATCTCCTCCTCTGTTGCACTTGAAGAGTATAGTCTGGGTGGTTACTAGTACACGTGGAGTCGAGTAGTAGGGTGGTTTGCAATCGGGCTTGGTGCATTATAATGTCTCTCTCTTAGGAAACTGGGTGATTTTCGCCCTTGGGGATGTCATCGGAGTGGCTTTGCCGCCAGGGACTGGTGAGCTCTCTCAATGACAAAGCAGGGTTACATGGAATTCGCAGGCAGCCATGTTTTCAACCATGTAGTTAGGAAGGCATCCGGCCTTGACCCCTCTGCACCCTCTGGGATGCCGACGAAGTGCAGGTTGTTCCTGCGAGACCTGCCCGCTGCATCCTCCACCCTGTGCTCCAGATAGGACACTCTGTCTTGAAGGCCAGTCACAGTTGTGGACAGGGTTGTCATTATGTCCAGCTGTTGGTTCTTGTCTTTTCTTTTGGCAGAAACCGTTTTCTGCAAAGGATTGCACTCACTGCCTGAGATATGAATTTGGTAGTCTTCTGTTGGATCCTGTCACCAAGACTCCATCACAGAACCTCTACGTCCCCACATATTTGCCCCCCCATCATTTGCTGCGAAATAATTGTGTAGATTATTGTGAAGGTAAATTGTGTTAGATCTTGACAGGTCTTTGTAGTGTCTTATGTTTGGTGAGTTTGGGAAAGGACTTTTCCATTCTCTGCATTGGATGGTTGATTGTCCATTCTTCAGCTGGAGTAATGTGCCCTCTAACAATTTACATGGACTAGTGCCATGCCCCTGAATCTGCTACCATCCATACCTCCCGGCTATTCACTTTACAAAGCTTTACAGTTGTTTGCCACCTTTATTACCATTCACTATCAACATATTCAGTTTTTTTACTATCATCAGCACTACCCTCTTTTCGACCACCAAAAGTTTACATTTTCTCTTTGGCTCATACACCAGTTTACTAAAAGTCCTCTTCAGTCTCATTTGAGAAACACTATGTTACATTGTAGACACTACATTTGAAAACTAAACTTTGCTCCTGTTATCCTTGAAATCCTTCTTAATCACCCTTTCATTATATTTCCAAGCAACTCATTTGTATTCTTTATGTTTCACAGTTTGTAAACCAGCTGTGTTTTTTCCTGGTTTTGGATTTTGTGTAACAAACTTTCCACATTTTGTGCTTCTTTCAACACTTCTTCTCAATTCATTTCCCCTTCAGTAAAACCTCTTTTCACAGTGATTCTCCATTTCAATACAAACCGATCTCCAAGTCTTTCATCATAGGAGTTGCCAAATGTAAACGTTCTGGATAAGTTATGTAACGCAGTCAGGTATTCTCCAATACAATCTCTTTCCTTTTTCTTTTTTATTATATAGTAATGTCTTTCTATGAAATTCACTAAGTTTTGAATTATACTGTTTACATACCCTAACCTCATTTAAAACCTCATCACCCAAATGACTGTCAATGATATCTAGAAGGCTTTCCTGTATCAACAGTTCTTCTATATCCAAGCAATGTAAAGAAATGCTTTTTTTCATTTCTGTTCTCTAGCTCACACACATGCTTAATTTGTACAGGTGAATGCTGGTGGTGGACACCACCACTCAATTTTGTGGACCAGGAGCCAGGATTTATCAGACTTTGACCCGCCTGGCGCAAAAGAGAGAAAGGGTGAAAAATAAGAGAAAACTATGACAAAGGGAGAAAGCAGGGATGAAAATGAACTTGGAAGATTGAGATAAAGAGACCGGAAGTGTAGGATAGTTGAAGACAAAGGCTTGTGGTGGATTCAAGTCTAGGCAGCCTTGGTACTGGGCAATCCTGGCATTCAAGAGGACTCCTAAGAAATCTGTTGGCCCCTACACTTAGGGTCTGATTTATAAACTGGCTGACAGGTACTTCATCACAGAGGTGACAGATATCCCATTCGCTTTATTATAAGTGCCATAGTATATAATCCACTTGTAATGAGGTGGACGGGATATCTGTCACATTCGTAAAGGAGTAACCCATCTGCCAAACTCTAAATTACGGCCCAAGTTTTTTGCAAATTAAGCACTACTCAGACATACTGCGAAGGGTAACTGGCAAAGCTTTTCTTTCACAAACCCCATCCCATTAAATCCTTCATCCAGTTGTACAGAAAAGTGGCTGGAGGAGGAAAAGTCTGCATATTACCTTTGAAGAGAGCACACACTTAACAGCACAAAAAACACCATTACTGTTGGTAATGCTTCTTCAAGAACAATAGCCTTAGTTTGCCCACTCCAAAAAATCTTCAGGCAAGGTTACCTTTTTACTTCTGCGATAGTCACGTATAGCTAACTTGTTGCTCTAAGGACGCATATCAGATATGTCACAATAATGCCCCTTGACTGCGCACTTTCCAACATTCAGTGCCAAAAAAAGAGGTAGGATGTTTCAGGTTTTAAAACCACCTATTATCATAATGATGACATCACTGAAATAATATGACACGACCTCTGGCCTGATGATGACATTACAGGAAATCATTTTACCAGCTAAAGGACCTGCATTAGAGAAAAGGACCACGTGGATTTTGACCTGCATAGCATCATGCTCAATAATTGTCATGGCATAATATGTGACCTTTATGTACTCTGGCACATATCTTGTCAGCAGCAGACAGGCCTGAGTCAGTGATGCCAGTCAAACTCCAGCACTGTGCATTTCACAAGACTTCCTGACTTCAAGTGATTTGTTGGTAATTTTCCTCCTGCTCAGGGCGCTGGTTTTCAACTCTCAGCAATTTAATAATTAATAATTCCACATTTGTAAAGCGCACATTTATCACCCTTAAGGGTATCCAGGCGCTGGTGAGGCCATTGGGGAGATTAAGTGAGATATTGCCCAGAGTCACGTGATGCTGAGCTGCCAACAGCGATCGAACCATGAGCCCCGAGCTCCGGAGTCAACCACTCTGGCCGCTGTACCATACCTCTCCTCTGCAAACCCAAAACTTCCCGTAAAGTAGGAGTATGACTCAGAGTGAATCTGCTGGTGTTGGTTTGCTAAGAAATAAAGTCACCTACTTCCTAAATCAGTATGGTTGGCAAGTATGTGACCATGGCACCCATGGGCCAGGCTTCAGTGCTTAATTTGTAAAATAACAGGTCCCTGGGCACTGACCAGGAGGCCACTGCAGCTTGCACCACCCATTGCCCCTGTCATCGCTGCCAATGGCGGTACTAACCATCTCTCTCACCTGCACGTGCAACAGTTCCAGTTATTCCAGGACCCCAAAGCTAAAGGAATGGCTGGGGAGGCATGTGTTAGTAGTTTTTTATGTATATTGTATTAATAAACAACCGTTGTTCTGCTCATTTCTAAATTTGCTGAGCTGTGCCACCATGTGGCAAGCTGTCATTAGTGTAGTGTTGACTATTAAGTGCCAGTGCCGAGCACCGAAACCACCGGCTCAAAATAAGCACTGGGGTTACTCTTCGCAGAACAGGCCACGTGGGTTGAGACCACTTTCACCCAAGCACAGACGTTAATGTTACTTTCAGAGTACATGCCTGATATACATTTATGGTACACTCACACATGGCCAGATTTTGGATGCTGTGTTGTGTGTACAATGCAGCACAAATTTCCCCAGGACATGTTTAATGGCTCAACTGTATTTTTTCTAAAGATTAAACACACTCAGAGGATGGCCACACCTCGCACACCAATTGTAATGCTCATGACCTCACCTTTAATGAAGCAGTTGCAATTATAAGTGTAAATCATCTAACGATTGAAACTACATCACATTACCTTCTCACTTTGACAGAGACGACTATGAATGTAGTATCATTAATTGGTTTGATTATATGTTGCTATTTATTTAATTACATTTCGCTTTCAGGTGTTGTTATTAATTGGTATGAATATTATGAATGAATATGCATTGCATTTGGTGTGCAGGTTAGGGTTTGAATGGCTGTAGTGGAAGTTGTGGATTGTACTTCTAACCATAATGAGTTTCAGTGTTTTTTTCTTTTTTAATTCATAACCATATGTGAACTTTAACTGTGGATCTTATGTGAAGTTCTGGGTTGTTTTTTTAACAAAGCCCCCCACAGCTTCACGTCAACCTTTGTTTTTATGGTGAATGTTTAAGACGTTTTTGATCATACACCACATCCAAGAGTTCCCTGAGCTCTGCCCTCTGCAGACAGCCAACCCCTGCTGTGCACGGTCTTCAGCGAGTCACCGAGTCTCCTGCATTACAGTCAATTGCTCAGATCTGTCTTTGCATTTGTGGTACCGAAATGGCGACGAGAGAAAAAGTTCCCTCAACCAATCTGATCTGAGTATTTATTTTTTTGAAATTTTGGAGCTCCATAGGTCCCTGATACCAGTACTGTGGGTCATCCACGAATTAATGGTCCAGATATCTCTAAATGTAGCCTTTCCATGTCCAACCCCAGCACCATTCCAAACCAAGGAAAGCATAATCTTTCAGTAAAGTTCAATCTTCATGCCAAATTTGGTGTCATCCCCTCAGCAATTTCCCCTCTATTGACAAGCAAAGAATCCCATGGAACTCAAAATCGTAAATGGCACTTTTGCGATCCCCGCTTGGCTGATTGCACAAAACTTGCCATGAAAGGCTCAGAGTTGATGTAATTGTTTTATAAATTTCATGCGTATTAGTCAAATGCTTCAAAGTTATTAAGGAATTGTCAATATCACCGCCAATGTAATATATATCTTATATATATAATAGATAGGGGTTAAGAGTTCTGTATTGCCTGCAGATGTTGAAGATGGGAGGAGAAGCAAGCATGTTTTTATTTTAATTATTTATTTATCCATTAGCAGTTTTATGTAACACAGACCAGACCCAAAGACTGCTAGAGCGCTTCACGCACAATTAGTTTCACACAAGTAGTGAAAAATCAGTGATATATAATATAACAAATAGCAATATAGTAACCCTTTTTTATGATGCCACATATAATATATAATAATATAGGGCCTTAAAATATATGCTATGAAGATGAAAAAAGAGATAAAGTTGAAAATGCAGGCTGAGAAACAAACAATGTGGTCTAAACATATAAAACAACAGTAGCCATTTCCAAATATATCAGCATAGAGACCAAGATCTTTCACAGCTCGGAATGTCATTGAAAAAACAAGCTTCCAACTCAGTTTTGAAAGCTTCAAGAGATTGAATTGTCTTAATGTCAAGGGGAAGGGGGTCAGAGTTTAAGATACAGAGTATTTTCAAAGAAGAACTGTTTTAGAGTATTTTCCATTTTAAATCCGGGTTTTGTTTTTAAAGGAGGAAACTGTCCTTACCCTGAAAGAAGCATTGTCCACCAGATGTAGTCAGTTTAATGCAGTGTATTTCAGTGTTCCTAAAAATACAGCTTTATATGTGATGCCAGCTAGTTTGTAGATGCCCCTCACTTCTAAAGGGAGCTGCTTCAAAGAGGCCAGAAGAGGTGAGATGTGGTAGAGATTGCTTGTTCCTATCACATTCACTCCCCTTTGTTTGTATGACTCCCCTATGAGGGGAGATAGAGCCAGTTTGGGAATATCTTTGAGTAGGCAATTGGTGTAGTCCAATCTGCACAGAATGAGGAATTGACTTTAAATAATTAAAAATATAGATCAGAGATAAGAGTTTTATCTCCACAAAGGAGTCTGGGTAGAATTTGAGCTTCCTTTCCCATTGCAGTGATGTGTGCTTGCAGGATAAGGTTTTATCCAAGTTCACTGAATGGTGGTAGTAGGATACAAGTTGCGAAAAATCCGATCTCTGAAGGAGATTAGTATCATTACCCAGAACTACATTTGGATTTCTCACTTTAGTATTTATATGCTGTTACAGAGGTAGACTTTAGCCTTTCACTGTGGTCTCCACGTGCTAATGAATTTAATATAATGCGTGATCACCTGTAGGTTAGGTTAAGTCTTTGACTGAGAGATGGTAGCACTGGTGATGAAAAAGGACTACTCCTGAACCCAGTTTTGATTGCAATACTTGAGAAGCAGGAGTGTATACACACATCATAAGATTATTGTTGTGAAGTACGAAGACATGTGTTGAGACACTTAGACACCACATACTCAGTCTGAGGTAGAGATGGTTGGACCCCCTTCCTACCAGTGAAGCACCTAAAATATGACTACTTTTAGAAGTCTTAACACAGTGATTCTTCTCTGTAGACCGATCAAGGGGGAGAGCACAGCCCTCTCTAGCTTTAGTATACAGGGTAATGTATGTGACAAATGGGGAGAGACAGTAAAAGCAGAGGGAACCAGTGGAAGGATGCAGCAGCGACAAGCAGGCGGCAGGAGCAGACTGCAGCAAATACATCAACAGCAGATAGAAGACACCAACAAAACAGGGTGGTAAGACATGCAGCTTGGAGAGACAGCCATTGGTATTCTCAACGGTGCAACAATGATGCAGTGTTAATCCAGAAACAATAGCTATAAAGCTTCCAACAGCAGAGCTCTCTAATGCAGCTGACACTTACTCTACACTAATACAGCTGACACTTACAGTGTGACAGTTAGCCCTACCATAAATCGTTTGGGGTCTCTCTGCAATGGAGTGAATATTCCACCAGTTTCAGGCCCCTGCCTGCATCTCAGGCAGCTGAACATAGATACTCTCTTATTCTAACCACCACACACAGATTCTTGCTTCTGTGCATTGCATTGCTGCATAACCAGCTAATGCTGGGCTTCTCTCACAGGAAATGCTTCCAATTTGGAAATCTTCTCCGTGGATGAACCTCATTCCTGTGTTGAAGGGCCTTAGGACAGTGTTCTGTAGTATTTTTAACAATGTCGTTTTTTTCTCTGCTGGTTGTTAGGAGACCATTAAGATCGTTTTTGACAGGCTAACACCATAGGAAATATACTACAGAGTATTTAGTGTCTCAACTGCTACCATTGTACACCAACTCTCAGCCACAGTTTAAGGGGGAGGGGGAAGATTTTTCTACACTATATATATTGTGAGACTGCTACATTTCCATGCTGCCACCTGATAAATCACTTTTACAATGAGCCCCACCACCGAATCTCAATGAAAATATGTCATTCTTAAATGCACTTAAGGTACTTCTATATTCTCCCCTTAAATCTTACTGACGATTCAGCTTTATTGCCTGCTCAGTTATTTAAGCAGCTGTCTCTTCATTATTCCCTAATACACCTTGACAACCCTACTATTTAAAATTAATCATGGTGTATAGCCATCCACTGTTCTCTCCATTTTGTTGGTCAATCGCTATAGCTGTGGAATCCATTTGATTTCAGGTTCCATTTTGTGACACTCAATAGGAGCAAGCCCACAGAAGGTACAAAGGCCAATGGCCTTTAAGTGAACTTCAACTGTCTGTACCTTTGCTGTGACTGCAAGGCCTTTAGAAATGACCAAGTCGCAAGTGTACGTGATAAGCTGTTGCTATGCTTCTCTTGCTCATTTCATAAATTAATGCCCATGTAGAACTAAGGACCTTAATCTGATTAATGATTGAATAAGTAATTGGAAAACCCTACTGTTTCGCTGAGCAACTGGCTCTCATTGGCTGGCTATCATTTGTGCAATATAGGCCATATGTCTTGTAATCTATAGAAAACCATATTAACTTCTGTATAGGGGAGCGGGTCCACACTGACACCTCGCTCCTCAGTAGCTGTTGAATAATAAGATACATTGGAAATATCACTGCCTCATGTCTTTTATTCATTTTAAACTTACACATATTGACTTCTTGAAGGTGACCCTCATGACAAGGGCAAATTAGTTGTCATAGTATAGCCGCAAACTGTACTTTGGGTGACCAGTTAGTCTTGGTTACCAGGACTGTTTGGAAGGGAGTATTCCAATATCTCAAGACACCCTGTTGTGATACATAGCCACCCCAGATTTAGCAGACAGCACTCTCTCGTCCATTAAGCTAAGACATAATAGCCTTCTATTGTCTTGCTGAGTCTGTGTTTAGTGGAAGCGTGCATGCTGCTGGTCAGCCGGGTCTTGTGTAACAGCATGCAAGCATACGCTGAGCCGTTGCAGAAGGAGTTCAGCATGGTCTCAACCACACCTGATGTGCCTGCTATTGGCAGCAGGGAGCAGGTGCAGGCTTTGGGAGGCAGACTGCTTAGAGTGAGATGAGGCTGTGTGAGACTGTTGTGGCCAGTGGTTGCTCCTGGTCCGGCTGCTTCTCCTCCTCTGAGTAGGTGCATTCTTGTTTCCTGGCCTTCGACACACCCCTACCTTTAATCTGAACCCACAAAATGGAAGACTTGGCCTAAAATCTCTCATCCTGTAAATGTTGATGGATGCTGGGTACTTAGAGAAGAGGACAACTGGACAATGACATGCTAGCTGGACGCTAAATGAACTGCCAGTGATTTCCTGATAAATGGATATTATGTGAAGTGGCAATGTTATGCTAACTGTGAGATGCCAGCAAGTAAAGAGGAAAAGCAGTGCACCTCTGCCAATCACAAGGAGGCACTCAGAGTTGCTGGCCGGCTGTGAAGCAAGACGTTCATTTCTTCTTGGATGGATGAGAGAGGGACAACACATAGAAGTCCACACCTGCTGAATGTATCCAGCTGAACTGTCAACAAGGTGCTCACCGGCCATATTGGAAAATGGGCACCATGTGCTGCCTGGGTATATGGAAACTGAAAATGTTATGCAAATATTAGGCAATGGTACATGTCAATATCTTGGTAATTGTTTATTATAGACATTGTCAATGTGCATAATAAAAACTAGTGATATGCATTTATTGACTGTATGTATTCTAGCAATGTGTATTACTGGTCATAATGGAAACTGCCAATGTTTACTGCTGGGCATTATAAAAACTATCAGCGTAGGGTACTAAGCTTAATACAATTTGGCAATGTGTGTTACTGGATGCATAAACACGGGGAGCATATTGTGATTGTGTACACTCGGTGCATACTGTGATTGTCAATAGGGTCAATTAAAATTGGATTGTGCAGATGGAGGATACTGGAATTGTGCAATGGCTGTGTACTCGGTTTTTCATTGTCATTTTAGATTTGGGGTGGTTGATATAAAATGAGCAGCATTTTATAATGACTTAATGTTGGGGAAAGTGTCGCTAATATTCACTCGCCCCACACACACACGCACACACACACACACGCACACACAAACACACACACACACGCTTTTTCCACTGTTCCACTGTTTTGTGGATTTGAAGCTCAGCACTAGAACTGCTTTCCTGAGCAATCTGTTGATATTTGGTCCTGAGAAGTCTGACCCCCAAAACCACCATTGCCTTCCTATTCTGTTCGCCTGTTTATTGTGTTGTTTTCTCCTCTTAAAACTAATGAAAACCTCCACAGAGCGTCACCAGACTTCACATATCAGGCCACATGAAGTGCAGCGGGGTACTAGGCCGCCTTTTCTATGCATCTTCCATGTGACCTCAAATAAAGAGCTGCTAGTAAGTGGCAGGCAGGGAAACACTCCAAACTAAGACTGTAAGTACAGTGGTTGGATCTGGCTTCATTTCCCTACCTCATCTATTGGAGTCTCACCTAGAGTGTTACATCCTGTGCTTGAGGCAAAATCTCTAGGTTACTAAATGCAAAATAAGAACCATCCCTAGACAGGAAATACAACGGTCCCTGAGGAGAGGCTCAAGAATGAAAGGATGAATACATGGCAGTAATGAGTAAACTTCCACAATCTTTTTATGGAATTTGTAATCAATGCTTGGAGCAGGGTGGCAACAAAGATACACGTGACTAAGCTATAATCTCTGCTCTTCAACATTTATTTAATACGGCTTCCTCATTGTTAATAATTTATGTATTTAGGCACAAGACCCCACCTTGAAGGAACCAAATTTACACGATAGGGGCCATCTTATGGCACTTTACTTTGCAACCTACGTGACTATTCAGGGGTTTGGCCATGTCCTACACTCCAGTTGGTGTCAGAGTGTGACTCGTACCTAGTCAGGGAACCCAAGTCCGGGAGTTCGTGTCATTTACTCTCCTATAACTGGTACCCGCTTCACCGCATAACTGAGGACTGGAATATATTACCAGACAACCAGACAGGTCGTGTGAAATAGCTGGCCTGAGGCTTGACTACGTTGTTGCCACATTTTTAATGGTTTGCATTTTGAACTGCCGAAAGGTACAAACTGCAAGTTGCAACAGGCTGTTCAAGAGGGAAAGCACATCCTTGTCTGCATTTCACAACTGTTTGTAAAAGGCCGATGCGTTTCACATATCGTCCTACCTTGCCCTACCCGGAGGCACTTTGGGGCATATTTACAAGGGGATTGCACCATCGGAATGTCACTTTTTCAGACATTCCGGTGGCGCAATGCCCTGGCCCATATTTACAAGGTGGCGTAAAGCCACTTTGCATGGCTTAACGCCACCTTGTAAATATGCTACCCTTTCATGCAGATATCTGTGGGAAAGGGGCGTGCAATGGGTGTTGCTGTGGCCGTGCCACTGCAACACCCTTTGTTTTTGACTTTACCCCACATTTACAAAGATGTGTAAATCTGAGGCAGCGCCAAAAACTAACGCAATGTAAAGCAGGCATTAGATTGGCGCAACAAGGAGAAATACTTTTATTTCTCCTTGTTATTTCTCCTTGCATTCTGCAGCACACATAGAAAGAGCAAATCACCTTTAAAAAATGTTTATGTGCAGGAAGGTGTCCCTTTCTGCAAATAAACAATCATTCCCTGCAACTCAAGCACCCTTGCACTATGGTGCAAGGGTGCCTGTGTTGCAGGAAATCATCCCTGCAATACAGGCACCCGTGCCCTATGGTGCAAAGGGTGCCTGTGTTGGCGCTAGGCAGCTATTTTTAGCACCAGTGCAAGGGAAAACAAAGGGGTGCACCGTATTCTTGTAAATACGGCGCATGCCGGTGTTTTTTAAATGACGCAGCGCAGCGCTGAAAAACTTGCCGCTGCGCTGGCCATTTCCTCGTAAATATACCCCTTTGTCTCGCAGCTCCCTTTTTCAGCTCTGGATTGTGAACTCTCAAAGCTATGAGTATTTTCTTAATCCCGAGCCGTTCGAACACCTAGCCTTCTTTGACACATTTTTCATTACTTCCCAAAGGATAAAAGGAGATCGGGTGCCGTCGTGGTTTAGTAGTTTCTATTGGATTCCCTTTTTAATAAGGCAAGGATTGTAGTTTCCAGGGCAATAATTGTTGTAATTCTTTAACGAAAAATAACCTCTTTGTACTAGATTTCCCTTTTCATCTGGTTCTGACCCTTTCTTTTTTGGATAATAGGTATCTGGGCCTCAGTAGAATCCGTCCTCTTGCACCTTCGAGAGAACAAATGGTAGGTAGTGTTGATAAAATAATAATAGAAAAATACAAGCAGTGCTTGATTTGTAAATAAAATAAACCAAGGTACCAGGGCCCTCCTCAGGAGGCCACTGCAGCTTGCACAACCTATTGCCCCTGCCAGCACTACCAATGACAGTACCAACACCACTATTAGCCATCATACTCCTACAAGTGTGCCAACTCAGACTATTGCAGGCCAGGCAAGGCTATAAGAATGGCCTGGGCGGCAGGAATTAGTCATTGTTAATGTATACTGAATTATTATACAAATGTGCTCATCTCGAAATTAAACAAACGCCACCACCATTTCGTCGATTGCCATAGGTGCCAGTGTTGACAAAAGCAGATGCCGAGCACTGGAAACCACCAGCCCAAATTAAGCACTGAAAGTGAGCAAAGCAAGATCATGTGACACCTATATTATATATTGCCTTTCTGCTGTCTTCCGCTAAAGACTTTCTTGCTTTTCCCTTCTTTTCTTCCACTGTGTTTTTCTTTAAGTATCTGTGAATTATCTATCTTGTTGCCTCATTTTGCTTGGTAAATTTTTAGTCTGCTTTGCTTTTTGCAGATGTGTCTTTTCATTCCTTTCTTTGTGTAGGGTTGTTTGGGGTTTCTTATACAACCCGTACAGTCCATGCAACCCTAAAGGTAGAACAGTAAATTGATATACCTCTTTGGAGTGGGGAATGCTGTTTTCTCTTTATTGTACTTGTTGGACCTGGCTTCCATGACATGGTTTCCCCCCAACTTTTTTCCTTCCAGTCTGCTATTTTTGCTGACTTCATTTTTGCTGGCTTTAGGACTCTGCACACTTTGCCACTGCTAACCAGTGCTAAGGTGCTTGTGCTCTCTCCTTTAAAAATGGTGACATTGGCTTACACCCAATTAGCACATTTAATTTACTTGTAAGTCCCTAGTAAAGCGGCACTACATGTACCCAGGGCCTGTAAATTAAATACTACTAGTGGGTCTGTAGCACTGATTGTGCCACATACCGAGGTAGCCCTTTATGTCTCAGGTCTGCCATTGTATTAAATTAAAAGAGTAAACTGGGGCGGCAGAACGCTGGCCTATCGGGGGGAAAGTTATAGAACTCCCTTCCCCTTGCTCTCCGTTGACACCCGACACTGCAGCTATTCAGAAAGCAGCTAAAGATCTGGCTGTTTCCACTTTAATTAGCAGAGTCACCCAGGCTTCCCCAGCCCGCTGCACCTCTTTCGGCTTTTGATCTGCTCAGCGCAAAGACACCCTCGGGTAATGCACGCTCTATAAAATTATTTCATTCATTCATTGCAGCCTGTGTGTGCAGTTCTAAGCTGAATTTTTGACCTGCCAAATTAAACCTTTTGTCTGGCCTCAACCTTCTTTTTTAATACAACCCTAGGTTAGGCCCTAATCAGCCCAGAGTGCAGTGTATTTAAAAAGTTGGACATGTACTTTTAACTTTTACATGTCCTGGTAGTGAAAGACTCTTAAATTCATGTTTCACTACTGTAAAGCCTACCTCTCCCATAGGATAACATAAGGTTACTTTATTATATTTAATAAGTGATAACGTTCAATTGGGAGCAGGTAGGAAAGTCATGTTTGGTGTCTAAGGAATTGTAACTTGAAACCCTCTTTAATGATTAAGTCAGATTTTAAGTCTCAATTCTGAAAATGCCACTTTTAGAAAGTAGAAAACGTGTATTGAGAATGCACTCCTTCCCTTATATGAATTCTTTAATCCAGCGTCATATCGTCCATTAATGCATGCAATCAGATGCTGTGCACCGCCCCAGCACACAGCTGATACCAAAGTATACCTTAGGGCACATTCTCGCGCCCCATCTGATGCACTGCGTAGAGGGAATAACTTCCCTCAATTTTAACCACTTAATCTTCTATTATCCTTTTTCATCATTGGAAACATACGTTAGTGACAGTGGGTGGAGAATGTGCCCTAAGGTATACTTTGGTATGAGCTGTGTGCTGGGGCGGTGCACAGCATCTGATCGCACCCATTAATGGACGATATGACGCTGGATTAAAGAATTAATATAAGGGAAGGAGTGCATTCTCAATACACGTTTTCTGCTTAGCAATTAACCGTCCCAAAGGGAGTTTGCACCCCATGGATGAGTTTAATAGTTTGAAATGCTGGACAAGGATTGTTGCTGCACTACGGAGACAGCGAATAACTGAAGTGGATTCTATATTAACAAACTGTACATTTGACATTTGAACATCAGCAGCTGGCTTACGAACAATTGACCTTTGTTTGCTTAAACAGTGATTATCTTTTCTTGTTCCTTTATTAATGTTTTTAGCGTTTCATTTATGTGAAAATGAATTGAATTAATTTGTATGTGTCAAGATTATGTCACGTTTTGTTTCATTTCTGTAATCATCTGAGTGTTTGTGGTACAGATTTATGTTAGTGACAGGGGGTGGAGTAAGGGGAGTGTGGGTTTTGTTTATATAGGTTTTTTTTGGCTTATTCCATTTCTATAGTGGTATGGCACTGAAGGGTGTATTGTGGGATATGCAGTTTTGAGGTAACTTTTGTAGGATTTGGCGCAGCTGAAGGTTGAGTAGGTCACAGGGTTAAAAATGCCGAGCTAATTGTGCACGCAGGTGAGGACTCAGCTTAAAACAACGGATCGTGCGGCAAAGGGAATGCAAGTTTTTTTAGAAGTAACGGAAAGATGGAGGAGGAGGGTAGATTGCCGTTTTCGGCTCCAGTAAGGTAATCTCTCACAGCTTTCAAAGACTGGGTTTGCTTGGACATATTTCAGAGTTGCATGGGGGGATAGTGTCGTTGTAACGTGGTTTTGAAAATAGCAGGTTGGGCCATGAGTTTTATTGATTTTGGCAGCATGTTTTGGTCACGGTTTATGTGTGAGGGTGAAGGGGGTCGAGAGGGGGAAGGGGAAGGGGACTTGCTTGACGTTTTGGTAGATGGGTCATTTAATTAGGTAGACATGGGAGTAGTGGGGTAGTGTGAGAGATGATGGGAGTGGGCATTCTGTTTAGCATCATTGGCATATTGTTTGGCGATAATGATGGATGCATATCAGTGGAAGTCAATGGTGAACAGTCAGCTGAGTTGTTTTTTTCATTTGTTGCAGAAACCCCTGAAGAAGAGCCTTACAGGCTCGAAATGCATTGGGTACATAGTGATGAACCTACCCTGTTGAACGTTTCACCTTTTGATTGTACATGTTGCTGTGAAAAGCCTCGATGGGCACTCAGTAGTCATTTGAAGAATTTACAATAAAGAAAGAAGGTGGAATGACGCTGTCTCCACAGTGAATTAATGAGCTTTGATAAGTGATATAAAAAGGTATTGTACAAGAATTGTTTCCAATGATGAAAAAGGATAATAGAAGATTAAGTGGTTAAAATTGAGGGAAGTTATTCCCACTACGCAGTGCGACAGATGGGGCGCGAGAATGTGCCCTAAGGTATACTTTTAGAAAGTTGGCATTTTCCTGCCCTAACTATTTGGTGCCTGCAACCTGGTCCTGGGTCACAAGACTGGGTGTAATTATTAGTTGGACTTTGTGTATTCCTCCCAGATAGTATCACAATCGAAGGTGTGGTGTTGGCAGGATGAGGAGGTGGAGCTGTCACCTATAGTAGTCATAGGGACTAATCCAGCACACTCACAAAGTATTTCACACTAGTTTATTGTGAACCCAGACAATCTAGGGCCAGGACAAGGAGGAAGCAAATTCCAGACACATCTCTAGGGGTAAAACTCTAGAAGCTTCTGCCACTTCCAAGTGAGCACCAAGTATAAATATTGGGCCCTCAGACCCAACTCTTCAGATCACTTCTGGACTTGTGGACTCTACAAAAGAAGGATTCCCAGCTGTGTGAAGTCTGCCCTGCTGATCATGGACTGCTGGGCCGCCCAAGGCCTGCTTTGCTGCTCAAGGACTCTTCTGTAGCTGTGGACTGCTCTGTAGAGGCCAGCCCGGCTGTTTGGACCCAGAACCTCCAGAGTGTCTCCTGGGGTCAGTCGGCTGACCTGTTCTGAGTTACAGGGTCAAAACAGGCCCCTCAGCGCAGACGCAACTCAATGCATTTCAAGGCTGGACCACACATCGCAGCTGCTGTTCGGCGCTTCACCTGCACTGACTGAGCACAACGCATCTCAACGCCGACAACTGGCCCATTTTGACACCGGACTGCACATCGCAGCTTCTGTTCAGTGGCTTTGCAAGCACCAACCCAGATTGACGCATCTCGACGCCGACAATAAGCCTACACATCTCTATACAGATCCTCACAGCACCACCAGCTTCCTCGACGTTGAAGCAGCGTGATGCATCTCGACGCCTTCATCCCAGCTCCTGTTCAGGGGCTTTACCGGTACCGACCCAGTGCTATACATCTCGGTGCAGGTACTCACACTGCAGCTCCCATCGATGGCTTCTTGACGCCAACACAGAGCAGACCGACACAGGACTTTGCATCTCGGTGCCCAAGATACAAGGTACTTTTAACATCAGACTGAGCTCAGTTCTGCATCCGGCCCACGCTTCATCATGGTCGGCCTGAACTTGTGACATGGACCAGGTCAACCGTGACCAGATAACTCCAATTGGCGCTTCTTGCATCTAAGCGCTACTTTTATTCAAAACCTTTAAAATTGCCTTTTCTCCAGTTCTACTGTTTGGATTTTTGTCATTTTGATTTCAAGCAATTTATTAAAATGTACTATATTTCTCAAAATTGGTGTGGGATTTTTCTTGTGCTGTGTTTCCACATAATTACTGTTTGAAGTGCTGCATAGATACTTTACCCATTGCCTCTAAGTTAAGCCTGACTGCTTTATACCAAGCTACCAGAGGGTTAAGCACAGGTTAATGTGGGGTCTGATTATGTTTCACACTGACTAGAGTTATGGTTGTTTCTTGAATAGGGTTTCACCCCCCTCAACCAATAACCCCAGGGGTACAATTATATGTCCACTCCGAGTCTAGGGCGGTACGGCGGCTAACTAGCCAATGGGCTACCAGGTCCCCACCAGCCTGATGGCAACTTCCTGTGAATTGTGGCATCTAGCTAGCCTAGAATGCACTGTTCTGCCCACTCCTAACATGGCAGAACCCTTCTCTTGGTGTGGGGAGCTCCCTAACCCAAGACAGAGGTGTGACTACCTGGGGGCCACACTCTCCTAGAAAAATCAGTTTGACAACGGCTTCTCCCTCTCTGCCTGGGATGGCAGCCTGTCTGATAAAACAAAAGATCAGCCCCTTCCATGTGTGACGATCATTTACTCTTCAAAGGCGGCTTCCCCTTCATAGCTCGCATTTTGGGCTCACTCCCACTCTGGCCATCCTGCCAGGAGGAGGTCACACTTCTTCCCTCTGCAGGTCCTTTATTCATCTTTCTGACAGTCATTCTCACCTCTTCCTAGGAGGGAAGAAGGCTTTCTTGTGGAGAGCTGCTTGTGTGTAACCATAAATGGCTACTGAAAACTTTGGGCAACAAAGCAGCAACTTTCCTAACTTGCCACATCTACAAAAGTTAAATTGAATTCACCTTAAGCAACACGTCGGGTTTGATCGAAACAATTCTTTTGCTACCCAGAAGTACCACATTTAGTAGTTCCATTTAGAAGTTAGCATTGCTGAGTTGTCAGCATGTATCTCTGTATACACCGATGGGGCTACTAGCCTTTCCACTGTAAAAACGACAATGCAGGATTTTTACCGCAAGGACCTGTGCATTTAATAAAACAAATGTCCATCTTTTTAATATAATTCACCGTGCCATTAGGGCTCAGTAGCTCTGTCTTAGGGGGTGACTTACATATATTAAAAAGGAAGGTTGTGGGCTTTGCCATTGGTTTGAAAGGCAAAGGCGAGTTAGCAGCTTAAAAACTGCCTTACCTGTAGTTGCAGACTGGAGGACATGCTTCCCTTAGGTACACTCATGGTGGCACAATCAGTGCTGCAGTCCACGAGGGACACTTTACTTACAAGCCTGGGTACCCCTAGAACCATGTACGAGAGAATTATAAGTAATTTAACTTATGACAATTGGGGGTAAACCAATTAAACATATACTTTTAAGTGTCAAGCACATGCACTGAGGCCTGATCAGCAGGGCCAAGCGCACTACAGAGTCACTACACCAGTACCTAATAGTTAAAAAGTGGGTAAAAAAAGTTGGAGTAAACATGCAAAAAGCCAATGTCTAACAAATCCAATTTAGAACATTTACTGTCAAATGTGAGCAAAATGTTATTTTATATGTTTTGATAATGCTATGTGTGTCAAACGCCTCTATGTGTGATTACATGGCCAATTTTTTGCAATGAATAAATTTGAGTGTCTGATTAAGTAAAGTGCAACAGGCCTGGGTTTCTGAGGATGTAGCCTTACGGTTAGAGCAGTCGACCTAGGAGCGGGGGAACCAGGTTTGAGTCTCGGCAAGGACGCTTAACATCCTGTGATTCTGGGCAAATCACTTAATCTCCCTGTGCCTAATAAACAAACAAAAAAATGAATGTGTCCATCTGTAACGAAATTGGTGCTCATGTAAAGCGCTCTGATACCCGTCTCGGGTCTAGTTCGCGCTACATAAAACTCTAAAAAAAAATAAAAAAATTACATGGTGGAAGAGGTGTGGCGCCGCGGCCAGGGCGACTGACGATGGACGCTGGGGATCACGGTTTGATCCCTGGCTACGGCAGCAGGGGTCTGCCTAGCACCATGCGACTCTGGGCAATAGCTCGCTTAATCTTCCCAACGGCCCCCAGCGCCGAGATACCCCTTCGGGGGTGATTCGTGCGCTATACAAGTACTGGATTTACATTTTACATTTTTTACATTTACATTTTTATATTTTTTACATTCACATTTTACATTGGTTTCTTAGTTTCAATTCGATGAAAGATTAGTTTGTTTATGATTGTCATGTATCTTCTGCTGCTCATGTCCATTATTTAGAGAAGGATATTTCGATTCTGCTGCAATATTTGCATGGCTTAAAGCTTGCAGATTTAGTTTTGACCAAGGTCTGTTATGGTGTAATTGAATAGATTCAAGAACTGTGGCTTCTGTGTGTTTCCAAATAAACTAATAGAAGAATTGTTTACAGTAATGTGTTGCACATACAACACCCTATCATTCTGAGCCTCCCCTTGCCTCATTGACATTTAAAGATGAAAAAGAATATTAAAAAAATTGTGAGGGGATGTGCAACGAACAATCTTTAGGGTGTATTTAGATTTCACTTTCATTTTATGTTTAATCCCTGAGGTATCCATTATTATGACGATACATTTTACTTATGTGATTTGCAGAATAATAGCACACAATTTTATTTCATTGTAAACTGCCAACATTTGCTTAAGAGTTGATTTTGGGGGCTCAAGGCGGGGCTCCGTTACATCACCTACATCCGGTTTCTCTGATTCCAATCATCCTCAAACCACAGGAACGTCACTCACTGGAAGGAGAGAGAAACACCTGCCACTTGTCCTATTCTCTGAAAAGGCCACTGCTTCCTTTTCAAGCTTGGGATAGCTTCTGTGTGTGCCCCCCACATTTTTTGGGTTCTTACAACATGACAGTAAGAGAAGAGTTATGAAATGGCTGACAGTAGAGGAGTCTGTCCTGCGTTTCATGAATGTAGAGAAGCTCAAGAAGGTATTGTAAGACCAGAAGCATCAAGTATACTAGGCTTGTGAAGATTGTGTACCTATATTGTCTAGCTTGGCTGGCAGGTCAGATAGGCTCTAACAATGGGGCTGATGTTGGGCAGGCCACCCTGGACTGTGCTTTCTCCTTGTCTCTCTACCATGTCCACTTCACAGTTGCAGGAGGTTAAGCATCTTGTCCTGGAGATGCTCAGTGAGAAGGTAAAGATAGAGAGCTAAGATAGAGGTTGCGTGGATAAAGATCAGTGTGCAGTGGCTAAATCAAGATTGTGGATTAATGGAATACGAATGTACTGAAGTTGAAGGATTTAGTGATGGAAATAGAGGAGGCAACCCTAGACCTGTTACAGCTCTACAGTTAACTATTTTGCATCTTTCCACAATGTCCCAAAGGAGCAGGTGGGGAATTATATCACTGATGCTAATGTGAATGCATGGGTCAATGCTGTTGAATTGAAGTGTGACAAATAGCACCTAGCTTGAGTAGGCTGCCAGCCCCTCAATGGCAATGAGGCTACAAAAATATTGAGCGAAGGAAGAACAAAACGTATGCATGCTGCTTGCTATGGTCATGGATAGCTAGGTCGCTAACTGGGTAGGATAAAGGAGTAGAAGCAGAATCCGCAGCAAACTAAACTTTGAACAGGGAACAAAGCGCTAGAAGGAAGCCGTGCCGTGACATGAGGTGAGGCCGTGTGAAGTGCAGGGAGCTGCAGCAAGCAAGCAGGTATTGGTGCCAGGCCATGTTTAAGCCACCGCCCCTCTACGCGAACTACGGACTGCGGCAAGGAAGATCCGGGGATCGGACTGTACCTCGGCCCGGGTCATGGGCCAGACTTTGGTTTTTGCCCTGGTTTTGGCCGTGGGTTTGATCCCAGCCGGCTGGTATGGCCTGCTGGTCTACGGGAACTTCAGCCTGCCTTCAATCCTGACCCTAAGCACATCAGGAGGACGTAAGGTGAACAGGGGTAGTGGACTCTCGGCTTGAGTCCCCTAATAAGGGGGGGCCTTACCAGGAGGGAGAGCACAAGGGCAGCGGAGGCTGCCGCGTTTAGGTCACAGTGAAGCTTGTTGCCTCGCACCCCTCCCTCGCGCTCTCTCTTTCCCTTCTTCACCTTGCAGCACCTGTTAAGGAATTTGAGGGGATGGGCAGCACAGACAGCAGAAGAATAATGTGATTAGCCATTTGTGAGGAGGCGCTTTCAGCAAAGACTTAAAATTGACACCCCTATTTGGATCTTGTACATAATTGTGCATATGCCCCTGGTTTGGAGGATACTGTTTTGTGGCTTCTGTTAGCCCTTGTGAAGGATTCCATGGGGGGTCTAGACTTAGCATACCCCTGAGTGGCAAGGTACTTAGGGGAATACGCTCTACTCTTGTGTGTACATAATGGGAGTATGTTCTAAACTTGCAGGATCCTCCCGTCAAAAAGCGCCTAATATACATCGTTCACCTCTGGAATTTAAATACCGCAAGCATCGCTCCTGTACAGGGACCTGCAGGTTGTGCGTATGTGTGTGTGTTTTTGAGAACAGTGGAGATTGTAAGTGGCAGTAGTCCGAATAGAAAGAGGACGATGCAGGGCGCATTTCGGTTGGTATAGTGATCAAGGACACAAGTTCTAAAGGTATCTGAGGGGGGTCACTTATCGTCTAAACATTTAAGAAGCAAGCTTGAAATACTGGCACCTGAGGTACCAGAAGAGCACAATGACTGCAAAAAACGGAGATCTGGGTGCCTGCTATTGGGGAGGACATGCACAAAAACTAAATCTAATCCGCTACAGAACAGAGACCCCTTAGTCACTGCACTATAAGACAAGAATCAAATCTTTACTCTAAGGTATAAAGAGAAGACAACTCAAGAAGATCTGAAAGATAACGCGAACCCCTCTGTAGGCGAAATGGGGCTATGTGGTCTGAAAGCTCAAGTGGGTTAAGACCTCTGGGTATTATTTCAACAGCATCGTCCTGTGAGGGGGAAATGGTAACGGTAATGCACCATGCAGTCGCTCTGCAAAGAGAAGAATGTGGTCCTCAAAATGCGATCCCTACAGTCCCTTTAAAGCCATCTTCCCCTGTACGCCTTGTTTCGGATACACCATTCCTAGCCTCTGATGTGGCAGACATGTCTCCAACAGCACCTCATGAGGGTTCCCCTCAAAGAGTAGATTTAGGCACGTTGGATGAGGATTTCTTGTTGCCTGACATAGATGTCCATCTATGCAGGAGATATGGGCCATAAGATAAGGATCATAAATTGCAGCTCGTGGAGTCTCCTCTTCGATATTACCTACAGGTCTGCGATTTTTTAGTAGTACTCCCCCAAATCACTCTTCCTTGTTATCTCATCTATCAACAACGCCAGATTTGGAAGGAATCGACAGTGAGCTGTGTCATCCCCCGGATCAAGAGGTAAAAGTCTCGCCTCTTTACTCATCCTAGAGAGACTTTTATCCTCCATCTTAAATTTACTAGAAAGGTTTGATGGGGAGTTGCACTGTATTTTTGACACAGTGATGGCAATATTGAAGGAACTGATCAACGGCAAAAAAGACAAGGGATATGGCCTCGGAAAATGGGCCCCAATGGAGATGACTCCAACGACAGCCATAATAGATGACCATAAAGAGAGACGCACTCAAATCGACGTTGGTTCCCAGGCAGGAAAATCACAAAGTAAAGTGTTCTCTAAAGAAGTTCTCACTGCCGAAAGTCCAACTGGTTCCATAAGATATATCTTTGGCAATGTAGCGACTATTCCTGAAGCTAGGGTCCCATTGGGAAAACCCCGTGTGTGGAACAGAAAGTGTTTCTGAACTTCAAATCTCACTCTAGGCAGTTTATTAGTGTCGGTGAGTCATGTGCCCCTCAGTCAAAGTTTAAGGACAAGGAAAAACAAGCATTTGCAATGCAATAGGTCTCGCATTTGGGAGAGTTTAAGCTATTGGCACTGTAAATGACAACGCCTTCTATTTATTTGTTTTGCTAATTAACACATAAATAAAAGGCATTTTCTTTTGCAATGCCAATAGCTCAAACTCTTGTGAATGCGAGACCTATTAAAGGAAGCGGCCGCCATTGTCCCGGCTGCTCATAAAGTTAAAGCACATTGCAGGAAAGCATGTCGTGCCTGCAGTAGGAGAAACTCATTAAAGACAAGTGAATAACTAATGTGTTACCACTAACTTTTAATCTTACCTTGTCATGTTTTTGTATTGCTTTTGGCCCTGGGTAAAGGAGCCATATAAACTGTTAAATAAAACAGCCTACTGATTTTGATTATGCTTTGCAGAATGAGGCCCCCTAATTATGAATATGTCAAATCCAGGATTCCATTTCATATGTATAAATGCCATAGGCATGCCTCAGGTGAAGGCTTTACGACCTCCCACTATTTACCAAGCACTGCAAGCGTGGGCCAACACCTAAGGGGAGAATCAGCGCTTTATGAGGAAGAAAGTTAAAATAATGTTTTGGTTGAACGAAAACCATCTCTTTTCCCCCACAGAGGTGTTTAAGTATGGTGATGTGCGCGTTTGCAAGCCACTGAGTCGACTTGTGGAGCCACGCTCACCATCAGGAAGAACTTACTGGGTGCATCTTCCGTCGTCAGGCAGCGTGCGTGTTACCCACCGGAAGGACAAGTGCCAGAGCAGGGTTATTACAGTGCATAAAACAGCGCGTGCCACCGGAGTGTCAACAGCACCTGAGAGCTTGCAAATAGAAAACAAGCAGCTGAACCATGAAACGTGCACTGTGCCCATGCCCTGGCCCCGATAGTGAGTGGGTAATGAGTTCATTACCTGAGACCTGCAAAAAACAGGAGGTAATCCAAACCGGACTGTAGGTTGAAACAAACGGAGTATCAGTGCGTAGTAGAGCTATTTAATAGTGAAGTAATTCCCACCTGTATCTGAATAAGGAGACTCACCGGAGTTAGCCGTAGAACTTCGTGCCAAACCCGGTCAGTAAGCCAACATGGAAACTGGTCTTAACGAAGAGTGATGAAGCTGCGCAAACAGCGCCCTCTGTGCCAACATGAAAACCAATTAGCTATACTAGCAACTCAAAGGCTGGTCCACATGCAAGTGAATGCTCAAACAACGAACTCACAACGATTTAATGTAGTGCTGTGTCATCAGGTAAACCGACGTCATGAGGAGTGTATACATGCAGTGAGGAGACGAAGTCCCTTTGGCCGCCGCGAGTATTATTTATTTAATTTTTTATGTAAGAAGTTTTATATAGCGCTGGCTAGACCCGGAGGTATCAGAGCGCTTTACATACGGTAAGCATTTTTACATAGTTAAATCAGTTAAATTTTTACATAGTTACGTCAGTTACAAGAACGAATCATGGCATGGAGAAAAGCCGAGTTACATTCATTACTAGAGTCTTAAATGTGATATAAAACAAGCTCAATGGTGCATAGAGTGGGGATAGAGGGGAGTTGGAATATAGAACAGAACTAGGCAAATGGTCATGGAGGATCGAGCATCAGGGGAACACAACACAGTTAGGATAAGCGAGTAGAAAACAAACCGGAAAGTGTCAAATAGAACAGCAACATCCAGAGCCGGACCCCTTGCTGCACGGGTCGGATTAGAAATGGGAAGGGACGGGTAGGGAGGGGGAGAAAGGGAGCATAATGGTGACCATACGAGTAAAGCGGGGTGCAGGAGTTCCAGCAGGGAGATCGATAGAGGCAATGGTCAGACTGTAACGCACAAGGCGCTGACTGGAGGAAGGAGTAAATTTGAGAAACGGAAGAGACCGCAAGATGGAGGATCCAGGAATGAACCCCGTTACTTTTACAACAAAATGGCGGGAGAACAAAAATCCTGTTAACAAGTTCTTAAGGAAACCTACCCCTGGAGCAGGGCTGAAGGGGAATAAGGCAGTCACCAGATGTGGCGGGGGAAGGCTGTAGTTCATCGATCGTTCTAAGGTCGTCGAAGTCAGGGGGAAATCAGCGTGGGTGACTAGGCAGTGGCCCCGGGAGAGGAAGGCAGCTGCGGGTCAGGGGGGCGGGCTGACTTGGATGAAGAAGGGGAAAAAAGGCTCGGTGGTACAGGGCAGCAGCGGTTGCGCCATTCTCGTTGTTGCTGTGGGGGGGCGACTAGAAAATACTACCAAAGTCAGCAAGTCAATCGGGTGCCTGCTAAAATATTAAGCATGGCGCCCGTGTTGTTGGTAATGCTAAATGCGGACCCAGGAGCAGGACGGCAATGAGGAGCACGTTGACCAGCTGACAAACAACCATGCCATTGTCCCGGATCAAAAAAAAAAACGCGAGTGGTGCGCGCGCGACAGCGAGCACCAGGCCATCTGTTTACAATTATGGCGCCCGTGTCTGGGCACGATAATTGAAAACAGATGGCACACGCGCGCACTTGGGAGAGCAGTCTGCTCATTTTCAAGCACTGCACTCGTGCTTGTGGCGCACCCCTGCTCGCTCCCGCAAGGTGGATGCCGCCACAAGCACGAGTGTGTGCTTGAAAATGACCAGAGCGACGGCTAAAGGTCCTCCTTTGCAGCGCATGCGCGCTGCGTAGGCGAGACCTAAAAACGGAGAGGGATGAAAAGAGCTAATCGCAGAATCTCAAAGTTTGAACTGATGAAACTGCGTTTTAGAGAGCGGGCAGATATTTCACAAAGGCCAGAGGGGCCATTGCAAAATCTTCAGTTAATCCCTTCGGCAGTGGGCCCTGTATGCGGATCCTCAAGCCTGTTGAAATAGAGAATCTTAGAGGTGGCAGGGGTAGAGGCTTCTGCTGATGAGCCAACTCCCATCTTCCCTTCTCTGAATCCAATGGCTATATTGTGTGTCTACTCAAGCATGAAGAAGGGTCCCTCAGAATCACCTAGGCCAGAAGATACAAATTCCAAGCGGTGTAATGTGGATAGCTGCATATTAGCCTTCATTCCCCTGTTTGGCGCTGATTTGATTTTTAATAGGTCCTCTTTACTTAAGTGTTTCATGGATATAAAGACTTATCATTTAATCCAAAGTAGAGATATTAATTTAGTTTCTTTATTACCCTCTCAGGGCTAGGATCTAAATCAAGGGTGACCTTTCATTCAAAACCCATTGCAAATACAATAGTATAAAATTCTGAATGTTTACAATGCAGGGGTATTGATGTTTTTCCAATATTAGATGAAAGGGGGGAGACAGGATGTACGTATAGGCTCACGCCAGAGAAGCGAGAAGGGTAGAGAGTGGTTTCCTTCTTCGTCTCTGTCTTCTAGTGGTGAGCTCTCAGTCGATAATCAGGGGCTGAAAGTTCACCTAGGAAAACATGGCAAATGGGTGTCATTCAGGGAACCTATAAAAACCTCTGATCAAGGTGCAAATGATGAAATATATAGATGGAATTGGTTGCCTGGTATCCTAAACAGTGCATGCATGACCAGTCATTCTCTGCTGCCTCATAAATAGCAATGAGCTAAAGGTTGTTTCATGAAACGCAGTGGGAATAAGGAACAGTAAGGAGAAATTGCACTTTCTGAGTTCACTAAAGGCGGACATGATTTGTTTCCAGGAGACATGGGGACATATCTACAAGGAAATGGTGCTGCGCTGCCTCACATTTTACCGCGCCGTGCTTCGTCATTCCTAAAACACAGCAATGCACCATATTTACAACAATACGGTGCACCCCTGTGTTTTCCCTTGTGCTGGCACTTAAAATAGGTGCAATCAATAATAGCGATTTGCTACTTCTATGTGTGATGCATTCTGCAGCACACGTAGAAGTGGCAAATCGCCATTATTTAAGGATTGTTTATGTGCAGGAAGGAACACCTTCCTGCACATAAGCAATCATTAAAGGTGTTTTGCTCTTTCTATGTGTGCTGCAGAATGCCACACTCATAGGAAAAGCAAAAACGAGGAGAAATAAAAGTATTTCTCTTCGTTGCGCCAATCTAATGCCTGCTTTTGCACAGAGTTAGTTTTTGGCACTGCCTCAGGTTTACAGATCCTTGTAATTATGGGGCAGCGTCAAAAAGCAATGGGTGTTGCTGTGGAACGCCCACAGCAACACACATTATAGGCCCCATTCATGCAGAAAACTGCGTGAAACAGTACCATATTTACACAGAGGCGTTAAGCCACGCAAAGTGGCTTAACGCCACTGTGTAAATATAGTGCAGGGCACTGAGTCACCGGAACGCCATAAAAAGTGATGTTCCGGTGGTGCAATCCCCTTGTAAATATGCCCCATGGTGTGATGGGGAGCTTCTGTATGAAGATTACTTCATTCTGGATTGCAAAACTAGGCCCTCCAGGAGGGGTCACTCAAAGGGGGGAGTAGCATGCCTTTTGTCCAATAGGTTTAAGTGGAAGTATGCATGTTATAGTGCTCCCATTAACTTATTTATGGCAGTAATTCTCTTCCATTCAGGAGGGGAGCTGGGTGTGGCACCTCTTTTTTTGGTAAATGCTTATATCCCGCCAGAAGCAACCTATGATACACTCCTGCATAAGGTATTTTCTTTAATTAAAAGAATCTCTCAATATGGAACAGGTTCTCCACATAATATTTGTAGGGGATCTCCATTGCAAAATGTCTAATTATGCCTTGCATCAATTATGTGATGATGAAAAAGGGGTAGCCCTGCAAACCCCTCCAATTGCCTTTCCTCCAAAGATAAGAACTGACAAAAGAGGGACGCTCCTATTTGACCAACTGAAAGGCAATGATTGCATTATTGCTAATGGGAGACTACCCTTGGATCCCCCTGCACAATACAAACATAAATCTCCAAGGGGAGCGTCAATTTTGATTTATGTGGTAGACGGTTGTACTTCGCTTTTTCTGTTGGGCGACCTAAAGGTAATGAATACCCTCATCAGTGACCATTGTTTGTTGATTTTTTTCCCAGGGCTTAAATATGTCTCCTATTAGTTCGTGGAGGTTTGATGGGTCCTCTTCTAAATTCGATTAAAATAAACAGGGAGAACACAGTATGACCATAGGATAATAACCGGCTTAACTGAAGCTACACTTGAAAATCTTGCTGCCTGGATGGGAGATGAATTGAATAGTTTTAATATGTTTATGAAGCAGTTAGTAGTAAGTGCCAATCAAAAAGCTCCCAAGGGAAATTTTAAGGCAATTCCAAGCCCGATTCTCTTATTAAATAGAGAAATAAGGGGCCCATTACGATACCCGGCGTAAATAAATCCGCCAGGCATGGAAGCGGCAAAAATCCGCCCGCACACACCGCCTGAACACCGACCACGCCATTACGATTACACAAACCGAAAACCGCCATCGGCGGAAAAATCACACAAAATACCGCCCGCCAACGTCCGAGTCGGAGTCAAACCGCCCGCCACGGACGGAAACACGCACGACAACACAAAACCGCCCGCCCTCACGGCCGACACACCGCACGTGAAATTACGATCGCACCGACATGAGCGCGGAAAAACCACAAATATACCGCCCGCCAGCGCAAACAACGCCGATGAGAATCGACACGGCAGAAGCCATGGCGCCAACGTACCTGCACAGAAACCATCCGCACACAAAACCAATAGCACACAACATGGCCAACAAGTCCACACAGCAAGGCACGCACAAATACACAAGCACAGTACACATCCCGAAAACACCCCCCGGACAAACAAAAAATACAAAGGCCAGAACCCCAGACACAACACACCTGAAAACAACAGACCATGAGGACACACCCACATAGGTGAGTACAAAAGCAGCACTCCCACAGACCACAACCCCTTGCTACATTGCAAACCAGAGAGGAGAGGAGAGGACACAGTGACACAGCAAGGACAGCAGCACACCACAGAAACGCACACATCACAACCACCACCACCACCACCACCACCACCACCAAACACCACCACCACCACCTCCACCACCAAACACCTGCACCACAAACCCCCTGCACATTACACAACACACACCGCACCAGCACCACAAACACCATGGCACCACAAAGAATGCCCAAGTTCACGCCCATGGAGCTGACGGTCATGGTCGACGAGATCATCAAGGTGTACCCACAAATCTATGGGAACATGGTCCAGCACACACCACTAGCCACCAGAAACAGAATGTGGAACCGGATCGTAGACCAGGTCAATGCAGTCGGGACCCTGCCCAGGAACAGAGTAGAAATTAACAAACGTTGGAATGACGTAAAGAGCCTGATCAAGAAGAAGGAGGGCAAAAACAGAGAGCTGGCTGCCGTCACTGGCGGAGGGAATCCCGCGCTCTTTAAGACCTTCAAAGCGTGGGAGGAGAAGGTGCGAGTCGTAATACATCCGGAGATCCTCGCCGGATTAGCAGGGGGAGTGGAGGCTGGTAAGTACAAACTAATGTATACCAGCACACCGCTATGTACTCACATGTGCAACTACCATGCCACAGCTCCCAGGGACAAACACCCCCATGTCCAGCACACAATACACAACACATCACACACACATGCAACAGACACCACCACACACAGCCCAAACCGAACAACTGTAAGATGCGTGGGGACATGTGTACACTCAGCCAGCCACGTAACCACCAACAGGTCCCCAAATATGCCAGAAGCGCCACAACGAGCACCCACCACACCCATGTGTCCGCCACAGCTGCACTAACCGACAAGTAACAGGTAAGTGGCAGGAACACAAAGTGCAGTGGGTGGGAGGGTGGACAGCCCAAGTACAACACACACCAGGCCCCAGTCCCACAGCACAGCAAGGAGGAGCATCCCCCACACCCCACAGCCACGTGTCAGCCACCGCAGTGCACAACGACAGCCGAAAGGCAGACATCACGGTCCACAGCAATCGGTGTCAGTGGGTGTCCAGCCACCCCCACGACCCACAACACCCCCCACCCCCACAGACCTGCAACATGGAGCACCCCCGCTAGAGCCATGTGGCATCCAGTACAGTGCACGCACGAACAACTTGCAGGTGGGAAACTGGACAGGGCAGGATTACTGGAGGCATGAGGACCATAACACGACCAACACATGGGACATGTCACGTAGCAGACGAACACGCAGCACCGCCCACCGTCACGAACAAGTGAACAATGTGCACACGGACATGAACAACAGACTCACACCCCACATGACCCATCACAGACATAGCAACACCCAAGGAGCCACGTCTGCATGCACAAGCCACACTGAATATAGTCCCACACGGCAGCCACTGTGCAACTCATCACACACAACCGAAACACCATTGAAGTCCTGTCCATGTAGCCCCTACTGCCTGTCAACCACACACCCCACAACTACGCCTATGTAAGACAAACAACACTAGACGCAACAGAGCGGAACAACATAAATGCACACGAACACCACTGAACCCATCAAACTCACAGACACACCATGCACATACAACATACCATCCATCCCATCCGTCAGCCCCAGTCTCATGAAAGGCATGTCATCCGCACAGCTGCCACACATACAGCAGTCACGCTAAGATACATGCCCATGACCAACCATGTGCCAGAAGTCAATGAAGCGCACGACACACTGTGAGCAACAACACACAACATGGGCCACACCCCCGAGCACTGCAGTGATGCACATGGCACAGGGCAGCACGCACACCAAGGAAATGGGACAACTGCAATACGTTGGCTGGCACACAACTATCACTCACTCATAACGATGCGTCCAATGCCATGTCCAGTAATCACAACAGACAGCAAATATGCAGGCCATGTCAAGCATGCACACACCTCAAACCATGCACTGTCATGCTGCTACAACACATGTCACGTTCGGCACCCATGGCTCACAGCATGTACCCCAAAAGCATATCCCCTCCCAAATGCGAATCTGGGGCATGGCCCCCATGTTGCCATATGCGTTCCTAAGCGTTCCATTTGAACCCCAAAAGCATATCCCCTCCCAAATGCGAATCTGGGGCATGGCCCCCATGTTGCCATATGCGTTCCTAAGCGTTCCATTTGAACCCCAAAAGCATATCCCCTCCCAAATGCGAATCTGGGGCATGGCCCCCATGTTGCCATATGCGTTCCTAAGCGTTCCATTTGAACCCCAAAAGCATATCCCCTCCCAAATGCGAATCTGGGGCATGGCCCCCATGTTGCCATATGCGTTCCTAAGCGTTCCATTTGAACCCCAAAAGCATATCCCCTCCCAAATGCGAATCTGGGGCATGGCCCCCATGTTGCCATATGCGTTCCTAAGCGTTCCATTTGAACCCCAAAAGCATATCCCCTCCCAAATGCGAATCTGGGGCATGGCCCCCATGTTGCCATATGCGTTCCTAAGCGTCCCATCTGAACACCAAAAGCAAAGTACAAACCAGACCCAGGATGGGCCAGGAGCCCGCATACACCAGAGTCACAATAAGTAGGGGCACAGCAACACACCCATCGGCATGGCCAATCCGTCCCATGCCACATGTGCACAGCACACAGTCCCATTGCCAAGCACACACAACTACAGATGCTACAGCCACACACACGCCTCCGGGAAACCCATGTACGAGATTGCACGAACTGTCAATGTCAGACGACAAATACATACTTCGCCAGGTGCAACACAATAACAAATCTCATTCTCTCCACAGGTGACGAACTGCTGGATGCTGGGGATGGAGCCAGCAGCCAGCACAGCCAGCCTACAAGCCCCCAACGAGGACACACGGATCTGGAGGATCTGTCCTCCTCTTCGGACACGGACCACCAAGCAGGCCCATCTGGTGTGGCAGGGCCCAGCCGCTCCCCAGGACCCCTCCTACCCACCAACCCATCATCCAGGGCTGCTGAACATTCCCAGCCCCCTGCTGCCACTGTCGTTGCGGCCACACCCACGGTCATTGTGGCCACTACCACTGCCGCAACCGCCACCATCGCCGCACCGACCACCACCGCCGCCACCACCGCCACGTCTTCGCTGGCAGCAGCCCCAGCGCAGGTGGTGGCCCGGCCGACTGGATCCACCCTGGGAGCCACAGCGAGGACCGTGGTGAGCAATGTGGCTAGTGGGCAGGCCGGTGGCAGTAGGACTGGTAGGAGGAGCAGGGTCAGGGAAACGCCAGCCTCCCCTGGGAGCCATGCCCTGCCTCAAATGGCCAGAGTCCTTGGGGCCTATGAAGAGGCCCAAGGACAATGGGTCCGGTCTGCTTCAGACACGCGTGAGGTGCTGGGGGTGCTGAGGTCCATGGACGCCCGTATGGGCCAAATCGTGGACCTCATGGGACAGCTGGTGGTGGCGGTGAGGTCACAGCCAGGGACAGCAGCTCCCCTCCGCCACCACCTGCCGGGGCGCAGGGTGGAGCAGCAGTGTCCAGTTCCCCTGCGTCCACAGCCAGTGAGCACACCTCAACCACCAGCATGTCGCAAGCAGGCACCCCCTCGCAAACGTGGAAGGGGCCGTCCGAAGTGGAAACAGATCTCCCGGGAGGACTTCGCACGCTCCAAACGCAAGTGAGGCAGCCAGCCAGCCTTCCGCCAGCCTTCCTTGACCAGCCACTGCATTGACTTGGACTACGATCCCACTCCACACAGCCATCTGGATGGCATGTGTGTGTTGGACTATGGACATAGAACCAGTGGGTACACCCTGATCATCACGCAGCCATGACCGACAGCTCATTGTCACTGCACGCACCACTTTTGTCATCACCTTACACACAATCACATGTCACAGTTTGTAATAAATGCACCTTTTTCACTAACTGCTGTTTGTGCCCTGTGTTTTATTTGTACGGAATACAACGGCCACCTTGGGCGGAAAGGCACCTGATGCGTGGCATGGCAATTGAATCCGGAGGACCTGTAGGGACCTAGGGGTGGGAGACAGAACAGGAGCACATTCAATGAGTGTGTCACACACCCATCACACAGTACATGTCAACAACTACAAGCAATGTACACACATCGCACAGAGCAATAGGGCACAATGCCACAGCCACCAACAGTGGCATACTACCCTGGCCATGGAGCGTTGACACACAGCACGCAGTGAACAAACAGCCACCCTGACACAGCACACACACACCTGCACAGATACAGCCACATCAGCCGTCGTACATGGACACTCACCGTCAAGTGAAGTAGCGGGCGATGAGCTGCTGCCGCACATTACCAGCTTCCTCCTCTCCGCTGTCCTCCTCACTCGAGCTGTCCTGGTCTGCGGGCTGGGGCCCTGGTTGATCTCCGTCATCCACGATGAGGGGGATCTGCTTCCGAATGGCCAGATTGTGCAGCATGCAGCACGCCACCACTATCCGGCACACCTTCTGTGGGGAGTAGGCCAGCGCACCCCGGTGCGGTCCAGGCACCTGAACCTGGACTTGAGGAGGCCAAAGGTACGCTCGACCACACGTCTGGTCCTCCCATGTGCCTCATTGTAGCGATCGTCTGCTGGGGTGCGAGGATTCCTCAATGGACTGAGCAGCCATGCCCCATTCGGGTACGCAGAGTCACCTGGGTGTGAGGGACACAGAGAACCGTTGCTAATCCAACTGGACAGGGGACAGCATCGCACAGCCAGCACGCTACACCACTCCACATACTCACCGACAATACAGGCACGATCCTGTTGCATATTGGACATCAGTCGTGGCAAGATGCTGTTGCGCATTATGTGTGCGTCATGGGCCGAGCCTGGGAACTTTGCACACACGTGGGTGATCACCATGTCCGCAAGGCACACCACTTGCACATTCAGGGAGTGCGTGTGCTTCCTGTTGCGGTACAGGTGCTCAGTGGCCTGTGGTGGAACAAGGCCGACATGTGTGCAGTCAATGGCTCCAACGACGTGTGGGATTCTGCCAAGGGCATAGAATGCACCCTTCACTGCCGCCAATTCACGAGCCCTGGGGAAGCGGATGTACCTGTTCCGGTACAGCATCATGGCTGCCAGTACATCCCTCAGCACCTTGCTGAACATGGGCTGGGACATCCCTCCTCCAATGCCCACTGTGTGCTGGAATGACCCAGTGGCGAAGAAATGCATGGCGGCCATCACCTTAGCCGTGGGGGTGACAGCAGTCGGATACACCCTGCGGGGACGGAGATGGGGTTCTAACATGGCACACAGTCTATGCAGGGTTGGCCTGTCCAGCCGAAACTTCCTAATAACCTCTGTATCGTCCATGTCCGCCAGCAATTGGTATGGGCGGTCAATGTTCGGTCTCCGCCTAGGGACAATGGCAGAGGACACATGTCAATGCAACACGACACATAGCAATTTCGCAAACACATCACTGACATGACTGAGCAAGCACATGAGCCACAGCCCAGCTGTCAAGCTGGGACGGCACGGCCACAATACACTTACACAGGTCTCCCAACAATGGCAATGGCTAGTGATACAAACCACTGCCATGTGCATGCACATGGGGATCTAGGCCCCAATGACTTGCGGGGCGTGCTGATGGGGACTGACTGCATATCCGTCAAGCGGCAACGCCACGGCAACATGAATGTCTGCTGAGCATGGAACTGCTTCCGCGGCTGGATGAGTATGGCACACGACGACAACGATGTGGGCACAGGCTGAGCGGCCAAAACAAGTGGGACCGGTGGCACGAGGGGATATGAGACAGTAGTAGGTGTCAGCACTGCACCCTATGTACAGCACTGTACGGATCACACCTCCCGAAACATTGGCAGGTGTCCTCATTGACAGCCCCATGCCAAGACGGCTGTGTGCTTGCAGTCACACGTCACAGGTGAGAGGTTACATTGCACGTGCCAGGTGGCAGACGTACATAGTGGGAGCTGGCATGTGTGTGCATGTGTCTCCTGTTCAGGTTCCACCAGATGGGCGCTGACTCTGTACTGACCATTGGACACAGCATGTTCCGTGGAAGGCTTGTGTGTGTGGGATGGTGGCACTGGATGTGCCTCCGTTGGGTGGGGGGCCATGCACAGGGCGGGTACGTCGATGATTGCGCATTGTTGGTCACGGTGGGTGCACCAACTAAGATGTGTTGCCCTATGTTCAAATCCTATGTCCGCATGATGATGGACTGTAGATGTGGGCAGACTACACATTGGTCGATGTGCTGTCTATATGCATGTGCCTTCACACCAGGCACAGCTGCCCCTGCACATGTGACCCCTGCTGGACTCGCTGCTGGGTCTGTGGAGCTGATGCACCTTCTGCGCGTGGGGCGGACAGCTCTCCTCACTTCCCTCATTGCGCATGTCATGACTTTGCCGCAGGTGACATGGATCATGGAGGGCCCACATGTACGCGTGGGTAGGCTACACATGATTGTACACTGGTCGCCACCCCCAGTCAGTGTTTCGAATGGGAAGGTTGTCGTGCTGGTGGTATGTTCGATGTGGCGGATGGGCGGGCCTAGGTGCGGGTTTACATTCCGGACATGGGGGGTAGTTGGATTGGCGACTAGTTGCAGTACACACGGGACACGTCTCTTCCTTTCCACATCTGGGTCATCCCTTGTACTGACTGACAGTGATACAGTCATCTTCGCCCCAGCCCTCATGTCCTCCCCTCGCTCCCCCAATATGCATGCTCACCTGCGAGGCTAGCGCGTGCACAGGCAGCCCCAAGCTCGCACCAGAGAGGGCAAGGAGTGTATGTGTGGGTCCAGTTGCACGAGTGGGCTGTCTCAGGGTATGATGTGTTGCGGGACGCCGTCCACCTGCGTGGTGCCCCAAATGGAGACCCGGCCTGCATGGACTATGCATCACAGTCTTCGCCTTCCGGATCCGCCACCTGCGACACCCAGTGGCTGTGGCTGCCCTTGCGGCCAGGCCACGTCCGTCTGTGACTGATGGCCCACACATTCACTCTTTGGCCTCTCTGGGGAGGGCTCGGGGGTGGTGGCGCACGCGCTTGCACTTAGTCGCAATGGCATGTGGCGTGGTTGGTATGATGGGCAATGGATGGGATGGTGCGAGCCACCTCCCGTGACGTCAGTGCTGCTCGTGCTGTGGTGCGTCCCCCTACACTTCCATCTGACTTGTGCCATGCTAGACGTTGAGGTTCTATTGCCTGCGTGATATGACCAGGAGGAGCGCGAGGAGACCTCTCACACACCATGCTCCACTGCCATCCCGTGCCCTGTATCGCCTGTGCGGATTGACTATGTTGGGGTTACACCTAGTCGACTGGGGCTGTGTGTGCCTTGTCAAGGGGCATGGCGGGCGCACAACAGGATCCAGCTTGTCCACAGAGGGTGGGCTGAGGTGCGCCTGGTACCGCTTTGTACGTGTGCCCGGCTGCTGTGCACACACGTGTTCACTCCCCCCGACAGGTGTCCTCTCACAATGCCCAGGGAAGCGGTGGTGTACTGTTCATGACCCCTCCCAACACGGCGTGCTCCAACTTGGCATGTGCGCATCTACCCGTCGCACCCACCCACCTGAGCACTGCGTCCATACGACTTCACACGACACATGTGTGTCTTCCACAGTAGTGCTACTCATTTGCGTTGACATCCAATACCAGTGGACTACATGGTCATGTCACGACTGCCGTGTACTTCACATACTTTCATCCTCTCTCATTCGTACTTGTGAAATAAGTCAGCGGAGACAGTTTTGGTTTCAAACATTATATTGAGTCTTCTGTCCTCTGTGATGCAGTATAGTGGACACTACTGGCAGCGGAATACATGTTGAGGATATACTGAGCATGATTGCAAATGGGATAGGGTGTGGGGTTACATGTGATTGGCTGTTGCATGTGGGATGTGGGCTTCAGAGTGACATCTGCTTGGCCAAGGCTGTGCTAATGTACATTTACGTATAGCTGCGGAGCTGCGGACTTTGACACAGACGGTATACATGTAGCCTACCAGACCGCTTGGCATCATGGGCACAGTCCATCTCAGTTCCATGTGACAGGTTTGCTGCGGTTGTTCCTCATGCACGCGTGCATGTGAGATGACATCAGGGCATGTGCTTGCGTGCATGCAGCGGCGTGCCACTTGTTGTTGCACTGTGGTGGTTACTGGACATGTCACAGTCACTGGGGTCGTGTTGTTGTTGTATGCACTTGTCGTCCATGCAAAGGTCCTGGTATGGGATTCCCGGGGCGGGGGTGGGAGGGGTGCAGCACCCACAGACTCCAGGCGACCTATTCATGTCCACTGAGCGGTGTGTGTGTCCATGGGCGCTGGATCCATGTCGTGTCCTGGTTGTTCGTGCAGTTCCGTCCATGTGGGTGCGATACACAGAGCCCATGCCACTGCCTCCCACGATGCATGCGGTGTTCCTGGATGTGATGGGGAACAGTGTGCATGTCCCGGTCATATCCGATGTCATGGCGATGTCGTTGATGGTGTGGTTACAGTTGCCGGTCGTTTGGTATGGCTGTTGTGGTGGTGACTGGCCAGTCCGTGCGGAAGCTAAGCATGGGTGCGGGGTTGGACATCATAGGTCACTCGGGGAACCTGCGTTGTGGTCCGACGAATTTACATGTTGTCAGGTATGCGATGCCGTCCAGCAGGGCTTCCATGTCATTGGTGGTGTACATGTTTGCCAGCCAATGTAGCGGATGGTGGCTGTCAAGGTGTTGTTCGTAAGTTGTCCCTTGGAGGACCATGATGGGGCATGCTGGGTGACATTCGATGTAGCTGTTCTCGATGATCCGTCGTGTGGAGGCACAGTGGTCCCATTTCAGTGCGGGTGCGATGTTGGCCACATACGCCATGCCCCCATAGGCAGAGCAGGCCCTGTCGTGTGCGTCCAGAGGGAGGAGTAGTGGTAGCAGGTCCGCCTTCAGACATGCCGGGTTGGAGAGGCATATCTCGACGGGATGCTGGTAGGGACACCTCCGACAGTAGAAGACGGGCATGACGCAGCTGAACAATGTGATGCGGTAAGTCAGTCGGTAACTTACGTTCAGCAGGGACAGGAGATCGCATCCCAATGTATGGAACAGGTTGGTTTTGTACAGCTTGAGCTGTTCGGCGTAGTTGGGTAGGTGTGTTGCGGTTGCCATTTCGCAGCGGTTCGTTGAGGTGGCGTGCTCCGGCTGTGTGTGCAGTCTGCAATGTGCACGCTCCGAGGTTGCTGTGAGCTCTGTGTAGTCGTAGGGAGACAGGACTTGTGTTCTGTTGGCTTGTTTGGAGGACACGGGCCCTCTTCCCACATGCTTCTCAGACAGTTCAAGGTCAGTGCTGTGTGACTCCTTCCAATTAACTTGCATGTGGCCGACATGGGGGAGTGTTTTCTTCTTTCTTCCCCGTCCGTTGTGTGCTTCTGTGATATGCGCTATCTGCCCTGTGGTCGGTCTCCTCGGCATGCCTGTGTTGGTCTATTCTTGGACAATGGCTGTATTCACCGGCTTCTGTCGTAGGGCTGTGGTTTCGGAGTTGGAATGGAAGGTCATTCAGTGCTGTCTGCTCTCCCTTGTGTGGGCGGCAGGCTGCCTTTCCGCTCTGCGTTGGGCCTTGTGTGTGAATGTTATTCTTGGGCCACCTGTTGTCGGTCCCCGGGCTCTTTGGTGTTCCGTTTTATATGTCTTGTTCATATGTGCAGGGTGGTATGGGTGTTTCTGTGTGGTACTGGCGTTCCTCTTCCCGAAGGAGCCCTGCTTCTCCTAGTTGGTGTTGCCGCCGCTGTGTGCTTCGCCATGTTTGTTACACTGGGGTGTGTCCTGCTGTTGCGTGTCTTCACTGACATGTGTGCGTCGGTTGTGTGGCGTTGGGTGTTGTCCGTGAATTGGGCGTTGGGGACATGTCTGTGGCAGGCCTGTCACGTGTCATGTGCGTTCGGGGTGGGGCTGATGTGTGTGCTGCTTGGTTGTGTCCCTGTGTCTGTGTGCGACGCATGCATGGCGCTGCGGTTGGCCTCTGCGTTGTGCGCATGTGTGGCAGCGTCATCGGCGCTTTGGGGCCGTGACGGGGTGGTTGGTTCCTAGTCCCAGGTGGTGTGTACACATGTGTTCCGCGATGTTACGATTTGGCCTGTGTGTCATATGTGGATGCGATGGTGGATGTGTAGTGTACACGCGCTGGTGGGGGGTTGTCCGCTTTTCCGCCCTTGCACTGTGTGCGCTGTTTGCGTGCACTTGTTGTGTGTGTGCCTACCTGCGTCTCCGCGGTACGGTGCGTCCTTGGTGGTGCATCAGCAGAAGCATGGGGAGGGCCTGCAGTGCTGGATTCATGCTCGGGGTGCCGCTTCTTCGTTGTCCGTGCTCGGCATCCGTGTTACCGCTTCGGTTTCTCGTACGGTATCTCTTGGCCATGGGAGCCGTTTGTTTGCGGCATCGTAATTTATGCGCCGGGCGGGACGTGTTTCGTCGGACGGTGTGTGTCAGTTGGGCTGCGCCGCTACGTGTACGGGCGCACTTTGATGGCGGACGGTGTTGCTGGCTTGCCGGCGGTGTTTGGCCTACTTTTCGCATCGTAATTGGACGGGCGTGTGGACTGCTGCGTGCCGGCGGTAACTGGTGCTTTTTGCATCCGCCAGCACGGCGGTGGTGCTTCCGCCCGCCATCGTAATGGGCCCCTAAATGCCTTAGTTAGGAAACAATATGTAGTATACACCCCTGAGAGATACGCTAGGGTGTCACTATTAAAAGGCAAAGGAGCCGTCTAAAAAGAGAAGCGTGTGATAGGCTTTGGGTATGTACGCTAGTGACATATTGTTTGGGGTCAAGGGCAACAAGTTTTCATGTGTATTTTGTCCTTGGGACAAGTAGGCCCAACCCTCTACAGCACAAACCCTTTGGCTGCCAGGTTACAGTACCACATTATGGATCAGGGAAAGGCAGTGCTTGCAGTTAAGGTAATATTTATGTCCATGGATTAAAGCTGTTCAAACTTGTATTTATGGTTCATTAATGCAAAGCCTTTATTATTAGGGTGAGCGCTCTAAGTAAATGTTGTAAGCTTAGACTGCACCACTGACAGTGGTTCCAGTATAAAAATGTGTACACACGTTTTCAATCTTTAGCAATATGAGGCTATGTATAATGCTCCCAGAATGCTCTCTGATTAGATGCAAATATTTGCAGAAGCTTGTAAGCAATATTGATGATTATTTGCTTTCAAAATAAAATGTTCACAAAAAAATGCAACATTTAACTAAACTACTGTAAAATTTTAGGTACCATTTCTTTGCAGCATCATTTAGTAAAATGTGTTGATGTATGCTAGTATTTCCCAAAAATATTCATAATGGAAAATCAGTGTAACCAGTTTTAATAAGATTATGGGAAACAAAAATAAACAAGCATTGGTAAAGCCAGTAGGTCTGAAATTGTTGATCAGCCTTTTGGTTTTGTCAATGCGTGACTTGTTTTTGGCATGGTTTTTGTAAAACCTTATTGGTGTGGGAGCTGCCGGGCCATCACCATTATAACAAACATTGGCAAAAGCAAAAATTGTTCTGGTCTCAAAAAGCACACATTGCCACAGTAGTTTCTGGTACTGAACAAAAGTACTGTGTGTCGATATGCTCCTTGTGAAGGAACAGAATGCTGTCACTCACAGTGAAGCTAGCCGATAGAGAGAGAGACAGAACTTCAATAAACAGAAAATGTCATTGTTAACGCCAGACCTAATTAGGGGCCCAATTATTAAATAAAGTCTCAAAAGTACACCCATGTCCTCGCATTAAGTGCAGATATACAGCTTTCGTGAATTCATAAGACTTTACAGAAGTAGGCCAAGAAATAGTACTCCTAGAAAATATTTGTGAACTGTATGTTAGCACGAGCAAATATGAAGGTGTACATTTGCTCATGCAAAAAATCTAAGTGTTTACAAGTTCACTTTCCCTCCAACCACTTTTTTCCCAACCCTGGAAGAAGTTTTATGTCTGCCATTGTCAGTACATTTCCAACCTTTCCCAGTCTGGAAAAAAATTAGAGAAGAGTTGGTGAAAACCCTTAAAACATGCAAGTTAGTAGGCTTTCACAGACTCAAAAGGGCATTTCAACCCTGAAACTGTTGCTTACCATTACCTTCAGCCCAAGTATGTAGATCTGCGGAAATGTGGCAGCATAAGGGGATTGCTAGTATTCAAAGCCTACTATGGAAGGAGCCCTGACATAATCACAGAAGCTATTCCAGAGCTCTTATATAATGACATTGCTGCCGTAATTTGTCGCCGCATCACATGGCACAAAAGGGACAAGTGGATTTCGTTACAAGACAAGTAGATTTATGAAGCAACCTGCCCCATGGACAAGTAGATATTTTATTAAATTCCACACCCCTGGGCCCAAATTGAAAATAACATGAGCAAAGCTCGGTCTCAGGCTAAAGGTTTGGGCACTATTCACAGGGCGACTGGCAGAAGACACTTTTCCTATCTTTTAGAGGTTTACCGGCCAAAAATTCCTGCTTCACTGCTCTATGGATTAGAGCAGATTGAAGTAGCTAAATGGGGCTTCTTAGATCTGATGGAAGGGTGAGTTCTAACAAACATCTCTTCTGTTAATTCCGTGATTTCAGTGGCTGCCTTAAGGCTGGAAATGGGCTTGAGAAGTGCTTTTATGCAGGGCCTGACGGGGGTGGTATGCTGAGTTGCCTCCTTAGCGAGGAGCGAAGAGGATACATTAAGGTCCCTTATGAAGAACTAATTTTGGTTGACAAAAAAGATAAGTCACTAATCTTTAGAAATTTCTCTTATGCTGTTGATCATCTTCAATTAGATCCCAATCTGGTTTTTGCACTAACAATGCATCAATTAAAAGCTAGCCTAAAACAAGCCACGTGGGCTTTAAGCTTTCACCTGGACAGGATGGCATGCCTCAAAAAAAGGTGGCTTTCAGAATATAATAGACTCCATCTCAGCAAATAAAGCGCAGCCTTATATTAATTGGAATTAGTTTCACAGGTTGAGATGCTTCTGGATTTTGTTAAAGCTGGGCATGCTCCTGCTTAATCTCCTCCTTGCCAAATGGTATGGAATCCCAGCTGAATGTGAATAATGTCAAAATGGGTTCCAAGATCTGAATCACGTCCTCTTTGTCTGCCCAGCACTTTTACTACACCGTCAAAAAAGGCTGAGGCCCATATGTCTGCAGTTATCTATACTCTCTGCCTCAGATGTACTACACTTACTTTATGCACCGCCCAATGAAATGTTCTGTTACAGATGTTTGAACTTTTTTTTTTATTTCATCTTTTTATTGAAAACCAGTCAGCCATACAGCATATAGTCAGGGTAGACTTAAGACTTACAATGTAAGTATACATTACATTCTGGTTAGAAAGGTCATGAAATTCATTTCAGTTCACATATGTGTTCAGCATCACACACACAGTCTGTCATACCCCCCGCCGCCTTGTACAGTTCATCCGTGGTAGAAACACAGATCCCGCCCCTATATTGTCTCCACTTTGCCCACTTATGGTTCGATTTTCCCGGGCATACTCTATTTTTATACACGTCTTTTTCAGCCATTATGGATCTATCCATATCCTTTTCCCATCCACCCAACCTTGGTGTGTCACTTACCTCCGAATTTTTAAACTTTTTAAAGTGTTTTCTAAATCTGTATTGATCTTATTGCGCTCATAATACTGTTATTTTATTGCTGTCCTGGTTTTTTCTTTTCTTTGAGGAACCTATATATTAAGTGTATTTTTATGTATTGTGAGCATATGTATTCCTGCAAGTGTCGTATGTGGATCTCTTTGGAGTTCCGTAAAATAAATAAAGCAAACTTGAACTTGAAACTTGAACAGAGAACAATTCTCACCACCATGGCCTGAAGTCATTCCGGATTGGTAGAAGCCCAAAATGAATGATCGCTTTCACCAGGGCCTGTTTCAAGAGTGCCAGACTTGTAAAGTGCAACGATGTTCAGATCAAAGTTTGAAATAGCTGCTTTGACTGTTGTCAGATGGACCACAGGAAAAAAGAATGTCAAGGGCTGAATTCCTCAATCCACTTTCCAGTGTCCTTCTCCACATCGAAGAGGAGTCTACCTGGGCTTACAAGTAACCAAGACTAGTGATACTGGTCATTGATCAGGTGCTGGACCTTTATCAATGAATCCCCAAATGCTGATCCATTTATGTTGGGAATCCCGAGAAACTGCTGTTATCTCAGTAGCTTGAGGGATTCTGGTGCTAGCCTGATCATGCTTGCCTCCTACTCCTGGTCCCCTAAGATGTGCATCAAAGAAACATAGGCATCACACATCCAGTTGTAGACACTGCCTACCACAAGTACAACTATAGTTAGGAGACAGGGTAGAAACGGTGAAGGTTGCTCTGCAAGGAGATACTCCTGTGGGCTGACTCCTAGTGAATGATCACATGAAGTTGAGTTTGGTGGAGGCAATTATAGCTTTGTATCAGATGCTCCACTGGGAGCATTCCGTAGAGGAACAACAGAAGCTGACACAGAGAAACTAGGATGACGCCAACTGGATCCGCCCTTGAAGGCTCTATCAGATTCTATAAGGTTCTGCCAAATCCACTCAGCAAAAGCGAGACACTTGTATTGTGGGTTGATTCTCCAATTTCTAACCTAAAAGAACAGCAAGAACTACCTAGTATTATTGTCGCTGGAGACCTAGATCAGGAAGTTCCTTTTAGGGTTCTTATTGAGAATACAGAAAGATGAGAAGTACCCTGCCTTCAGGAGGGAGAATCCATTAACAGCGATGTTACAATATGTTATGTTATTTATTTTCAAATAAATCACAATTTATACTGTAGCTTCTTGGTGCTGTAGATAAAATAACACAACTAGGTTATCAGATAAAATTGAGCAGACAGGGAGAACAGAGTAAAAATGCCACACCAGACTGGCAAGCTGCTAATGATCAATGTTTTAATTTCCTGCGAAAGAGGTGAAGATGAGGAGGATAAGTAGTTCCAATGGAAGATTGTTCAGTGCCTTGGCTGCTGCAACAGAGAAGGCTCTGTCACCAAAAGGTCTGGTATTTGGGACTTGTAGAGCAAACCTAAGTCTTACTTATTGCAAGGAGCATTGTGGGTTATAAAGAATGAATTTAGCTGTCATAAAATCTGGGGAAATGTTAGGTGTTATCCAGTGCCTTAAATAGGACGCTTTCAGATTGGGACATAATGTAGAGGCTTAATGAATGAAGTTATAAGATCCCTCCTCTTTGACCCAGTAATATGCCTTGCAACTGTGTATTGTACCCTTTACAACCTTTCCTTCAATTTATGTGGAACGTCAAGATAGGTTAAGTTGCCATAGTCTGATCGCAACTGAATCAGCGTGTTCACCATGGGAATAAGATGATCCATAGCAATAAGTGGAAGGATCTTTTTAGCAGCTTCATTTGCCAGAAGCAGGTACTGACACCTTAGTGACCATGGACGTCAACAATAGGTTAGTGCCTATACAAATGCTGAGTTTGCGCACAACTTTTAATGGGTTGGAAGATAGAATGGGGCATGACTTGGGGCCAAACAAGATTGCATTTATTCAGGTTATTCCTCGTAATAAGGTGCTTCACCTGCAATGGGTTACATTCCAAGGATGAAAGGACTCCCTTCATTTTCTATATATTTGGACCTCATAGCTCCCTACCAGTCAAAGTTTAAATAATGATCCAATGACTATTAAATGCTAGTCAATGTGACGCTTCCATAGAAATGTATTGGACTGAAAGGTGCACTTAGAGAGCAACAACAGCAAAATAGTCACTTTTTGACAAAACATTAGTGTAAAATGCTGGATGGACTCGCAATAGAGGGTCAATAATCGGTTATGAGACATTCCGGAAACATAGTAGCCAAGTGAGCCCATGTCTTGAGTGACACTCTCGGGCAATCCTGGCTTTTTGGCCAAACGTAATTTGTATACTGGGGCTCTAAAGCCTACTATTTTAACAGGGAAAATGTAACTACAAATTCAATAATGTGAAATGTTGCTGGGGTAAAAACAGAATTGGCTGGAGGTGTTGCATATGACACAAAGCCCAGTGGGGGCTATTCAAACAGGCGACCTCTGGGTGCACAATTTGTGATAACTTATGCAGATTATCATTTACGACAAACCAGAAATTAATTGGCGATGCTCAAGGTAGAGGAATAGAGTGAGCTGAACTGGGAGGGTTTTAATTAGCAGCAGCGCCGGACTAGAAACCAAAAGCAACCCTGGCAAAAATGTTAAAAATGCCATGCATCCTTCCGCCCCTCTCGCTCACTTTCGAGCCTTTCACTTTCTGTCTCAATTTCTCTTTCCACGCTATCTCACCCCTTTCCTCTTCTCTTTGCCTGTCTCGCACTCTTCCTTACATCTTTGCTATAATCAGAAAATGTACATCTCTCTCTCTCTCTCTCTCTCTCTCTCTCTCTCTCTCTCTCTCTCTCTCTCTCTATATATATATATATATATATATATATATATATATATATATATATATATATATATATATATATAACAGGAACTCCTCCGGCAAGCAAAGAAGCAGAGGCCACAGCGGGGAAACTGGTGGAAGCAATTTAATAGATGTAAGGCATAATGCATTTCGGCCGTAGTTCGGCCTTCCTCAGATGCCATCAAAATATAATTGGAGACTCCTTCCCCGTTTTAAATACACTCTGCCACAATTTCATTGGTTGAAATACGTCACAACCCCAAAGAATGGCTGCTCACTGTTCGTAGTTCGTAGGGACTACCAACCCCAGAATTCATTGTCCAGGTAAGTGCTGCTCGGGGTATGTCACTGTGGATTTTTGCGATGTATGGCAGAGTAACGGTGAGACCGCAGTCAATTTCCAAATTTTTAAATCACAGACTGCTTCCTCCAGTCCCCAAACGTTCCAGCCTCCCAACAGCCATCATCAAACCGGCAAGGAACAAGAGGACAATGCGCTCAAGTCCTCCGTGAAGTCACGGACCGCACTGCAGCCGCCCTGGAATCCAATGTGTAGAGAGGCGGGCACCGGGCTATTCCAATAACTTGGACCGAAAGACAGACCGCCGAAGCAGAAACCAGATGAGCCCGGGCCACTTGGTAGAACGGGGCCTCTGTAGCGCGTTTCTGGATACCGCGCAAAATATAACAGGAACTCCTCCGGCAAGCAAAGTAGCAGAGGCCACAGCGGGGAAATTGGTGGAAGCAATTTAATAGATGTAAGGCATAATGCATTTCGGCCGTAGTTTGGCCTTCCTCAGATGCCATCAAAATATAATTGGAGACTCCTTCCCCCGTTTTAAATACACTCTGCCACAATTTCATTGGTTGAAATACGTCACAACCCCAAAGAATGGCTGCTCACTGTTCGTAGTTCGTAGGGACTACCAACCCCAGAATTCATTGTCCAGGTAAGTGCTGCTCGGGGTATGTCACTGTGGATTTTTGCGATGTATGGCAGAGTAACGGTGAGACCGCAGTCAATTTCCAAATTTTTAAATCACAGACTGCTTCCTCCAGTCCCCAAACGTTCCAGCCTCCCAACAGCCATCATCAAACCGGCAGGGAACAAGAGGACAATGCGCTCAAGTCCTCCGTGAAGTCACGGACCGCACTGCAGCCGCCCTGGAATCCAATGTGTAGAGAGGCGGGCACCGGGCTATTCCAGTATATATATATATATATATATATATAGGGTTCACTGATAGAATATCGATGTAACAAACATCGATGTTCTAAATATTGAGAAAAAAATATCGACTGCAAAAATATCGACTCCAATTACTTAACAGGTAAGTACAAAAATATTGAATCAAAAATATCGAGGTAAAAAATATAGATGTAAAAAATATGGATTTAAAAATATATAAAAAATTAAATAATATATAGTAAATATATTAAATTTTAATATTATTTTTAACAAAATAAATTACATTTAATATACATTTTAACTAAATAAAACAAATAAATTTAATTAAAAAAATATAAACACACAAACATAAAAATGTATAAATATGCATATATTTACTTTAAAATAATTTATTAACTATTATGTTTATTAAATTATATAAAAATTATATATATATATGTGTATATCAATAATTTAAAATAAAAAAACATTCTATTATAAATTTAAAAAATTACCTATTAAAAAAAATTAAACTTACATTTCCCAATACAATAAGTGCAACAGTAGGGAAAGTGTTGGATAGCGGAGGGGAAAAAATTACTATTCCCACTCCAAAGAGTGCAACAGTAGGGAAAGTGTTGGATAGCGGAGGGGTAAAAATTACTATTTCCACTCCAGTGAGTGCAAAAGTAGGGTAAGTGTTGGATAGCGGAGGAATTAAATTTACTATTCCAACTCCAGTGAGTGCAACAGTAGGGAAAATGTTGGATAGTGGAGGGTTAAAAATTACTATTCCCACTCCAATGAGTGCAACAGTAGGGAAAGTGTTGGATAGTGGAGCGGCAAAAATTACTATTCCCACTCCAAAGAGTGCAACAGTAGGGAAAGTGTTAGATAGCGGAGGGGTAAAAATTACTATTCCCACTGCAGTGAGTGCAAAAGTAGGGTAAGTATTGGATAGCAGAGGAATTAAATTTACTATTCCAACTCCAGTGAGTGCAACAGTAGGGAAAATGTTGGATAGCGGAAGGGTAAAAATTAGTATTCCCACTCCAGTGAGTGCAACATTAGAGAAAGTGATGGATAGCAGAGAAACAAAAATTACCAATAACACTTAAACAAGTGAAAAAACCCAAAAATATTACAAAATTTTAAAAATCATAAAAATAAATAAACAATATTTTAAAAATATAAAATTAAATATATTAAACATATAAAAAGAACACATATTATATTAATTACATATAACAAAAACCTACAAATAATATATAAAATAAATGAATAAATACATTTATAAAGAATAATTATTTAAAAGTAGCAAAAATTAACAAACAAAAGAATTAATTAAAACATAAATATATTTCTTTTATTTCCTACCATATAACACCACACCAATAACAAAACACTTCAACATTTTTAATTATATTTATTTCCATAATTAACATAATTAATAATCAATTAAAAAATCTTATTAATAAAACAAAAATAATAAACATTCATTGAGTACACATGCTTTAACACTGTAATATCCACAACATACACGTAAATTAAACTATAAAATAATAAAACACAATTAAATATTATTTTAAAAGAAAAACTATTACTATTAAAAACTAATAATTAAATATTTAAAAATGTATTTAATACCCACCTTTTACCCCTTTAAAAGTAAAAACAACACACACAAAAATAAACAATCACACAAAATAAATATCAAATTATTAACAACTATATAATAATTAATTAAACACAAAATACTTACCACCCTTTACTCCTATTAACACCACAACACACACCTAAAATTAATTACACAATTACCATCATTATTAACTAATTAATTAACAACTAATTATTAATTCATCAAATAAAAATTAATTACTTCCCACCCTTCCCACACTTTACACCTATAAACACCACAACGCACACCTAAAATTAATTACACAATTACCATAATTAATTACCAATTAACTAATTAAAATTAATTAACAACCAATTATTAATTAATTAATAATAAGTTACTTTACCCATTTAACACTATAACATCTCAATTAAACAAATAATAATAAATAAAAAATATTCAATACATTTAATATAATTAAATTACTTCCCACCCTATTCCCCTATAAACACACAACCCGCTACGGAACTAAAAACGCAAAATTCAAATAAAAAAATATTAATAACTACTAAAAATAATCAATTAATTTTATATAATTAAATTACTTCCCAGCCGATTCCCCTATAAACCCCCAACACGCTACGGAACTAAAAACGCAAAAATCAAATAACAAATAGTTAATAACTACTAAGAATTTAACACATATATTAAAAATACAAACAAATCTTATACAAAAAAACATACATCACATACATATAAAATATATTCTAAAAAACATAACATTATTAAAAAATCGATATTTTTAACAATTATGGGGCCGATTCCGATTCCGGCCGTAAAACGTACCGACCGACACGGACCTGGGACGGAGACCGACCGACACGGACCGGCGCCGTACGACCGGTGCAGTACGATGCAACGCGTGTGAATTACAACCCACTCGCACGGAACACGAGCCGAATGACCGACCCGTACGAAAATCAGTGAGTCGCCCGTAAAATGGCCGGGAAGCCAACCGACCGACACGCACCACGAATTGATGCGACCGAAACGTACCCGCGATCCACGAGCCGCGCAGTACGATGTCAAACGTGTGAATTGAGACCGACTCGCATGGAGCACGAATATGAAAACCGAGACGCACAGCAAATAGTGACTAGCAAATAACAGACCCCTCTGCGTCCGACGCGTACGACAACGTCGAAAACAGCAGAATGTCAGTGTGACAGACTCATGTCAGCCCGCGCGAGCCACATCCAGCGTCCGACACGGTCAAACAAACGTCTCCATCATGCACAACAAAAGCAAAGGAAAAGTCACAAAAAAGCCCAAAAACACATGACAAAGCCAATAAATAAAATAAAAAATGGAAGAACAAAGACACACCCACAACTCCACCTATATAATGGCATGAAAGCCCTACCATGATCCTTTGCAAACTACAGGCATAGGACAGCAGACACCACCACCACATTGCAGAGACACACCACAACTCACACAACTCACAACAACTACACCATTTGCACCACTTAAAAACTAAATCACATATTCACTGACAAACTCACACCCACCACACACACATACACCCCTCTCATCAATCCCCACAACCACCTAGCACCATGCCCCCCAAGAAGAACCCAAAGTTCACAGATAGTGAGTTGGAAGTCATGATTGACGAAATACTCAGGGTAGAGCCACAGTTGTTTGGCACATTGGTCCTACAGACCCCCATGTCACAGAAAACCAAGATGTGGGAGAGGATTGTCGACAATGTCAACGCACAAGCTCCTTGTCGGCGCACAAAGGACGACATACAGAACAGGTACTATGATGTGCGCAGGAGGGTCAAGAAGCTCATCAACAGGGACCACGCCTTGAGCACAGACACTGGCGGTGGCCCTCCTGCCAGACCAACGCACTTCAGGACCTGGGAGGAGAAGGTGCGGGCCATCCTACCACCGGAGAGCATCCATGGATTAACAGGAATACCAGAGCCTGGTGAGTACACAAACAATATACTCAATTTTGTGTGGCAATACACATATATCACTCTCAAGGGGACTGTTAAACCAATTCCTGCCAGCAAATCCATAGCAACATAAAGGCAAGTCTCCTGTGATGTGCATGCCAGTTACCCAAACACAATACCTGCCATCCCACAGTAAAATGGAACTACGACATGACATGTACAAACCTAACGACAAATACTGCAAGGCATTAGCATAAATCCACAACAAACACAGTCATCCATTTCGCCAACAACGTCACACCACCTCACAGGAAAGCTCAGTCAAAATGAAGGAAGGTTGGGCTGATGGGAATGTGCATGTAGCAGAAAGCATGATGGGAGTTGCAGTCACAGCCACCAGTCCCCCACCCACATGTCCCTGCAAGCTCACAATGAACCATGCTCACCTCACAGGGAGTGCAAAAGTACTGCCAAGATGGCTGACACTAGGCCAGTGCTTAATTTGTGCCGGTGCTTTCCGGTGCTTAGCACCGGCACTTATTTAACAGGGCCGGGGCTACAGCATTGTTCTCCCTCGTGCGATGGGCACAGTAATTATTAAAAATAAACGTACCAACCTGTACTGCTTCGGAAGCATGTCTGCCTGGTATGTCTAAAGGATGTCCCACCCAGGTCCAGGCATGATGACTGCATCACGTTAGTGATGTCAGTAGTGCGCGCCTGCCTGAGCATGTCACTCCCATTGGTTTATTGTGGTTGAGGGCGGGTCGGGCTGATAGGTGCCGTGACTTGGGATCGAGGCGGGCTGGGTCCTGGAAAGTTCAGGTCTGTAACCTCACGATTGCACTGCCGGTTATATTTATTTATTGTGCAAGCTGTACGGCACACGCCGCTGCGTTGTCTTCAGAGTGGGCAGGGCTGGTGTGAGACTAAATTGTGTCATGCACAGTCAGTGTAAACTGCATGTGCATCGTGCCACACGTGGTGAGATTGGCCGCCCCGCCAGAGATTGTTCTCATCGGAGTGTTGGAGTGCTTTGTAACGGCCCGGTACACCTAATTGGCAAGATCGTTCATGCCTGCTGCAGGGTTGAATGCGAGGGAGGAAAAGGATGACGTCACAGTCACTCTGTGAATCCTAGAGTTCACATCTTTATGAACGCTTGCAGCACCGCACCCTTGTCCACTAACGCTGCATTCTATGCTAGAACTGGTCATGCTTGTATCAGAATTTCCTTTCTGTTTCTGCTGCAGCCACTGCCCAATGCCCTTCAGGCGGTAACAGTGCAGCTGAAAGGCAATGGGTACAAGAATGTAGTTATTGCTATCAATCAACCAAGGCGTACCTTAAAATGAAGATAATATCTCAAAAATTAAGGTACGACGAGAATGTTACTTTTTCCAACAACATGTAATACCCATTGTGAAAATTTTTACCTTTTGCATACTTTTGAAGAAGGCTCCGAACGTCATAATTCTTTCCTGTATTTAATCTGTATGTGGCCACGACCTACCACTGATATGTAAAAGACAGTACATATTATTTCTTTTCAATGACTGGTGCATTTTAATGCCAAAGTTGTTTTCATTTGTGACGTTAAAAGGTGACAAAACTCTGTTTGTATATTATATCCCTAAGCATTTAAGTTGTAAATTTAATCAGTTTGACAGACGTGTATTTTAGCGCGGTTCCATGGTTGCAAGGAGCAGCTGGTTTTTGACGTCCAGGTTACCTAAATGACAAAAGTCAGATAACCTCTTTATTTAAGGTTATGTGGCGGGTGTTATAAAGACTTGGGGGTAGGTAGCAAGTTGCAGCTTCAGCCATTACTAGCTTTGCAATCAACATGCCTTTTTATATTGTTTTTTTTAAAACACGTGTATTACACAAAACTCCAGGGCCAGGCCCCGTGATGTAAAGTGATGTTGTGTACAAAGCCAGGAGTGATTGAACATGTCAGACAAAACATCGAGCCTCCTAGCTGCGTTCAAATTGACACTCACACTTAATACTTATGCAAATGATGGGAGAAGGCTTTAGTTTTAGTAAGAACAGATCAGAGACATCTTAAGGATTTTGGGGGCCCCAGGCCGAACGTATTTTGTGGGCTCCAGTTAGGAACAGGTTTGAAGTTATGATCCAGTTTCAGTTCTTTTATGCCCTCCTTGGCCAGGTCACTGACAGCGCACAGGCCTACTCTCCAAATTCTAAATGTGTTTTCATCTAATATTCAGGGATAGTGAGGTGTGTTTTCAATATTTTAATGCAGCAGTTGACTAATATTATTGTAAATAATCTCAGTGACCCTTTCCTGTTTTGAATATGTGAGGTCTTGTTTCCATCTAAGAGAAACGTTATGGATGTTGCATGGTGTGTATGATCAAAGTCCTACAGGGCCAAGGACCGTGTAATTAATCCCTCTGGTAAAGGTCTTGTGGTAAGACAAACACGTGGTAAAAGCTGACAAATGCCAGAGTGGTAAAGTTCCCAGTGGAAGGATTAAGTTCCGTTTGTGTGGCAAAGTGCCCGACGTGTGGCAAATGTCTGTGTGATAAAGTAAGTCACTAGGTTAAGATGATCCTGCGTTGTGATTGAGTGTTAAACGGGCGAGTACTGTGTACTAAAAATGTTTTGTGTGATGCATGGTTCCTTCCATGTGGTAAATGTTCATGTGGATAAAAGGTCCCCCTTGTGTTGTAAGGTCCACTTGGTAAAAGTGTGTTTCGAGCGTAGAAAAGTGTTACTTACTGTCTAGCAGACAGACTGGTGTCGAAGCACTACATGTGCCTCGAGGCACTGGGAACCACTCTAGCTGTGCCGTGGTATTACATCTGGCATTTAGCAGTCCCAGTTGAGAATGTGGGTGGAGCCGATAAAGTGGGTGGAGCCAATGGAGTAAGTGGGTGGAGCCTAGGGAAGTGGGTGTGGCCTCCTATAAAAAATTGAGCACCTGGACTTAATATTTTACAAATTAAGCACTGCACTAGGCCCTGCTGTGTGGAGCACAAGGCCCTGCTGGGACTTGGGCCCAAACAAACAACAGGACACCAATGCCAGACAGCCTGAAAGGTAACTTCCACACCCTGCAATGGAAGCATGCAACATGGTGGGATGTCTGGACTGGGGGAGGAGGACTGCCAGCTCTGACTACATCTACCAGCAGCCCCTGTCACACACACCCCTCCCACCTACACCAAAATACACACCTGGGACCATGCTCCACAAGAGAGTCAGTGAAAAGTCTCTACCAAGAACCCTGACAATGTTCTCCACTGTGGGGAGCACAAGGCCCTGCCTTGAAATTGTGCACAAACAAACAACTGGATACCACTGTCAGTCATCTTGCCATTGCTGTCTCAATCACTCACATGGTAGCAGAGTCACAGGAAGGAAGCTCAGGTATTGTGGGAAGGTGGGTGGAGCCCAAAGCATGATGGGAGTTGCAGTCACAGCCACCAGTCCCCCACCCACATGTCCCTGCAAGCTCACAATGAACCATGCTCACCTCACAGGGAGTGCAAAAGTACTGCCAAGATGGCTGACACTAGGCCCTGCTGTGGGGAGCACAAGGCCCTGCTGGGACTTGGGCCCAAACAAACAACAGGACACCAATGCCAGACAGCCTGAAAGGTAACTTCCACACCCTGCAATGGAAGCATGCAGCATGGTGGGATATCTGGACTGGGGGAGGAGGACTGCCAGCTCTGACTACATCTACCATCAGGAACTTGCACCCCCCCTCAACACAAACTCTACACAACCCACCTGGTATAATGCATTCAATAAGAATCCATTTAAATATCCCACAAAGATTTACCACACTGGGTTCTGCTGTATGAAGGACATGGGATTGTTGGGACTTGTGTGCAAACAAACACCAGGACACCACTGCCTGCCAACTTGTCAGCACAGGCACACCACCACATAGGGAAAAAGAATCACAGGAAGGAAGCTCAGGTATTGTGGGAAGGTGGGTGGAGCCCAAAGCATGATGGGAGTTGCAGTCACAGCCACCAGTCCCCCACCCACATGTCCCTGCAAGCTCACAATGAACCATGCTCACCTCACAGGGAGTGCAAAAGTACTGCCAAGATGGCTGACACTAGGCCCTGCCAGGGGCGGCTGGTCCATAGGGGCGCCGGGGCAGCGCCCCACAAAAGAAACTGCTCACAGTTCGGGCAACAGGAATGTAAGCAGACGAATTGACAGCTTTCAATTCGTCTGTTTACATTTCCGGGCCGGCCTGTGCTTCACGGGTGAAAGTGCGCATGTCAAGACACAGCGCACGCAGGCGATAGCAGGAGTCCAGAAGATGGACTGACTGCGCATGTGAGAGAGGAGCCTTGCTCCTCACTTACATTCACAACCATTAGGTATGCTGCGCATGCCTAGTGTCGTGCAGGCGTCTGGAGATAGGCTCCTGCTCGGGCGGTGACGTGTTTTTAGCAAAGTCGCCCCATGCCCTATCAAATGCCAGGATACCGAGTAAACAAGGGCCAGCCGCCCGGCCCCCGCGCATCCAGTCTCCTGATTTGGCAGTTAGTATTGCCTGTTGAGCGGTAAAAGAAAAGAGCTGGGAGAAGTTAGTTCCACCACGTTGCAGAGGAGACGTGATGCGACGCGGGACTGGAGGAGATGCCTGGTAAGTTTTATTCAAATTTAACCCCCACCCACCCCCCCTCCCCGCGCGTACTCGCCCCCCCGTCATGCCGGCCGCCTGCGACTGCTGTGTGGTGCTCGATGTGTATGGTGTTGGGTGGGTGTTGAAGAGCACACAGTGTGTGCGCTCTGCACTCCCTCTTTTTATTTTTGAAGTACTTTGCACTGTGGTGTAGTGCGAGTTGTGTTTTGATGCTTTCACTGTGGGGTTATTTCTGTGATAAAACGCGCCACCAGCAGCCAGCCTTTGCCTTATAGAAGCGCTGGTGCTGACTGTCTTTGATCCTAAAAAACACAGGCTTTCAATAAGTGGAGGGCAAATCACATCACCCTCCCATTAGTGGACCGGATATTGTGCAGCAAAAGCCACTCTTGAAACAAGCAGCGTTGCCGGGTTATTGATTAATTTGCTGCTTGCTGAAAAGCAATGTTACTGCCCTTTAAATCACACAAACAGCCGAAACGCACAATCACCTGTCGGCAGTCAAATGTGAAGTGGCAGATGACACTAATGCAGTCACTCGCCCACTCCTGCTCTCCAGGGGTATGTGATTAATGAAAACACTTACAAGGTGAGAGGCTGCTGCTGCTGTCATCGCAAGCACACCGTGCATGCTGAAACAGCTGTAGCGACTAGTGAGTCCAGTTATTGATATAGCGCTTTGAACCCTCATTAAGGTTGTTTCTGAGCACTCCCGATGTTGGCAGGTGTGGGAACTGAGGCACCAAAAGATCTGCTCTAGATTACAAAGTGTGATAAAGTGGTGAAGCCAGGGGCTGAACCCTGGGTCCTACATCAACAGCCAGTGCCACAAAACCATTAAACCAGTGGCCACCGGAATTATGTGATTCTGCATCGGAATACAATTGGTATATAATCTATCTGCTGCACATTTTACAGATTTCGAAAAATGTTTCTAGCCGCAATGAATCCAAAGTTTCTAAAACATTGAATTACCACTGGTGGTTCTGTGCAATGGTAGACTCTTTCTGAAGGGTTAACTGGTCACCTTTCAGTAGCCGATTGCAGTATTCAGCTGTAGGACAGCCAAATATTAATGATTTGAGATTTTCCGAGATAGGATTACTGTATGTAAACGGAATGCTTGGAGTTGGAGTCGCAGGATTTAGAGAAGTGCTGTGAGGGGAGGACTCCCATGGGGGATAAATTTTTATTTTTGCCCAGGGCTACTTGAAGTTCCAAGTCCGGCCCTGTAAGCAGACACCTCCCCTGTGCAGTCCTTAGCGCAGCGGCAAACCATTATGGCTGATACAAACGTCACTGACCTTTTTATTTTTTTAAACTTGTAAGATACTACTTTTATCAAGCTCGTGCGCTTAATAAAACTAATTTTGCAAGTCAGTCCGCCTCGCAAACTTGCACACGTCTAATCAGAGTCCATGATGGATACTACTTAGTTAAATATTACCATTTCAAACAGGATTACACCCTAACTGCATGATATCTCCTATGCACTTTTTAAATTCAGTTTCCTTCATACAGCGTGGGTGTATGTCAAAGCAGATTTATAATCACTCGAGGGTGCTGCAGGGGGAAAATGACGAGTATTTTGATGTTTCGATCACAGATGAATCTTGGAACACGATCTCTGCCTGCGGATTCCAAGTGAAAATGAATGAAGTGACAAGCGCTTAACTAAGAGGAGACAATTTATGACAATTTATGGGTGAAACCGACCCTCCTTGCCGCTGTTTTTTGCGGTGGGATTTCATCTGAGACATGGCAGAGTCACTCTTAAGGAGGAGACCACATTCATCCCTGACACGTGCAGACATTAATACTTTCCCACAGCTCAAAACCCAGCCATCGTATTACAGAGACTGCTTCTATTAAAGACTGACAGAGCAGAAAGCATATTTAAAAAAAGATTCAATACTGCTCTCTCAGCGGAAATGCATCCAACCCCCTCCCCCGTCCATAGCCCTGCAACCCCCTCCATAGCCATGCCTGCACAGCTCCGTGAACCGTCATACATGGTGTCCATAGTCCCGTGCGGTGCACCCCCTGCTTTCACACCCCTTTGCCTTCATATACTACCTGCACAGCCTCGTGTACCTTGCACAGCACTGCCTTCAAAGCCCTGTGCGCCATCATACCCTGCTTGCATAAACCCGTGCGCCATCAGACCCTGCCTGCACAGCCCGTTGCACCTTCATAGTTTACTCTGTCTGCGCAGCCCCTTGCACCATCATACCGTGCCTGCACAGCACAGCCTTGTGCACTTTCCTCCAGTCAGAGCCCCTCCCACCTTCATACTCTGTCTGCACGGCCCCATCCAGCCTCATACACTGCACAGCCCTGGCTGTAGACCTCCATACACCAGTCTTGTCTGCACTACACCGTGCACCCTCCGTGGTCTCGCCTGCACGGCCCATGCACTTCTATAGTCTGCACAGCCCTTTCCACCTCCACACCCTGCCTGCACAGCCCGCACGCTTTCCGTAGCCTCTCTGCTGGAGCCATGCACAGCTGTGCCTGTTCATAGGCCTGTCTGCAGCCATGCTTAAAGGCCCTGTATTAAGCAACATAATTCTGACAATGGCAAAGTTTTGACTCTTGAGTGAAAAGACTTGCCAAGTTTCACTAATAAAACACAGATACAGAATATGAAGGAGCAGTGCAAGTGCCTATTATGGGAAGACAAGCACTGGTAACACGTGCTGTCAGTGTTCTGCCTACTCTCATTCTCCCGAGGTACTTGCAAAAGGCAGAACTCTAATATAAATAGAAGGAACATAATGAACACCACCCCCACTTTGGGGTACCAGTGTTATAGCCAGGGTCACAGGATTTATTCGATGCTGCTGCGTTTTAGGCATAATTATGGATTTGATACCTTAGCTATATAATCCATCATCTACAGCCTAAATTGAAGATTTTAACAAAAACCATCAGAAAAAGGATCAAATGTTACTAAAAATGCAGTAATATGTTGCTGCACAGTGGAAGGCCCTTCACATAGTGTTAACATGTGCAAAAAATTACATAATAATGAAATAATACTACCCTGCATTACACTGTAAAATGTAGTCAACCCTGCTGCATAATTTGGTACTTCCTTTTGCATAATTCCAGAGGACCTGATTAAAGTGCTGCTGCTCTTCCGGTCCTTGGAGAGAGGTGGAGAGAAGCAAAGGAGCGAGATGGGAGGGTAATAGGGGTCATAAGTAGGAGGCTGGGGCATTGCTGGGTATATTGCATTATTAACCTTCCTGCTTCCTCAAATTTGCTTGAAAATGCTCCATTTATTCACTATTTGTTCAAAATTTTCTCGGGGGGAGAAGCCCCCGAACCCCCCTGTAGGTTGTTTACGCTCGCTCGCTACGCTCCCTCGCCTCAGTGCAGTACCGCGATAATTTTACGCCACACCACTTTCAAATGTCACCAGCCGCCACTGGGCCCTGCTGTGGGGAGCACAAGGCCCTGCTGGGACTTGGGCCCAAACAAACAACAGGACACCAATGCCAGACAGCCTGAAAGGTAACTTCCACACCCTGCAACGGAAGCATGCAGCATGGTGGGATATCTGGACTGGGGGAGGAGGACTACCAGCTCTGACTACATCTACCATCAGGAACTTGCACCCCCCCCCGCCCTTAACACAAACTCTACACAACCCACCTGGTATAATGCATTCAATAAGAATCCATTTAAATATCCCACAAAGATTTACCACACTGGGTTCTTCTGTATGAAGGACATGGGATTGTTGGGACTTGTGTGCAAACAAACACTAGGACACCACTGCCTGCCAACTTGTCAGCACAGGCACACCACCACATAGGGAAAAAGAATCACAGGAAGGAAGCTCAGATATTGTGGGAAGGTGGGTGGAGCCAAAAGCATGATGGGAGTTGCAGTCACAGCCACCAGTCCCCCACCCACATGTCCCTGCAAGCTCACAATGAACCATGCTCACCTCACAGGGAGTGCAAAAGTACTGCCAAGATGGCTGACACTAGGCCCTGCTGTGGGGAGCACAAGGCCCTGCTGGGACTTGGGCCCAAACAAACAACAGGACACCAATGCCAGACAGCCTGAACGTAAATTGTGACTCCCTGCAATGGAAGCATGCCACATGGGGGATTACCTGGCCTCTGTGGGTGAAGGAGGTCCTGCAATGACTCAAAATGCCATCAAGGCCGCCTCAAAACACACCTTCTCAGCCAGAACAAAGTGCACCTTTGGGACCAGTCACTCCTAAAGTAAATGCCTTGGCAAGATGGCTGACACATGGTCATGATGTATGAATTGCCTGCAAGTCACACCTACGCACTGGCCAACTCAAACACATTTACACTCACAGCCATTGGAACTGTAGGTATCCTCCCACCCTCTGGAGAGTCAGTGTCCCTGGGGTGTCCCCTGACCTGGCTGTGAAGGTGTGCCTTGTAGATGACAATTGGGTAGATGTAGACTTAGCACATAGCAACAAGCCGACACAATGTCACCCATACATCATTGACAGTGGACACCTGACGGTAACTAGAATGGACACACACATAGCTGACACTGTAGCATGGTGTCATCCAAAAAATGTGCAGTTGTGAGATGCAGTTCAATCCCACATCGGCCTGCGTTGTACGCATCATTCATACAACACATCATTCACTGTCATGGAGACCCCAAACACAATGACTAACCTGGACTGCATCTGAGGAGGCAAGCAACTCACATCAGCTGAACTGTAACACACACACCTCTGCCCATCACTGTAATGAGCATTGAAAAGCAAGAGAGCACCTGTGCCCAATCCCTCTCACTGTTGATGAATTTGACAAGATAGAAGGTGTTAGCACATACAAAACTCAGCACCAACTTCATTAGCTATGCTAACCCCATGACTTGTAAGATAAGAGATGTGAACTAGGAACACAGACAACTAATTAGTATCTCACAATGGATCACAGGCATACCGTACTGCAACCATGTTGCACAGACACACAAATGTGACGCACAGAGGAAATAAAAGAATCACACAACATATGCCCCAACCTTGCAACATACCCCAAGTGTAATAGGACATATGTCATTGTTAAAGCACAAATGTGGACAGGGATAATACAGCAGTGTCAGGCATGTGATGGGACCTGAGTGGCAATGGGCATCTACAGACAATTGATCAATACATGAGCTGGTCATGCACACAGCTTGACATGCACATCGAAAGGCTCCAGGTTGCCATTACAAAGTGCTCCAACAATATCAACCTCTGTCTGTCACAACTTATGACAATGCAATGTACAGACCCTCAAAATGATGTTCAGTGTCAAATGTCATGTGTGTGAAACATTGAGGTCTGTAGAAACATAACATACATTGTGTGTCTCCTCCAAACACAGGTGATGCTGGGGACACAGCAGGTCCTGAGGAACAGTCCCAGTCCCAGACTCTGGCGGACCCTGAGCTCCCCGGTGTGGATCACTCTACGTCCTCTTCAGACGACGACCTTGACCGACCTGGCCCCTCCGGTGTGAGCCATGATGCAGCCCCAGCAGCAGTAACATCAGCACCCCCTTCAACCACTCCTGCCACATCGGACACCAGACAGAGTCCCCATGCCGACACGGACAGGTCCAGGCCCAAGAACAACAACGGACCAGGTACACAGGACACCCCGGAAGCAAGGGACAACACCACCGGCACTAACAATCAAGGGAGCCCAGTGTCGGCTGGGCCGGCCACGGCAGGGCCTGCCCGTGTGGGTCGGGCCGGTGGGAGGGTGGGCAGGCAGAGGACACGGCCTGCACAGGGGGATGGACTGCATGATGAGCCACACCTGGAACGCATCATAGATGCCTACCAGGAAAGCACCGGAGGGTTTGGACAGGTCGTGGGGATCCTCAAGGAACTCAAAGAACAGCAGGCTGCCCATCATGCCCGCTTGGACTCCCACATGGCCCGGGTGGAGTCCAAGTGGGACAAATTGGATGAACAAACAGCGGTGCATAGGGACATACTGACATGCCTCCGCCAGATCAGCACCAACCTGACCACGCCTCCCTGTGCGCCCACAACATCTGTAGCCACAACATCCGCAACAGCCACAGGGAGGGAGGAGGACTCTGGCGGAGAGTCCTTGGCACCGCAGCACCCTGCACATGAGGGTCCCCCAAGAAAGAAGAGGGGTCGCCCAAAGAAGGGCAATTGAGACGCTGATGGCCATGCATATCCCCCAGGCACCCAACACCTGCTCCTGTTAACGTCCTTTGTGTGCAAACCAGTTGACCGTGTCGACCTACATCCAATTCACCCACTTGACATGGAGGGTCAAAGTTGTGACAATGCACCAAATGACTGTGGATTCTACCCTGGATATTTCAATTACCAAGACTACCAACTCACCTGTGAACTGTGGATTACCATCACATTGTACAGCACTGCAAAATCCGTTCACCATCCTTACACATGTTTGTAAATAAATTCACAATCACACAATACTTGCCTCTGTCGTGATTCCTACTTGCTTTGTGCCATGGCGATGATGAGCTGCTAAGGAACACTGTGCATGCAAACTATTACAGCAATGTGAACAACGTAATGTGAATCATGTGAATGTGACACATATGAGGGAGACACACCACTAGGACAGCACAACACATACTCACCATGGCCCCTAACTCATCGTCAACACTGATGTCAACAGGAGATACAGTGGAAAGCACACACAACACCCATCCTGGGTCATTGGCAAGCAGCACACAGGTACAGGATGCAAATTACTGTTGGATGTGTGGACACACGGAGCACATCTCAAAGTGAAGGGCTCTATTATTAAATATTCACATTGTGAGAATACTACAACTGATGCACGTTAACCTCAAGTGACAGTTATCCGAAAAATAAACATGTGGTGAACGATGAAAGTCCAGGGCTGTGTGGCACATCATTGTTTGGGACAACGATTACTTGCACTCTGGAACAAGGATCTGTGTCTTGGGGTTCAGACCGCACCACACAGCATCCAAAGTACCCTGTGAAGGACAGACAGAAAACATTATCAAAAACACAGATTCACAGCAAACAACAACAATATACATGCCCAAAACAAAACACTAACTACCCAGACACAACCTAACAATCAGGTAAACACTGGGAGTACAGACTACCAGAAAGGACACATCACAGCAAGCATACTGACAAGTAGCATACTGCCACACTCAATCAGCACCAGTGCACCACCAACATAAGTCATGCCGACACAATACTTGGACAACACATACCTGTATACTGACATTCATGAGAATAAGTTCTGGATCAGCTGCCTCCGAACATCACCATCACCCTCATCATCACTGGCATCATGCCCAAGACCAGGATCCTCCACGGCTGGCGGAGGTTGGTCATCGTCATCCAGGATGAGAGGCAACCGCTTCCGCAGTGCCAGGTTGTGTAGCATGCAGCACATAATGATGATCCTGCACACCTTCGCAGGTGCATATGGGAGGGACCCTCCTGTCTTGTCCATGCAGCGGAATCTGCTTTTCAGGAGGCCAAATGTCCGCTCAATCACTCTCCTGGTACGACCATGTGCCTCATTGTAGCGCATCTCCGCTGGTGTCACAGGGTTCCTGAGGGGTGTCAGCAACCACAGCATGTTGGGGTATCCGGAGTCACCTACAGGGAGACAATTGCACATTAGTTGAGCGTGAAAATAGGATGCAAATCAACTTTAGCAAACACACACAATGCTAAGCAGTCAGTACACACCGACAAGCCAGGAATGCTGGTACTGCATCTGTGCCATCATCGTTGGGATGCGACTACTCCTCATTATGTAGGCGACGTGCGCTGAGCCCGGGAACCTTGCACACACATGGGAAATGGTCATGTCTGCAAAACAAACCACAAGAGCATTTATAGAGTGGAAATGCTTCCTGTTCCGGTACGTCTGCTCATGTGCCTGCGGTGGTACCAAAGTCACATGTGTCCCATCGATGGAGCCAATGACACGTGGCATCCTGCCCAGGGCATAGAAGTCCCCCTTGATGTCAGCTAGTTGTTGTGCTTTTGGGAAATGGATGTACTGGTCCAGGAAAAGCAACATTGCCTCCAACACATCCCGAAGCACACAGCTGAACATAGTCTGTGACATCCCACCAGCAGTAGCAACAGTGTGCTGGAAAGTACCGGTGGCAAAAAAGTGTAGTGCTGCCATCACCTTCACCTTGGGGGTCAGCGCTGTAGGGTATGTCCGGCCAGGTTCCAGATGTGGAGCCAACTGCTCCGCCAATTCTTCGATCAGTGGCCTGGTGAAGCGGTACCGTCGCATGCAGTCACGTTCAACCATGGTCTCCAGGTCTGGGAACGGTCTGTGGACATTTGGTCTCCTGCAGTACATAGGAGAGCAAAGACAGTTTGTCATTCACCCTATCTATGTGCCAGTGTACATGACAAATAGCACATGATACCACATTACAGGACACAAGAACATGATGTGTGTGCTGTTGGGTATGGACACACATATCAGATACATGCCCATCATCTGACATCTCAGCTCTACTGGGCCACACAACAAGGTCCCTGTTGTGTTGTGAGCAATCAATGTGCCCCGTCACAGTACATCAGTATGAGTGTCACATACCAGACACACACCACAGTGACTAGTGAGGACAGATGTCTACCCCACAGCACATGTTCCTGACAGACACACACAGGGACCTTGTGTCGCAACATGGACACCATCATGATGTGGCGTACCACGTGCACAGCACATCGCACACATGACACACACATGAAGTGCCCCCTGATTTCATGCCAGCTCACACATGGATGTCTGTGATACACAGACACAACATCCACTCACATTGACAATAGACTGGGATGTTGTGAACATTTGACATTGTGCACATGAAATCTGAGTCATCTCCGCATGGCAATGCACACATACTGTGGAGGAACATCACATATGTGGCACTGTGACACCCTGTGAGGCACCTACCATTCCACTGATGAGTCAGGGTGTATGTCACATTAAATACACAATGTACACCGGGAACTGTGTACATGCCTCATGCACTGAAATGTACTGTCGTCAAACACAGTGGTTATGTGTCCAGCCAACAATTGGATCTGTCCCCATGGCAACCTGCCCTGCCTGGGAGTGGGTGCCACTAAGTGAAACATACAAATTCACATGTCTGCCCACATACACACACAGGTAATGCATCCTGACATGCACTTTGAGTGACTGTGTCTCAGAGTGTACTGTTGTTGTGCCCATTGGTCAATGGCAAGCAATGGTGTGTTGCACGCCTTAAACAGTTACTTATATGGTGACTGACGCAGGTGACCAATGCAAAAGATGCGTTGAACACCTAGGGAAGGAGCCGCAGGCACGCCTTGCACAATGTCACCAATGTGGACTGACGCGGGTGGACCGATCCGCACGCACGCCTTGCACAATGTCACCAATGTGGACTGACGCGGGTGGACCGATCCGCACGCACGCCTTGCACAATGTCACCAATGTGGACTGACGCGGGTGGACCGATCCGCACGCACGCCTTGCACAATGTCACCAATGTGGACTGACGCGGGTGGACCGATCTGCACGCACGCCTTGCACAATGTCACCAATGTGGACTGACGCGGGTGGACCGATCCGCACGCACGCCTTGCACAATGTCACCAATGTGGACTGACGCGGGTGGTCCGATCCGCACGCACGCCTTGCACAATGTCACCAATGTGGACTGACGCGGGTGGACCGATCCGCACGCACGCCTTGCACAATGTCACCAATGTGGACTGACGCCGGTGGACCGATCCGCACGCACGCCTTGCACAATGTCACCAATGTGGACTGACGCGGGTGGACCGATCCGCACGCACGCCTTGCACAATGTCACCAATGTGGACTGACGCGGGTGGTCCGATCCGCACGCACACCTTGCACAATGTCACCAATGTGGACTGACGCGGGTGGACCGATCCTCACGCACGCCTTGCACAATGTCACCAATGTGGACTGGCGCGGGTGGACCGATCCGCACGCACGCCTTGCACAATGTCACCAATGTGGACTGACGCGGGTGGACCGATCCGCACGCACGCCTTGCACAATTTCTTCAATGGGAACAGACGCGGATTTGAGCCTGGTACGTTTCGATTCCTTGAAAATCCGTTGGCTGCCTGCAACAATGTTTCAGACTCGTCACTGCAATGCTTTTGAATATTTCAAACGATGCGGAAGGCGTGTACGAGACGTGCAATGCGATGGATTGGCCAGATTCATAGGATGCAAACGTGTCGGACCTATCGCTTTGACACATGGGTCTGAATCTGCCTCTGCAGCACAGATATAAGTCTGTCTGTTCACCTGTGAGCTCACTTGCCTGCACTACATGCTCCAGATCGACATCTCTGCCAACACTGCTGCTGTCTCTGCATCCTCTGGCTCCAAGAATGGCACGTACTGTGGAGAGGGCCCCAGCCTTCACAGAGGAGGAGAACAAGGCCCTGCTGGACAGCTTCCTTCCACAGTACAGCAAGCTGTATGGGACACCAGGGGAGCAGGTGAGTGTGCACTCCACATCCCTTATTCATTGTGTATGTTGTCTGACTGGCACCACTGAAATTGTGTGCAACAGTGTCTAGCATGCTCACTGAGTAGTTCATACCCCCATGGTGTGTAGGTCCCTGTAGTGGACAGGTACTGTGCATTGAAAGTGCATTTTCACACGGTTGTAATACTCAGGTAATGTTTCCCTGTTGAAAACTCAGGACAACTGTCAATCACCATATCTGCACTGCCTGTGTCCATCATATTCCCTTGCGAGAAAGACATGTATATCCAAATGTGTGATGCACAAACATGTGGCTTGTGTGGTAAAGGACTTTTTCTACCCTTGTCATCCTCACAGGTTGATGCCCACCAGAAGCAGGAGATCTGGCTGACCATTGCCCGGGCTGTTCGTGCTGTGGGGGTCCACAGACGCCGCATCCGCAACTGCCAGAAGAGGTGGCAGGACCTTCGTGGCTGGACCCGGAGGATTGCCAGAGTCCAGCTGTCGCCTCCTCGCAGAAGGGGTGGACGACGGACACTGACCCCCCACATGCTCAGGATTATGGCGGTGGTCTTCCCGGACCTGGATGGGCAGTTAAAGGCCAGACAGCAGCAAGGAGGGGGTAAGTGCATGCATTCTCTGTGTCCAATGTATCACATGCTCTTTGCACACCCACATCCTGGTTACACTTCCACAGATCTCCTGTCTGCTTGTACAGGAGTCATGTGGCAAAACTACGTCATGTCCCATCCTCATCTGATACACAGGTGTGCCCCTTTCAGGCTGTGACTTGTGTAACTTGGGTTGTGTGTCCCTGCTGTTGTACAAACTTAACGTTGTGAACAGCATCTGCGACCGGTGCATTGTTTTGTCTTCATGACTGAGGCACATGATTTCCATGTGTCTGCACATTGCCTGGAAAAAAGACATGTACTCTGTGTGGGCAATTGATATGTGTTCCAATTGATGTTTTGGCACACCATATATGCCAGGGGTATTTGACACACAGCCATGTAGCAGCAACGAAAATGTATGGGCCTCAGAAAAACGTACATCATGTGTTTCACACATGCATGGACACATGCCTGGTGTCCAGGGTAATCCCATGTTGCACATGTTCCTGAACAGGTATCCCTACTCCGGACATGAAGTACACTCTGTTCTTCTACTCCTGTGTGTCAGCCTAACATTAGTGCATTGTGAAGTGTGCTAAATGGTGTCTGCATCGGTGTCATTGTGAGGTGGCCTAGCCTCTTAGACTCCTGTGGTGTTGGTCATTTAGGTTTGTGTAGCTAGCTGGGGTGTAGGAAATGGATCATCAGAATGGGTTCATGCATAGGTGTCGAATCACTTGACGGTGCATTATGTTGTATAGTACATCACAGTGCAGGCAGTCTCAATTCATTGCCATCATGCTGTGATGTCATCATGCTTACAGATTGGTGCTTGCAGTCAGTCATCTGTTGCATTTTTATTACGTGTGATCATCAGATGCCTGAAGATGTGGTTAGCATTGGGTGTCCCTGTGCACTTGACATCTGCAGGGCTTAAATTCTCATACATGTTAATGGTTGTGACACAGTGCAGAGTGTATAATTTTGGATGCACTACCCCTGAGACTGAAGCCAGTGCTGGCTGCTCAGCCATACTGGGCCGTAGCATGGTATCCCACTTGCTGATGTGTATCCCGCAGTGATGTCAGTTGTACAGCATGCACTCTATTGTGGCATTGACCATCAAGACATGTGCACATCATGGTGTCTTGTGAGTGAAGCCTATCCATTTTACTGACAATGATTTTAGCCATCCCTTCTCATGACACATGTACTGAGTCAGTGGCAGGAGATGGCATGTGTTAGTCCAGGCAGATTTAAATCCTGCAGTTCAGAGATATGTCTATGTGGTGCTTGTGCACACATATGAGAAGTGGCAGACAACATGTCCCAGGCAGATGGGTCCATAGAGGGGCAGGATCTGAGGGGCATGGTTGACTTGCAGACTGACATGTGTCATTTCCAAATGATGTCTCCACTGTTCGCAACATCTGGCACTTGAGGCAAAGCCGTACTCTGTGATGTGCTGTACTGACTGTGACGTGTCAGGTGAAACTGGTGACTGATGTGGATCTGTTTATCCCGATTGATTGCAGATACATCGACAGCTACTGGAGGAGACAGCTCCATGGACCAAGAGGATCCGCAGAGCCAGACTGGGTCAGCTTCAGAGGAGTTGGAGGGACCCAGTGGCACAGAGGGTGAGGGGAGCCACACAGAGGAGACCTCAGCTACAAACACCTCTGCTGAAGAACACAGCATCTCCAGTGAGGACTCCCTTGTGGAGGTGGGTGTCAGCAGACCCCAGACAACACCTAGCGAGTCTGTCCCCGCCACCACCACCATCACCATCTCCACCCTCCCATCTGCTGCCATCCCAGATGTCCGTGGAGGCCCCCGTGTGAGGGAACATGTCTCCTTTGGTCCAGGCACCGCACCCCCTGCCCCTGTCTCCCCTGCTTCCCTCAGTGTGGAGTCTGTGGACTTACTGAAGCAGCTCCATGTAGGGCAGACAGCGATGCTGAGTGTCCTCCATTCCCACACCCCTCTGTTGACTCAACTGGTGTCCTTCATGGAGGGCATCTCATCTAACCTGTCTGCCCTACATCGGACCATTCAGTCCATGGCCTCCACACAGACGGCATCAGTGTCCCTCCTCCAACAGTCCCTCACCCCTCCTACCTCTGCACCACCCACAGTCCCCACTACCCTACCTGACCAAGGCACACACACACCGGCACTGGCACACACCACAACAGACCCAGGCAGCATACAATCACGCAAGTCCAAAACAAAATCCACAGGCACGCACACTCCAGGGACTGATGGCACACACACAGGGGATGGGTCACAGACGCACAAACAGGCATCCACGAGCACTCCGCAGACCTCAGATGCCTCTCCCTCCAAAAGCACTTCCCCTGCCTCACCTGCAACCCCCCCTCCAAGCAGCTCTTCCTCTGTGATCTTGGCCTCTTCCCCACCGATCCATCTGCTCAGATGCACAAGGGGAAGAGGAAATCGCCACGCACAGGGGGGAGTTCCCCTGCCACACAGACTCCCTCCCCCAAGCGCCCGCACACTGAGCCCCCCAGCCGCAAGTCCCCCGGAGCAGGAAGAGCAAGACCCCTCCCAATCCCGCAGGTCAAAGTCACATTCTCCTTCCTGCAGCCCCCAGGCCACCACTCCACAGGTCCCCCGCCACACCCTGCCCCTGGTTCCCCCACACACCAATACCGCATCCCCAAAATGATTAGGCCATCCCCTCCTACCACTTGCACTTCCACCCCCACCTCACATGCTCAGCCTGTTCCTGCCACTGATGTGGGGACTGTGTCCCCCCCCTCTGTCCTGCCAACCTCACCTGGGCCCCATGACACTCCCTTGGAGTTTTGCACTGCAGTGGAGGCCCCGTCCCAACCATCTCACCTGCCCGCTGCAGTGGTGCTGGTAACAACCCCGTCTGACTTGGGCCCTGCATTGATGTCTGCACACACCCCATTGGACCTGGGCCCTGCCATGGTGACGGCGCACACAGTGTCAGACGCCTCCGCTGCAGTTGCCAGTGACACTCCTGCACCCACCAGCCCTCCCCTGCCCCATTCTGCTGTTCCCTGATCCTGTCCCTGCGGTGCCTGGCCTGCCCCTGTGTATGCCCCTCCAAGGGGAGATGTCCCCTGCCCGTAGCAGTGCAGGCAAGCAATGGGTGACAACTTGTCACATTTCACCCTGGGAGGACTCCTGACATGGACTGGCCATTGGCCTTTTGACATTGTGGACTTAACAGTTTCAATGAGTTATGTGCTTAATAAAGCCAATTTGTGTTATCCAGTGGTGTTGCTTCAAATGTACATGACGTTGATGATGGGTGTCATGGACTTGCTGTTGTACAGGTGTTTTAAAGGTATAACAGAATGAGTTGTTGATGTGATGTACTCCATGTGGTCTATGGGGTATGTGTACTTTTCTGCTATGTATCCATGACATCCTTAGCTGCAATTTCAGGGTGTAATGATGGCAAAATGTTGTGACCAAGGTTTTATCTTTGGGTTTGCTACTTGACATCTTTGCCAGACACTGTTGCACATAGGTTGTGCTTACATTCGGACACATGGAAAGAGTCCCTGACTTGGACAATCTCCACTGGACAGGCATGTTTGTGCATCCATGTTACACAAGTCATCTGTGTCATCTGTCCAACTTGGTCTACATGTGTATTGCATATGTGCAGATGACTGAGGGAGGACTCCCGTACACAAGCTTCTGTGGCCATTGCTTTTCTTGAGTTGTAATTGTTGTATCACTGGGCAAGTCTTGTGCTGGCATGACAGGATCCTGCACAGACAACATGTGGCACAGCTGACCTTCCCCAGGAGTGCAGTCCCATCATGGCATTGTGTCCTTCCATGACATTGCCTTGGCACATGGTGTGTGTTGTGTGAGCATGTCTGTGTGTGTTCACTTCCCTTTTCTGGACGCAGCCTGTGTTCCAGACAGATGTACTTGTTTTGTGGACTGGCTGATTTGGCCTGTGTTCATGTAACTTATTTGCCCTGCCTTTTCTGGGCATGACACACTACTGGTAATTAGGCTGTCATCCCTGGCTGTTTCATTAGTAAATTCCAGGGTTGTTATCCAACGCACGTGGGACACATTCTGGATTACCATTGGCACTTATGTGTTAGCAACATCATGTGTTTTTCCCTATGTGGTATCTGTCATTGACAAGCTCACTTGTGTGTGTGTGTGTGACGACTCCCTATCATCAGGGTCATTGCTGCTATGTTGGAAGGTGTCGACATTTGTGCGTTGTGGCTCTCCTGTGGTTCAACATTGGTGTAGGTGTCTGGCAGGGTTCCGAATGACTTGTGCAGTTTTCACGTAATGTCGATGTGCCGCATGCTGTGCAGTGTGGCAGACCTTCACAGGTGTTGTTGTCAGCCCATGTGTGGGGATTTGTGTGTAGCTTTGATCCCCCACCACCCCTGGGATTGTCATGTGTGCATGAGCAATATCACCGGTCCCTGTGTGCCTAGCTGATGCACATTCTTGCAGATCAAGGTGTGTGCTGTTGATGTTGGCTAAATGTGAGTTGTTTAATGTCTAGGCCCATAACTACTTTTGGCCCATTGTTTGCAAGCCATGGCCAGTGATTTGTGTTTATGGAGGTGTGATGTGAGTTTGTGGGCCCGGACACATGACCCAGGACGCACATCTGACTGTGCTACGCAGTTGGGGAAAAACTAGCTTTATCATCACAGTGGGATTGGCGTACAGGCTAATGTCACCACAAAGATAGGGGACTAGAGGGTAGTGCTGTGTTGGGTCTGTCTCTTGCTGTGTTGGTAGCTGTGCCACCCACCTTGTGTCACATGAATCATTTGTGATCCCGCTTACCTGACAATGCCTGCTTGTCCCCCCAGGTGTGCCCAGTCAAAGACTTACTTTTGTATGGCACAGTGCACACATGTGTGTCATTGTAGTTCAGCCCACCGTCATGCGTTGTGCAGTAGCCTGGGGACACTGTGACACACACACATGTTGGGTATGATATGCAGTGTGTGGCAGCCTGTCTGTGTTTGTGCATCTGTGCCTCTGCATTGGTGTGGCTTCAGCGTTCCATTGGGGGGATGTTGTTTGTGTGATTGTCCCTATTGTCCAAGCGTCATGTAGGTCATCATCTTGCACATTGATCATGTTTGGTTTGTCCCATTGCTGCCATGGTATGTGACTTTGTCACCTAACATCGACAGTCTCCACAGGATTCCGCAGTTTGTGTGTCTGTTTGTGGAGATATGTGTATGCATCTTGATGCTCCCTTCTCACACAGTGTAATTGTACGCTGTTGGCATTGTCAGGGGTCATGGCCAATGCTTGTCTGCACATGGCAGAGGGAGTTCTTGTGATACACAGCATTCTTTGCCTCTAATGTCTATGTTTGTTAGTGGCACAACCACCACATTGCCAAGACATTGGTTGTGGTGATGGGTGCAGTAGTCACAAATGCTGGTCTGGTGATACAGCCCCCTATGAGTAGCGGGTAGTGGTGCAGGGCATACATCCCCCTATGAGTGGGGAGGGTAGTGGTGCAGGGCATACAGCACTGTATGAGTTGTGGGTAGTGGTGCAGGGCATACAGCACTGTATGAGTTGTGGGTAGTGGTGCAGGGCATACATCCCCCTATGACTGGGGAGGGTAGTGGTGCAGGGCATACAGCACTGTATGAGTGGGGAGGGTAGTGGTGCAGGGCATACATCCCCCTATGAGTGGGGAGGGTAGTGGTGCAGGGCATACAGCACTGTATGAGTTGTGGGTAGTGGTGCAGGGCATACATCCCCCTATGAGTGGGGAGGGTAGTGGTGCAGGGCATACAGCACTGTATGCGTTGTGGGTAGTGGTGCAGGGCATACATCCCCCTATGAGTGGGGAGGGTAGTGGTGCAGGGCATACAGCACTGTATGAGTTGTGGAGTAGTGGTGCAGGGCATACAGCACTGTATGAGTTGTGGGTAGTGGTGCAGGGCATACATCCCCCTATGACTGGGGAGGGTAGTGGTGCAGGGCATACATCCCCCTATGACTGGGGAGGGTAGTGGTGCAGGGCATACATCCCCCTATGACTGGGGAGGGTAGTGGTGCAGGGCATACAGCACTGTATGAGTGGGGAGGGTAGTGGTGCAGGGCATACATCCCCCTATGAGTGGGGAGGGTAGTGGTGCAGGGCATACATCCCCCTATGAGTGGGAGGGTAGTGGTGATGGGCACCCCCCCTAGGTGTGGTGACTGCTGGTAGTGGGGACCATGCTACCCCTGTGGTTTTGCTGTTGCTGGTGTAAGGGATTTGACCCCCCCCCCTTTGTGTGTGTAGCATTTCGCGTGTTCGTGACGTTGATTTGTGGGGGTGTCTGACTGACCGTCTGCGTTGTGCGCGTCTGTTCCTGATCCGGTCATAAATGTACAGTACTGGGATGACCTGCGCGATGGGATTCATCGTTGGTTCGACTCGTACTTGCTGCTCGTTGCTCCGTCTCGTACACGTTGTGGATTGGTCCGTCTCGTAGCCGTGGATCGTGTTGTGGCGCGAATCGGACCTGATATGCAGCTCTCCCGGATGCTGTGACGTGCTGCTAGTGGCGACCCGTCCGGCGCGTATGATTTACGCATCGTACTTGTCTGGACGGAAACTGCTGAGGGAACTGCTTCCGGGCGACTCGAATCGGCGATCGGAGGTATGGCTCGTGCGGAAAAAGCTGCTGGAATCGCAGCCTACGTGTCGGACGGAATTGTGTCAGTTATGCGCATCGTACTTCATTGCCCGGACGGACCGGCTCCCGGGACGAGTCGGTCGCAAGGTAAGGCTACGAACAGCTCTCGGAGGGCTGTCCGACCCGGATCGGAATCGACCCCTATATTTTTGCAAACGATATTTTACACTTCGATATTTTTAACATCGATATTACTTACCTAAATTCGATATTCTTGACCACGAGAATTTGTCTGTCGATATTTCTGACCCACGATATTTTTAACTCAATATTTGTGTAAATCGATATTTTTGATTCGATATTCTGTCTCTGCACCATATATAGTTGTGTTCAAAAAAATGAAAAATCCCCATAGACATAACATGGGGAAAACACCTTTTGGGACCCCCCTTTTTCCTTGGTTCTTGCTTGACAGATCACCCCGAAACATTCAACACAGCAGCTGAACCAAAAAGAGGATGTTTTTGGGAAATTTTGTGAAGATTCGTTAAGCGGTGCCAAACTTATTGGCAAAACAAAAACGTTTTTCCTTTGGAAACTTTGGTCTTAACTATAACTACCTACTGGCTAATGCCAGTAGGTAATATATCTCAATATATATATATATATATATATATATATATATATATATATATATATATATATATATATATATATATATATATATATAACATTCAAAGATGGCCGCCGTCTTTTGGAACTTTTTTTCACATTGACTATGCCTTCTTTTATGTTTATGAAATCTACCTCACGTTCACGCTGAAACGAATTATTTAAATTGTTGTATATACACATATATATATGTCTCTCTCTCTCTCGCTCGCTCTCTCTCTCTTTCCTGTCTGACATAAATATCAAGTCCTAAATATTGTTCACCGAAGTATCAGCCCTTTGGATATGAACTTTCTACAATTAACTCCAATATGCGATATATTTTTGTAGGCTATATTTAAAACACAATATTTATGCCATGGTGATATTCTGACAACTCTACCGTGGTACCATGCTGCTATTTACTCTATCAATATGAATCGTTGTTCCGTTCACTGATACGGCAGGGTACTGTAAAGGGCAACCCAACCCTTTCAATAACTTATTTAGGTATTTCTAAGGCGTGGACATAATCCAAAAGGATGTTACAGCACCCTTGGACATGTTATATTTACAGTTTCACTTTTTACAGTTGTCATAACGGAAAAAGCACATGCATTTGGTGTGTTGTCAAGTGGTACAGCACTGTGTCCCAGGTTGTGGGGGCCCACTGGTCATTGGTGCCCTGGGTGGCTTGCTATGCCACTGTACAACATAAAAGCTTTGTATTGCACTGTACTGTAGTTTTACTCTTGTCGAGGCTCCAAAGTGCTATCAAGATGGCCAGATGGGTAGATGTACTTCTCTGGTTCATTGACAGGAGAAAGGTGTTGGTAGTAGTGAGATTTTTTGAGTTGAGTTGTGGTGTCAGTGTGTGTTGCCAAAACATTGTGCCTCAGACTTGGCACAGAGGCTCTGTGCTTCTAGGTTTGATGTCACTCTTTCAAAAATATTCACAAGTTGCAGAGATAAAGACAGGTAGACACACTGCAGTTTACTGTGAGGGTGGGCTGCATATTAACCAGATGCATGCAGATCGAAGGTGGAAGCAGCAGCCGCACCAGCTTCAATTACAGAGGGGTGGAAGAATCGAACAGAAGTTGTGATGTTGTGACATCTGCATGTTCTCTTTCTCCCATTATCTAGTGTTTGAGCCGTCATAGGTAGTATTTTAGATCAGGGTTCTTCAAAGTCGGTCCTGGAGGGCCGGATCCATGCCAGACTCTTAGCATATCCCCTTTAGATAAATGTAGTTATCTTAAAACTCTGGCATGGATCCGGCCCTATAGGACTGACTTTGGAGAACCCTGTTTTAGATGCTAGTGTCCACAAAGTGGGTGTCCAGGCAATTAGGCTCAGTGTCTCGTAGGTTAGTGTCAGTGCCTGGACAATTCGTGGCAGTTTCTGCCTCGCCAATCAGTGTCACTGCCTGGTTACTTGGGCCCAGATTTACTAAGATTTCATGCAACGCAGCACAGCATTAAATAAAATTTGCTGCATGTGTTGTGCAAAGGGGAGAATACAGTTTAGCGCAATATTTACAAAGATTGGCTGGCCGCTGGTGTCATCTCCTCCGTTGGCACACAAACAAGCTGCACAGCCTCGCACCATGGAGCAGAGGATAACGTACACAGTCTTGCAAAGGAGTTGGACTGGAGAGATAGCTTTCCAGCACAAATTTGTATGCATAGACAAGGGTCTGGTGCACTGGGTGTATGCTGTACACTCCAGCACTCATTTGCAATATGTCATTTCCAAGGGAAAATCAACGAATTCCCCCTTCTTTCCATCTGCTTCACATTGAATATGGTCAGGATATCTTATTTAATCTGGATTAGCATCAAAACCTATAAATGTTTACGCTCATCCATCCCCAGTAACGATCCCTTGATGCAAAGTGGTATTGGGGCGGTGAAAAGGCTCTTTGAAGCAAAACATTGTTTACACTGAACATCTTTTACACTGAAAAGAAAATCCCAGCTGTCCCTTTGATATGCATTGTGCCATGCTAGCCATTGCAAATATGGGCCCTAGTACTAGTACCTAGACTGCATGAGGGCACCTGGGCCACTAACATCAGTGTCTGGCCACGTAGGCCATCATTACGAATGGCCAGGAAAATGGGCGAGTATTTCCTCACCATCTGAGTTAAACCGGCAGTAAGGGTAACTCTTGGGGTGGGGAAAATATGGCCTCTGTTGGACCCTGAGGGTCCACTAAGAAATGAGAAATCACTGGGGGAACTGGTAAATTCATGTCTGATTCCCATGGTAGTTCCTCATTTTCTCCCCACCTTCCATCTGGAAGTTTCAGCTGCTTTCTGCAGTCGAATATATATGTATGTGGTATTTTCACTGCGCAAACCTAACCAAAAGGCAGTGTGAAAGAAAAGAGATCTACGGTATTCCCACTGACTTCATAAATGAGGTGATCACCTAACTCCGGGTCATTACGGAGACTGTGGGAAGTCCTGAACTTTTCACCTACAACTCATTGATTTCATGTGTATTAGTCTAATTAGTTCAATAGAAGCCAAACAAGACTACAACACCCATAATTCATTAGGATATCACACAAACGGCTAGGATTGGAAACAGTGTCCATAATGACCTGGAGGAAAGTGTTCCCCCTACCCATGACTGCTGTTAGTGCCCCATCGAATGATGAGGCCACCCTCAATGAGGGTGTAATGAAGGTAAATTAGTCCAGTCGCCGAGATGTAGATCAATGAAGACGGTTTATTGATGCAGTTCTTAGGTGGTATTGAAGATAGATATAAATCATAAGGTGAGCCCCACCAGGAGCAGCTTCCTTGCTGCTCAGCCCATACTCTCAACTGACACACCACAACCAGGCATCCCAACATTCCATTACCTCACCATGCACAACAACATTCCACAGCACATCCTCACTGGCTGAGCAGCAAGGGAAAGGAAGCAGGAAAGATGCATTGCACTGGAAACCAGATACCACACACCTTCCCCCTTTACAAATCAGCAACAAAGTGATAAATCAGAAGTAAGCATAGAAATAGCATAAGTAACATTGATGTGAACATGCTGCCAACAACGTAATGTAAACTAGACAACACAAAGCATTTCATGGGAAGGCAATCAATAAATACATAAGATGAAATTAAAATGAAACACTAATAAGGAAGGAGAAGACAATGCAAAGATAAGTGAATGAATAATGACATGACACGCATCTTCCCCTTTTTCGGAGCAAAACATAACAAGAAAATGCAAGATACAAACCCTGGTTTATAACAGATAAAAATTTTCATATTAAAGGCTGAAGGAGAACAAGATATTTGCAAAAAACACTTAAAGAAAAAGTGAGAATAAAGCATAATTCTCACCATACGCGCAGCAATACAAACAAAAGCAAAAATATGAACACAGGACAAAACGTCCAGAGTACACCAGTACACACCAGTTGGCAAGACAAGCATGTAGATGATAAACAGCGAACGCCAAAATGAAAAGTAAAGAACAACCAGGAAAGACAAAAGGTACTCCCAACAAAAGAAACCAAGCAGGAAACTCATACACGCACACATAAAGAAAGGTGATAGATACACCCGCTAGAAGTACCTACAATAATGAAATTTGATGAAAAAACTCAAATGCCAGACTATCCACGGACAATACTTTTGCGCAAAGGTAGAATAGAACCTGACAGAAATAAATAAAAATCACAGCAGAAGATCCCAAGCACAGGAACTTTGTAAACCAAATACTGTAGAGTAAAATAAAATGAAAATGTAGGTGACGAATCCACACACATTAAATTGCACAGGGGTGGAAGGTCACATAGCTAGAAAGCTATAACAACGTATACTTCAACTAGAGGAAATTTCCTGGGGAAACTTGTAAGTAAAGTACTGTAAAAATAAGGAATCATGCAGAGAAAACTCAAGTGACGAGTCCACACACAAGAATTGCACAGGTGGAAAGTCACATAGCCAAAGGCTATTATTAAGCATACCTCAATCAGGAAAAGTTCCCTTAACTAAACTTGTAAACAAAATACTGTAATGTAAAATATCATGCAAGAAAAATGTAGGTGACATAGAAAGTCACATAACCAAAAGGCTATTATAAATCATACCTCAAACAGAGAAAAATTCTCATACAGAACTTTGTAAATAAATTACTGAAAAGTAACTATCATACAGCAGGTGAAACAGTAGTAAGAGGACCACAGATTACTTTTAAAAAGGTAGATGCGAGTTCCTATGAAGCATATGTAGCACTGTTTAAATTGCGTGACTCGCCAAGTGTGTCCTGTACACAACACATTGCTTACACGAGTACACAGTCGCAGAAAGTCCGGGAGAAGAGAAGAACACACCAGCTCCATAATGACTCTGAGGCAATACATGTTGCTTGAGTAACATGTAGCAGGAAGGTGGAAAGAAACACAGCAGTACCTTTAATTTGAAGATTCGCCCTTTCCAGAAACTTCTAAAGTGCTGCATGTCTGGGGTAAGATGAAGTCAAGTCAGAACAAAGTTTGTCAGGATTCTTGGAAGGAGGAGGCAGTCCAACCACAAAGCACCATGCAGGGAGAAGGAAAGAAGACGCAGGCCAGGAAGGAAAAAAAAACCACTGTGATGAAACTGGAAAGTGTACATGAATCCTTCGTGCTGCATGACGACGACGTAGGCAATAACTTTATTGCGAGGCACAAAAGAAACAAACGTGGTTGGCAGAGAGTAATATTACGCTGGGAGCTACACTTAAGCTGTTGGTGGGCGCCAATCAAAAGATGGCGGCACGCACTGGTGACGCCGCGCCGGATGGCTCCCGGCATCACCTTGCACCACGACGTCCCGCAGCAGTGACAGAGAACACGTCAGAGATGATGAAGGCACAGCTGAAGAATGCGCTGACACGAAGGTAAGGTCGCGCGTGCTGTAAACTTTGCGTGGCTTGTTTTCAAAAGGAAAGTAGCGGTTCAACTGACACCGCTGTTGAAGTGACGACAGTGGCAAAAATGGAAAATGAAGTGTTTCAAAAGTTGCGTCTTCACAATGCACTCCTCACACTTGCATGGAAAAATGACTAATAAGTCACAGGGTAGAGTAGGTTCTCGAAAACACTGAGAAGTGGCAGGTCAATAGAACCGGAGAGGCTGGTACGAAGCTGCACAAAAGTGGCAGGTCACGTCGGCAGAAAGGTAATCAAAAGTTGAGGGCAGGCAGGAAGATAAATCCGGCAGGAAGACGGATCTTCTCCATAATGACAGCAGTAGGGAAAAGTAGATAAAAGAAGCAGAAACTGGTCACTATTCAGGAAACTGCACTTCAGAAACGCTGTCCCAAAGTGACAAGACAGGAACCACTGTCGCAAAGGAGCAGGAGAATGAGCAGGAAAGTAGAGCAGGGACTGGCATACTAAGGTTGGGGCAACCGTTGGAAGGTAACTGGTGGGGCTCAGGGGTGCCAGTATGCTTTAAAGTCCGTAGATTGTAGTTTAAAGAGGTTCTTTACCTTGTAGTTTCTTCAGAATATAAAATTTGTAATCCATAGGATGGTACTCGTAGATTCTTTCCAGATCGTCGCCAAATGTAATGAAGGTAAATTAGTCCAGTCGCAGAGATGTAGATCAATGAAGAAGGTTTATTGATGCAGTTCTTAGGTGGTATTGAAGATAGATATAAATCATAAGGTGAGCCCCACCAGGAGCAGCTTCCTTGCTGCTCAGCCCATACTCTCAACTGACACTCCACAACCATGCATCCCAACATTCCATTACCTCACCATGCACACCAACATTCCACAGCACATCCTCACTGGCTGAGCAGCAAGGGAAAGGAAGCAGGAAAGATGCATTGCACTGGAAACCAGATACCACAGAGGGTTTAACTGTTAGTGTCCGGGCCTTGGAGTACAGTGTCTCGGCTGCATGGTGGCATAATTCTAATATTGCAGCATAGTGTCTTTATCTTCCTACATGGTTTAGTGGGCAGTTGGCCAAACCAACCAGGTGGCTGGTGGAGTCGGCTTCTGTATCTCCGTGGCCTGTTAGCATCAGTGCATGCACGGTGCTTGCCACTGTTTGATGACTTAGCATATGCCCCATCAGTGTCAGGGTAATGAGGTTCCGTTTCTAGGCAGTTGGTGTGACCCTCTAGGCTGTTACGGACAGAGTGCGGGCAGTTGGCTCAATCTACAGTCAGTTAATGTTAGTGTCTTAGGACAGCTGGTGTCACTGTCTGCTGCGGTGTTAGTGTCAGTATCTGGGTAGTTCGTGACAGGGTGCGGGGAGTTAGTATCTATATCTGGGCAGTTTACAGGAATGTCTGGACAGTTAGGTCATCTTGGGCAGTTCGTGCATGGGCAGGTGGTGGCGGTGCCTGTCAGTGTCCGGTCTGTCCACCTCAGGTAATAGTGTTAGTTCCGGGCACCTGGGGGCGCTGTCTGTCTGAGCGGTTGGTCTTTATATCAGGGCAGTTAGGGTCAGCGTCTGATCCGTTCGTGGCAGTACATGGGCAAGCGGAGTCAGTGTACACCGGGCAGTACATGTCCGTTCCAATGTACCCGAGGCCAGTCTCTGCCTGGGCTGTGACTGTCTGTATCTCTGACGGTCAGTCTCTGCCTAGGACGAGTCAGTCTGTAGATAGTACGGGTCAGGATGTGGGCAGTTCGTGGTGCGGGCTGGGCAGTAAATGTCAGTGTCCGGGCTGACCGCCTCTTGTCTGTCAGAGATGGTCCACATGTGTCATTTTCGGCTGTGCCTGGGTTTGACCTGTCAGTCAGTCACTTCTATGTAGCTGTGCGTTGCGTCGTCTGTGGTCTGTGATTTCCCAACCCGCCTCTTGCGTGACACTCTGCAGCGCCCGATCTCTGCTGTCAGTACATGGGCGTGGCTTTCGGCTCTCAGCAACCCCAGGGCAGGACAGGCTGCCAGTCTGGGGAGTCCCTGCCTGAGATTGCAGCTGCAGCGCGTCTACCTGGCACCATGCGAGCGCTCGTGAAGCTGCTGCCCCGGGCACTGCTCGGGGTTGTCCGGGATCCTCGCTCCTTCCCCGGCAGAGCATGCAGCCTGGCAGCCTGCTCCAGCGCCCTCCAGCACAAGAAGGCGGCATGTGAGTACCAGAGGCGCAACTTCAAACACTTCACCGAGTGCAGAGCACGGCATCCAGGGGAGAGGGAGGGGAGCACAGAGGGGGGCACTTTATAACTCCGTGTCCACCCGGGTAACGGGGTTATCATGTGGAGAGTGAGGACAACGTATGCATAGATATCAGTTTAAAACTGTCCAGAGAAGAGAGACAGAGAGCAACACGCGCACTATGGGTACCACCTTTCTTCCTGCAGTGCAGAGTGATGGCAGCGCGTGCTCACAGGGCACCGCTCTGAAACTTCATCCACTGTAGAGTGAGGCAAGCGTGTGCACACAGGGCACCGTTCTGAGACTTCATCCAGTGCAGAGAGAGGGCAGCGCGTGCACACAGGGCACCGCTTTGAGACTTCATCCAGTGCAGAGAGAGGGCAGCGCGTGCACACAGGGCACCGCTCTGAGACTTCATCCAGTGCAGAGTGTAGGCAGGGTGTGCACACAGGATACCGCTCTGAAACTTCATCCAGTGTAGAGGGCAGCGTGTGCACACAGGGTACCGCGCTGAAACTTCATCCTGTGCAGAGTGAGGGCAGCGCGTGCACACAGGATACCGCTCTGAAACTTCATCCTGTGCAGAGCGAGGGCAGCGCTTGCACACACCATACCGCTCTGAGACTTCATCCAGTGCAGTGTGAGGGAAGTGTTCACAAGATGTCATGCAGTGCAGAATGAGGGCCGCGTGTGTGCACAGAATACTGATTTAAAACTCCGTTGAGTGCACAGTGAGGGCGATATGTGCCTGGGGCCCCACCCTTTAACGCCATCCAGTACCGAGCAGGAGCATCCTGCGTAGTTGTGGCAGCTCGATCTGTGCAGGGTAGGGCCATGTGCTTATGGGATACTGCCTTACTTCATGTAGAGTACATTGAGGGCAGTCTGTGTACATGGGGTACCACTTTATGACTCTGTCCAGTGGAGAGTACGGACAACATATGCACGGGGGGCATGGCACTATGACGTATCGCTTACCTCCATCCATCACTTATGCATCTCACCTGTGCACCTCCAGTGCTCTCATTACCTATGCATCTCCAGCCCCATGCCAGTACCTATTCAGTTGTGCATCTTATAACCTGTGTATCTCACTTGTGTACACTGAATGGGCAAAATATTGTTTCAGAAATGTCGTGGTGCAACAATATTGTGTCAAAAATATCGTCAAGTAAAAATATCGAGGGACAAGATGTAGAAAAATATTGTTTTTTATGTATATACTTTTGTTGTTAAAAAATTAGTTGCATATAGTATTGTTCCATTTAATATAGTTGTATTAAATATCCGTTTTAAATTAATTTAAGCTATATTAGTTATAGTATTTTTAGGTATTACTAGTCTTATAAAAATTGTTTTATATTTTTAGTGCAGTTTGTAAGTTTTAATGTGTAACTATATATTTTTTGTATTTAAATAGTAATTTATAATTTAGCAGCAGGTTTTTGGGTTTGTAGGGGAATCGGGTGGGAAGTTATTTAAATGATAAATTATCACTCCACATGGCTCAATTTCTTATTGAGTACTCCATCTTTATTTAGTTTCCTCACATGGTTCACAAAGAGTCTCTGCAGTCGTGGTGGAGGATCCGCGCTCGTGGCAGAATCTGGCACTGAGAACTGCTGTGCGGAGATGCCGCCTCGACTGGGGAGGCTCTTTGTGAATCAGGCCCATATAGCGCAAAGCAGTTGCGCAACAATGTAGAAGAAATAATATTGTGCAAACATTTGTGCATCAATCACATCATTTAATGTCGACTCATGTTTGTAGTACTTATATACTCTCCATTTATGTATTTAGTCATTTAAAATGCCATATAATCCACCTACCAGGCACAAAGTGGCCTCAGAGCATTGCATGTATGGATGTGTGTGGTATTTGTATTGTGTGAACCGAGCAAAAACGCAGCAGAGCATTGTACATAATGAAAGACAAGCTTAAAGTTAAAGAATAATAGGAAAGGAAGTTGGATTGCGGACGGTTAACGCATTGTGATGCAGTGTTCTTTAAAGAGGTAAGACTTCAACTCGTTCCTAAATTGGACCAGCATTGGAGCGGTCTGGATTGATATGGGGATGTTGTTCCTGATACTAGGTGCATAGATGGAAAAGGCCTGTTGCTTTGTGTGATTTTTTAAAACTTATCCTAAGTCTGCAGCCTTACATTGTCCTGGCTACAGGTGTGCGAAGAACCACTAGAGATGGTTAGCTTGTCTTGGGTCCTGGTAGTGATGGCTTAGTAAATGCTGCAGCTGGTAGAGAAGATGGTGCGGGCTGGCAAGAGGAGCTAATGGAGTTCCATCAGGGTGGGATGATGTGATTATATTTCTTCAGGCCCTGGATGAGATGTGCTGCAGTGTGTATGATGCAACTAAAGGGTGCCAGTGTGGAGTCTGGGGTGCCAAGGAATAGAGTATTACCCCATCCAGATGTGAGAATACAAGGGCTCGAACCGCAGTTCTGAAGTCGCTTTCTGGGAGAAACAGTTTGGCTTTCTTTGGAAGAGAGAGCTGGTACCAGGCCATCTTTTTTTTGGCAGTGTGTTCCTTGAGGGTGGGGTTGGTGTCCAGGGCGAACCCAAGTAACTTGGCATCCGGTGAGAGTTAGAGTTCAAAGCCGTCAAGTATAAAGCCATTGAGCTAGGTTTGTACTGTGTCTTGTTTGTTATTCTTGGCAGATAAGAGGAAATCTGTCTTGATTGGCTTAAGTTTCAGGTAGGGGCATCCAGGCCTGGGTGATGTACAGGCGGTGTTTGAGGTGTTGGATGTCTGAAGCAGATGAGCTGTGCAAGAAGTAACAGCATAGGCAGAATGTGGATGCCAGTTGTCCATTGTAGCACGTTGTATGCATAGCTGTTTAGTGGCAAGGGCCCCACGTCATGTGTGACATGTTCAGCCAGACCTGGCATCTTAGCCAACAACATTTTGTGTCCTGGAATTTCATAGCTCCTGCTTTTAATATCATAAACAAAATTACCTGTCCTAAAATGCAAAGGGCTCTAAGATGAAAAGGTGGGAACAGCTGCAGTGCCACACATGACATGTTCCACTTTACATTACATACTATGTATTGTGTATTCATACAGATGCTTGAAAACATTCACCTGTCATAAACACAGTGCATTGTTATTATTCTTAAGAGCATGCATATGGTGCTCGATACAATTGAAATGCCTTAGGAAGAGTTACCTGGAGCAATTTAGATGAGCATGTATTTATAGTGCATTTAAATATATTGCAGTTCATGCACCCAGATGTCACAGTCTTCATGGCGCTAAACTTTAAATTAGGGTTGTGTAAAATGTTGGCTACACAGGTGTAATCGTGCACCATTCCAGAATTTCGTGTTATGTAAACTGGGCAAAATATTGGCCATTTACTATACCTTGAAATTGCTCATGTTTTTTGCCCACGGCAGACTGGTTTGAGTAGAATTTGTCTTGCTGAGAGAGGTTTTCTCCACAAATTCGATATTGTCTCTTCGAAACAGTTTCTTGCTGGTATCTCACTGGGATTGGTGTGCACGGTAACCCTTTTCGAGAAAGGTTACTAGAAACACCAGCAAAATGTACTTCCTGTAATATTTGTACTTTTGCAAAAAAAAGTGTGCATATTTCATAAAAAAAGTTGCAAATTTCATATGCCCCCTACTTGAAATCCCCCATAAATATGTATTTTCTTCCCTAGGAACTATGGACTCGATTCACAAAGGTAAGCTGAGATGAAAGTCTAACTGTACAACTTTCAGTATTCACAAAGGGCACTTACGAGTAGTAAATGCCCTTTGTGAATACCAAAAGTCGTAAAGTTGGACTTTCGTCTCAGTGTACCTTTGTGAATCGGGCCCAAAGAGTTCTTCTGAGGATGAATATCTTGCTTTTATTTATCTAGTAACTTGATGCGTCACCTGAAAGGCATTTGTGACAAACAGAATTTTTGACCTGATTCTACCTTACACTGGGACCCAGTAAAGACCCCCATACCTCGCAGAGATGGCTATATCTGTTCAGTCCTGTTACCAATGTAACTCCCATATTTTGTGCATTTTGCAGGCTGTTTTTGAAAATGCTTGGACAAAAGATATTACCTTAATTGTTGCATGACAATTACAGAAGAAACCCTTTATTGTGATGGGTATATGTTGTATGCTTTTTCTTAGACAAAATATTTGAAATACTGGTTTGAACCAACCCTTTGGGCTTGAACCTGTATGGATAAGTATTTGACTGGCCGAATTCCTAGGTTTTTACTTGTTCAAGGTATCTTGATTTGACAAAATAAATTTGGGGTGATTATCTCTGAGTCACTATTCACTAACCTAGGCATGGTTTCCTTAAAATAACTCCAGTTTTGTTCGTGTTTAACTGGAGAGAGTTGGTGTTCATCCAAAGTTGGATTTCATCGAGGCATTTCGTCAAAGGGTGTAAAACTGAGTTACCTCCAGCTGCTCTCCTATACATTGAGTATTCTCTACAGTTGACATTTTAATTGCAATCTTCTAATGATACACATAAGATGGTGAGGTACGCATTAGCAGGCAGAGAGGTAACATGGAACCTCAAGGCACCCTGCAAGGAAGCGTGATGTGGAATAGGGATACTGTATATTTCCAGTTGAGAAGTTTGATCTCTGGCCAGTGCAAAGGAAGAGAGTCAACTTGTGGCTGTATCACTGTCTCCCACAATTTCCTGTAGTGATGAATTAAGATATTGAAGTCCACTGTATCAAAAGCCGCAGAGAGCTTTAAAAGCTTCAGATGTCTGATTCTCCCCTTCACCCATTGACTCTAGAAGCTTATTTATCATCTTACCCCCTCCACCTACCTTTACTCATCCCAAACATCCTCCTACTAAACACTTTCTAGACCCTTCCCTCTTCTATCCCTCCACTATCCTTTTCAATCCAACTAACAGACTCACATGTCCACCGCTCAAATTAATTTCATATTTCCCTTTACTAATTCCACACTAATCCTTTTTGGGTTCCGGAGTAGTGTGCTACTCACCGAAAAGCGCTTTGACGCCTCATCAGGGGTAGTAAGCGCTATATAAATGCAATTACAATTAAAATTTCCATCATTGCAGTCTTGGTGATGTGCTCACTTCAAAGGCAAGATTGATTTTCTTCTAGTAAATCATGTTGTTCAATGTAGGACTGTAAGTGGCTAGTGGACTCATTTTCTGTTGTTTTTCTAGTATTTGGGAGTCCAGTAATAGGTTGGTAATTGTTTAGATCAGAATGACTCAAATTTGTTTTTAGAAGAGGTCTGATGACTGTGTTTTGTAGTTGTTTTGGAAATATTCTTTCCTCAAAGGGTTAATTTATGATTGAAGTCCTGATATTAGCAACACAAGTGTTACATTTGTTTAGCAGTCACCCTGGCACTGGATCATATATAGCTTCAGCGTGGCATGGATGAAATGAATGACATTAAAACAATAATTTGTGTGTTCATTAATCGTAAGTGTGTTAGCTTTAGCTCTTGCATGCAACACTTTTTCCAAGATCCAAAGTTTGTTCTGAAAATCAAATGAGCCTGGATGCCCTATATGTGGACAGTGAGATGAGGGCCTGTACTAATGATCTGGCTTTAAAAACAATTAAAATTTCTACAAAAACAATGCAAGGCTGTCCCATCTCACCGCTTCTCTGTCAAATTGCCATAGAAAGCCTGGGAAAGCAGAAAGAGGGAATATTCGAATATTTGGAATCAAGTATGCTGAGTTACATCTGGAATTACAGCTATATGTAAATATATAAATTGTCTGAGCTCCTCAGGCTGCCTTCATTGGATTGATGTCATTTAGAAAGTAGTGTAGCTGCAAGATACATTTGTACAAATCTTTCATCTCACCACTATATATCTACATTTAAGAATCATCAGTATGATTTTCACCTCTCATGGATGGATGTGAAGTATTTGATTGTAAGAGTTCCATTTGAGTCTAAAAACATATTTCCATCTAACTTGGAGGCATTAACCAGACAGGTAAAATCAGACTTTTGTAGATGGGGACAACTGAATTTACGATTTCGGGTGAAAATCAATAAAGTACAAATAGGGCACTTGCTAGATGCTTATGTGCTGTATAGAATCTGCTAGGGATATGGCTGAAAGAAACAGACAAGTTGTTGGTCGCCTCTCTTCACACAAGAAATGTTGAAGTAACACTTTTTTTGTATAAATCAGGAATCAGCTGCACAGAGACAGAGATATGGAAACGTTTCAACAAGCGTTTATTCCTACAAGAAGTCAAGAATAGAACAAGTGTTTCAGAGACTGAAATTGTAAAGTTTCAAAACGAATAGTAGTGCTTAATTAAATATGTTGTCTTCAAAAATCCTGTGAGAGAACTGCTCAACCTTTCACAATGAAATGCACTTATGTAAAGAAATCTTTATTTAGTATGACTGAAGTTTTAAACGGCAGTTTAAGCTACTTGATTGGAAGTCAAGGAATAAAGCAGGAATCAACCTGACCCTCCAAATATCGGCTGTGGAAACCATGTCTTTACTTGAAGAGTGAAGTTAGATGCAACACTACAAGAAACATATGTTTCAAATGGCTCAATGGTTTTAGGAAACACTAGATCCATGGAAGGATCTGGGGGTGCAGAACTCTCTCCGTATTATTCCCCACATCTGACAAGGGAAATCGTCAACCATCTGCCCCAGATATCTACAAAAATGTAGCTTCCTCTAATCAAGATAAATCTTTATGTGATCTTTAATCTAGTAATAGGATGTGAGGATAGTGTATGCAGAAAAAAATGTTGTAGTCTGTTGTTGACTCACTGCTGATGTGCATGATTGGACAAATGTACGCGTGAGCGATTAGAAGAATGGTGAATTCAGCAAGGCTTTTTCTGAGTCTGAGGTGGAACTAATGCTGATGAGTTCAGACCTGAATTTAGAGTGCTGTAAATTCTATCAAAGATCTGGGAAGCTTGCAAACGTGTGGCTGTAGTCTTCACAACAGTATCTGGTGGACATGAGGTCCTCACAGGTGTCCCAAAAGTAGGGTTACCAGATGAAAGTAATCACCAGGACACCACCTTCCCGGACCTGGGCTTTCCTTTCACAAATCTTTGGTATCAGGTGTGTTAATGGAATTGGTTTAGTTGAACTAAACCAAGATGACAACTTCCAGAATTACTTTAATTGTTCAATGGAAACATATAAATGTGGTGCCCTGCCGACATGCATTTATCTGGTAACCGCACCCAACGGGACACCTAGAGGGAGGGCAATCAAATCCTGACACTTCTGTCTCACACATCTAAAAATGAGTGAAATTGCTTTTTGAAGGAACGTCCATTGATTTGTTGAAATATTTTATACATGCTTACAGCTAATGAAATAAACATTATGTTTGAAGCTAGTGAAGTTGTAAGTAGCCGCATTCACCATTGTGCAATGGAAACCAGGAAGTTTGCTTTCTCTAATTAAATGTTCCCCTTATTGAATTGAGTATTTCATGTGTGCAGATGGACTGATAGTGATATTAGTGGTGACAATTCCCAAATGGAACTGCAGGTACCATAATAGATGGATGGGGAGGATGTGGCCTAATGGCTAGAGCGGACGACCTCGAAGCTAGGGAACCGGGTTCGAATCTCGGCAACGACGCTCAACAACCTGTGAGTCTGGTCAAATCACTTAATCTCCCCGTGCCGAACAAAATGAATGTGTCCGCCTGTAACGCAACTGGTGCTCTTGTAAAGCGCTCTAATACCTGATACCTTCGGGTCGAGTTTGCGCTATATAAAACTCCCCCCCCACAAAAAAAATAGATCAGTCGGGCTTTGCTGAAATCACGACTGGAATCCTGAATGGAGTCAATACACAAAGGAGGTCTGAGCAGCTCACACAATGCGTTGTTAAACTGATGCCTCCTGGGCAGAAGGTGGCACCAGGTGCTTTTTTTCGGGGTTTGTCTTGATGCTCTGGCCAAGCTACCCAAAGTGAGCAAATGTTAGTCTCTTTGATACCAATTTATGTCTGTGCAATTGATAGAGGTTCATTGTCCAACAGGGCAGCTTGTCAAAGAATCATAAGAAATCAACAGAAATATCTGAATACGTTCCCATTTTATTGGTCGGAATGGTGTTCAAAAGGCCCCATGTTACACTTTCAACCAGTCCTAATTTATTAGCCAACACTCTTTACGTTCTACAAATAACTGCATAGCATACACTTTGCCACATTCACCATCTTTCATTCTAAATGCCCATCCTTACCCCTACTACAAAAAAGACTAAGGGAAATCTATAGATAGAAAATCAATAAGAATCATTATGAATTCATGTTTTGTGCAATCTGGAAAACATGTTAATACTATTATACAATTTCTTTTTGCCACAAATTGTTTTGAAAACGTTTGTGTTCCTCACAGTTTATTTGGACTCTGTTACATACGTTATTTTTATTAATATATAAGATTATTATTATTATGACAAAGTCAAGTTGAAAATGGCATGCCGGAATTCTGTCTATCTGAACTAGCAGCTACCCAATTAACCCCTAAAATCAGTCACTATAATTCCCTAACCTTCTTCAGAATTTGAAAAATGAATTTCATTTTTTTCTAGTGGCAAGCAGAGATTTGTTTTGCCCAAGCAGCCTTAATTTGGAATGTTCTCGCAGTACATGGTTGTACATCAGAATATCGTATACAGAAATATCATCCGACATAAATATTGTGTCCTAAATATGGTTTATAAAAATATCCACCCACTTGGTATAGATTTTGTTTTATTAACTATAATGTGACGTTATATTTGAAGACTATATCTAGCCGCCTTGTTTGTCAGGGGATATTCTGATAGTGATTCTCCGGTACCAGGCCTTATATGCTCCTGTGCGGATTTTTCAGTCTTTCATCATCTACTGAAGGCAGGGATTAGGTCAACAACAGCTAGAAAAGCATTCCAGGTATGCGTGTGCTCTCTGAATGTTCTAAGTCAGACATTCATCCAAACGCCTCACCTAGCCTCTTCCTAAGACTATGTAAATGCACAATGGAACCCAGTACACCTGGATGTATGCCCTCAGATACTCGCACAACTAGACACACTTTGTAAGCGGTGTACCACAACTGCCTGCAGTTTGTAAAATCGTCCACAGCCAGTGTTTTGAAGCTCTACGGAGGGACTCGGAAGGGCTGCTTACTGGAGCTGAATAGCGCACTCCTATTAAGGAAGAGGGAGATAGATCCAGACTGCGCATGCTCCGTGGCCTCGCCCAGCCTGGCACGCAGCTATCCAAGGCGTGTTTGTCTTGATGGAACATTACGCAACCCTCGGCAAGTCATGCCAGGCCAAGGCAGGGGAGAATAAACACAGCTCACAACTGTTCTTTCCACAGGACCGTGGGCGTTGGCAGGAAAAAATAAAGCTTTTTCACAAGACTTTAGCTAACTGTGTCTGTTAAACTGGCAATATCTGGTAGGTGGAGTGCAGAGTAAACACTGATGTTAGTTGCTCTCCATGGCATCTTCCCCTTCATCCAGGGGCGTGCCAGGAATTTAGAAGGAATTTATTGTGGACAATTTGTGTATTTTGGAATTGGATGGGCATAATCGAGTTTGCGGACAGAATGTGTGTACAGATTTAGAAAGTTAGCCTAGCTCCCTTAAAAAGTCTTAACATAAGCCTAGAAGTTTTCAGATATTATTTCATAACTTAAAGCTCTGTTGCCTGGGCAACCCTTTTTTCCTAAGAAATAAGGGCACCAGAACACTTAGGCTTCTCACTAACTGGTCAGATTATCAGTAAGATTCCCATACCAGTGTCTAAGACTGCCCCCCTTGTAAAACAGCCCCCTTTATAGATTCACACCTTGTAACGTGTATTCTTACACTGTATGAAATGTTGGATTTATGATGTGCTCAGATGGCATAAAGGCCTCTCAGGGGTGCTGGCAAGGGGACTTAGAAAGTGAAGCATTTGCAGTTGATAACTGGAGTGACCAGTAGACCACAAATTTGAATTCCATTAAGGCCAACATAGCCTTTAGTCCATTTAACAGTGATAAGAGGGTGTCATTAAATTGGTTAGTAGTAACAACTGTTATTTCCAGTGCATACTTTCTAGCTTCTATGGTAACCTGTACCTACTTTTGCATCTATACATCTTAAGTCCTATTTATGGGCAGATTCTTAACAATGGTTCATGGTGAGGTAGGTAGCAACAAAGTATTCGGTATGTGATAGAGTCAGAGTTTTTGTTTAATAAATAGATTTTTATTATTTTGTGAGATACATTAAGATAAATGACATGTAAACCAGAATAAGAAGTTTTTGTAATCGATCTTCAGGTAATGGGGATCCTTTTGTGAATTTGGGGCATTGTTTAAGGGATCGTAAGTCCATCCGTGCAGCAACCTTGTGAGAGAGGAGAGAGCTATCAGACTGACGAGGCAGCATAAGGAGAAGCGAGAAGGAGCAGGGACACTTTATTACAGTGAGACATTGTGTTATAGAGGATCAAGCATCCGCAGATATTAGAGGAGGAGGATTAGAACTGCTTGCGGACCCATATCAAATCTCTTCTATGTTTCTGCACCCTTTTCATTAGCCTCTCCTGCCAGGGTCAGCTAAATCACATGCCTACCACATCTGTGTCCATTCCATGATAAGTAAAGTGTGGTATGTCATATGTCTCGCAGCCCCAAATTCTCGTAGTGAGAGTCTGTCAATGAGATCAGTACAGTGGGTTTTTCCTCATTCGCTTCTGACCAGGCACCCCCTGCAGACAGCAGAGGGGTGCCATTAGTCGTTCCACAGGCAGGAGCAAAGGGGGAGTCTCTCCTCAGTGTTGCCATGAAGGAGGGTTCCTTGTGACATCATATGGGGGGCATCTGGGACGGCAGCATATAAGGCTTCGCAAGGTGAAGGTTTGCTCTCTTTTCTCTCCACCGTGCACCAGTATCCATCTTACCGCATTCTCACACCCATACACCCACTCATGGAGGAAGGCAGAATTGGCGGAATGTCTTGCAGCAGAAAAGGGGGCTACCCCAAATTTGGACTGATTTACTGAACTTTCCCTATAGAGGGGTGTTGATTTGTGTGGGCACTGGAAAGGCAGGAGAAGGGACTGACCCGCTGGTGGTCCTGGACCTTTCTGCCTAGAGATGAACATTTTGGGGAATTTGCCTGGTGACAGGTACACCAGCAGGGACGGAGCGCTATGTGAAGCCCTGGTGTATGTGTTGGTATGGAACGGCGGGTAGTGCCTGCCCATCCCTCTGAGAGATGAGGGGAAGAACCTACTAAGATATGTATGCCCTGTGTGCCCTTGGTCGAGGGTGTGGGCGATGGATAAGGAAAGGGGCCTCTGGCACTTTCCATCCTGAAGTGTTCCACTGTAATAGAAGGTGGAGATAACTTTGTATTGCCGGCAGAATCTTTGAGCTGTTTTGCTGACCTTACATCCTGCATTCTCATAACAATATTGTATGTCTTTGCTGATCTTACGTCCTGTATTCTCATAACAATAATGTCTGCTTAACCCCTTAACTGCTGGGCCTTTTCCCCCCCAGTGCTGAGCCCTTTTTTGGCTATTTGTAGTAGTTCGCGATTAGGCCTCTGTAACTTTTTGACCACATAAGGTATCCACGCCAAATTTGCGTCCTTTTCTTCCAACATCATGGGGATTCTAAAGTTACCCAGGGTTTGTGGATTCCCCTGGAGGGGTCCCAGATTTTAGCCAAAATACAGCTATATTTTGGTTTTTGGGGAAAAATGGGAAAAAAGTCCCACATATGAAAGTGTCTGGGTTTTTCCCTGCAAATGGTATCAAAAAGTGTTTGTGGGGCTGAAATCTCCATTTTCCCAGCTTTTAGGGAATGACAGACTTTTGTCAGAAAACCAAAACATTTTACACAGTTTTGGCATTTTTCTGGGACATAGCCTATTTTTGCTATTTTTTGTGCTTTCAACCTCCTTTCAGTTAATGGTAGAAATGGGTATAAAAGCAATAATGTATCCTGGAAATCTATACATTTTAGAAAAGTAGACAAAATGCTTAATTCAGCAAGGGGTCATTTGTGTAAATCCATTAAGGTTTCTTTATAGAAACTAACAGTTAAATATAGGAAAAATGGAAAATTAGTTGAAAAAAACAGCCTTTTGTGTCAACGTTTTCACCTGTAACTTCTTCTAATTATGACTGCTCTTTGAAAGCAATATACCGTTACATCCACTGGACCTCACTGGTTGTGGGGATATATAGGACTTGTAAGTTCACCAAGAACCCGACGAACCCAGAGCCAAAAACTGAGCAGCGTCTTGCAATGGTTTTTTATTATGTACCGGGTATATAGCAATTATTCTGGGAAAATGTATACATGGAATATTCGATATGAAAGACTCCCATGTATTTCTGAAATGGGAACACAATATAGAGTTTAGAAACAGTAGATATTTGCACATTTCTGAAATTGGTAATACTCATACTAGCATGAGAATTATAGGTCATTTTTCAAAATAACTTCTTTTTACACATTGTCTTTCATTTGGAAGGCAGAAATGCATCGAAAGTCAATAGGTAATAACAGTTGCTTTACAAATCTGAATTACCGTAAGTGTCCCGATAAAAATGGTACCTCACTTGTGTGGGTAGGCATAGTGCCCACGACAGGAAACGGCTCAAAACGCAACGTGAACACAACACATTTTCACAATGAAAAATTACCCTTTTTTTGCAAAGTGCCTAGCTGTAGTTTTTGAACCCTTGCTCTGCCGGCACCCAGGGAAACCTAGCAAACCTATACATTTTTGAAAACTAGACACCCAGGGGAATCCAGGATGGGGTGACTTGACTGGCTTTCACCAGGTTCTGTTACCCAGAATCCCTTGCAAACCTAAAAAATTGTCCAAAAAACACATTTTCCTCACATTTCTGTGGTGGAAAGTTCTGGAATCTGCATGGATCCACAAATTTCCACCCACCCCGCGTTCCCCAAAGTCTTCCGAGTAAAATGGTACCTCACTTGTGTGGGTAGGCCTAGTGCCCACGACAGGAAATGGCACAAAACGCAACGTGGACACACCCCAATTTCACAGTGAAAAATGACCCTTTTTTGGCAAAATGCCTAGCTGTAGTTTTTTAACCCTAGCTCTGCCGGCATCTAGGGAAACCTAGCAAACCTATACGTTTTTGAAAACTAGACACCCAGGGGAATCCAGGATGGGGTGACTTGACTGGCTCCCACCAGGTTCTGTTACCCAGAATCCCTTGCAAACCTAAAAAATGGTAAAAAAACACATTTTCCCTACATTTCTGTGGTGGAAAGTTCTGGAATCTGCGTGGATACACAAATTTCAACCCACCCTGCGTTCCCCAAAGTCTTCCGAGAAAAATGGTACTTCACTTGTGTGGGTAGGCCTAGAGCCTGCGACAGGAAATGGCGCAAAACGCAACGTGGACACACCCCAATTTCACAGTGAAAAATGACCCTTTTTTGGCAAAGTGCCTAGCTGTAGTTTTTGAATCCTAGCTCTGCCTGCATCTAGGAAAACCTAGCAAACCTATACATTTTTGAAAACTAGACACCCAGGGGAATCCAGGATGGGGTGACTTTACTGCCTCTCACCAGGTTCTGTTACCCAGAATCCCTTGCAAACCTAAAAAATTGTAAAAAAAAAACACATTTTCCTCACATTTCTGTGGTGGAAAGGTCTGTAATCTGCGCGGATCCACTAATTTCTACCCACCCCACGTTCCCCAAAGTCTTCCGAGAAAAATGGTACCTCACTTGTGTGGGTAGGCCTAGTGCCCGCGACAGGAAACGGTGCAAAACGCAACGTGGACACACCACAATTTCACAGTGAAAAACGACCCTTTTTTGGCAAAGTGCCTAGCTGTAGTTTTTGAACCCTAGCTCTGCCGGCACCTAGGGAAACCTAGCAAACCTATACATTTTTGAAAACTAGACACCCAGGGGAATCCAGGATGGGGTGACTTGACTGCTTCTCACCAGGTTCTGTTACCCAGAATCCCTTGCAAACCTAAAAAATGGTTAAAAAAACACATTTTCCCTACATTTCTGTGGTGGAAAGTTCTGGAATCTACGTGGATACACAAATTTCAACCCACCCTGCCTTCCCCAAAGTCTTCCGAGAAAAATGGTACCTCACTTGTGTGGGTAGGCCTAGAGCCTGCGACAGGAAATGGCGCAAAACGCAACGTGGACACACCCCAATTTCACAGTGAAAAATGACCCTTTTTTGGCAAAGTGCCTAGCTGTAGTTTTTGAATCCTAGCTCTGCCTGCATCTAGGGAAACCTAGCAAACCTATACATTTTTGAAAACTAGACACCCAGGGGAATCCAGGATGGGGTGACTTTACTGCCTCTCACCAGGTTCTGTTACCCAGAATCCCTTGCAAACCTAAAAAATTGTCAAAAAAAACACATTTTCCTCACATTTCTGTGGTGGAAAGGTCTGTAATCTGCGCGGATCCACTAATTTCTACCCACCCCACGTTCCCCAAAGTCTTCCGAGAAAAATGGTACCTCACTTGTGTGGGTAGGCCTAGTGCCCGCGACAGGAAACGGTGCAAAACGCAACGTGGACACACCACAATTTCACAGTGAAAAACGACCCTTTTTTGGCAAAGTGCCTAGCTGTAGTTTTTGAACCCTAGCTCTGCCGGCACCTAGGGAAACCTAGCAAACCTATACATTTTTGAAAACTAGACACCCAGGGGAATCCAGGATGGGGTGACTTGACTGCTTCTCACCAGGTTCTGTTACCCAGAATCCCTTGCAAACCTAAAAATGGTTAAAAAAACACATTTTCCCTACATTTCTGTGGTGGAAAGTTCTGGAATCTGCGTGGATACACAAATTTCAACCCACCCTGCCTTCCCCAAAGTCTTCCGAGAAAAATGGAACCTCACTTGTGTGGGTAGGCCTAGAGCCTGCGACAGGAAATGGCGCAAAACGCAACGTGGACACACCCCAATTTCACAGTGAAAAATGACCCTTTTTTGGCAAAGTGCCTAGCTGTAGTTTTTGAATCCTAGCTCTGCCTGCATCTAGGGAAACCTAGCAAACCTATACATTTTTGAAAACTAGACACCCAGAGGAATCCAGGATGGGGTGATTTTACTGCCTCTCACCAGGTTCTGTTACCCAGAATCCCTTGCAAACCTAACAAATTGTCAAAAAAAACACATTTTCCTCACATTTCTGTGGTGGAAAGTCCTGGAATCTGCGTGGATTCTCAAATTTCTACCCACCCCGCGTTCCCCAAAGTCTTCCGAGAAAAATGGTACCTCACTTGTGTGGGTAGGCCTAGAGCCCGCGACAGGAAATCTCGCAAAACGCAACGTGGACACACCCCAATTTCACAGTGAAAAATGACCCTTTTTTGGCAAAGTGCCTAGCTGTTATTTTTGAATCCTAGCTCTGCCTGCATCTGGGGAAACCGAGCAAACCTATATATTTTTGAAAACTAGACACCCAGGGGAATCCAGGATGGGGTGACTTTACTGCCTCTCACCAGGTTCTGTTACCCAGAATCCCTTGCAAACCTAAAAATTGTCCAAAAAAACACATTTTCCTCACATTTCTGTGGTGGAAAGTTCTGGAATCTGCGTGGATCCACAAAATTCCACCCACCCCGCGTTCCCCAAAGTCTTCCAAGAAAAATGGTACCTCCCTTGTGTGGGAGGCCCAAGTACCCGCGACAGGAAACGGCCCAAAACGCAACGTGGACACACCACATTTTCGCAGTGAAAACGGGCCCTTTTTCAACAAAGTGGCTAGCTGTAGATTTTGAACCCTAGCTCTGCCGGCACCTAGGGAAACCTTTCAAACCTATACATTTTTGAAAAGTAGACACCCAGGGGAATCCAGGATGGGGTGATTTGACTGGCTCTCACCAGGTTCTGTTACCCAGAATCCATTGCAAACTTAAAAAATTGTCCAAAAAAACACATTTTCCTCACATTTCTGTGGTGGAAAGTTCTGGAATCTGCATGGATCCACAAATTTCCACCCACCCCGCGTTCCCCAAAGTCTTCCGATAAAAATGGTACCTCACTTGTGTGGGAGGCCCAAGTACCCGCGACAGGCTAGGGCCCAAAACATATTGAGGTGACATTCAAATTGCCTATCACAAAACAACCTGGTTTTGCAAGGAGGGTCACCTCGGTTTTTGGCCCCGTGCTCGGCGGCCAGCTTGGGAAACCTATCAAACCCACACATTTCTGAAAACTAGACACCCGGGTGGTTCCAGGGAGGTATGGCTTGCGTGGATCCCCCAACGTTTTCTTACCCAGAATCCCCTGCAAACCTCAAATTTAGCTGAAAAAAATCACTTTTTCCACACATTTTTGTGTGGGAAAGTTGTGGCATCGCCGGGCAGACACGCATTTCCTATCACCCAGTGTTCCCCAAGGTCTCCCGATAAAAATGGTGCCTCACTCGTGTGGGAGGCCCAAGTACCCGCGACAGGCTAGGGCCCAAAACGTATTGAGGTGACATTAAAATTGCCTATCACAAAACAACCTGGTTTTGCAAGGGGGGTCACCTCGGTTTTTGGCCCCGTGCTCGGTGGCCAGCTTGGGAAACCTATCAAACCCACACATTTCTGAAAACTAGACACCCGGGTGGTTCCAGGGAGGTATGGCTTGCATGGATCCCCCAACGTTTTCTTACACAGAATCCCCTGCAAACCTCAAATTTAGCTGAAAAAATCACTTTTTCCACACATTTTTGTGTGGGAAAGTTGTGGCATCGCCGGGCAGACACGCATTTCCTATCACCCAGTGTTCCCCAAGGTCTCCCGATAAAAATGGTGCCTCACTCGTGTGGGAGGCCCAAGTACCCGCGACAGGCTAGGGCCCAAAACGTATTGAGGTGACATTAAAATTGCCTATCACAAAACAACCTGGTTTTGCAAGGGGGGTCACCTCGGTTTTTGGCCCCGTGCTCGGCGGCCAGCTAGGGAAACCTATCAAACCCACACATTTCTGAAAACTAGACACCCAGGTGGATCCAGGGAGGTATGGCTTGCATGGATCCCCCAACGTTTTCTTACCCAGAATCCCCTGCAAACCTCAAATTTTGCTGAAAAAATCACTTCTTCCACACATTTTTATGTGGGAAAGTTGTGGCATCGCCGGGCAGACACGCATTTCCTACCACCCAGCGTTCCCCAAGGTCTCCCGATAAAAATGATGCCTCACTCGTGTGGGAGGCCCAAGTACCCGCGACAGGCTAGGGCCCAAAACGTATTGAGGTGACATTAAAATTGCCTATCACAAAACAACCTGGTTTTGCAAGGGGGGTCACCTCGGTTTTTGGCCCCGTGCTCGGCGGCCAGCTAGGGAAACCTATCAAACCCACACATTTCTGAAAACTAGACACCCAGGTGGTTCCAGGGAGGTATGGCTTGCGTGGATCCCCCAACGTTTTCTTACCCAGAATCCCCTGCAAACCTCAAATTTTGCTGAAAAAATCACTTCTTCCACACATTTTTGTGTGGGAAAGTTGTGGCATCGCCGGGCAGACACGCATTTCCTACCACCCAGCGTTCCCCAAGGTCTCCCGATAAAAATGGTGCCTCACTCGTGTGGGAGGCCCAAGTACCCGCGACAGGCTAGGGCCCAAAACGTATTGAGGTGACATTCAAATTGCCTATCACAAAACAACCTGGTTTTGCAAGGAGGGTCACCTCGGTTTTGGCCCCGTGCTCGGCGGCCAGCTTGGGAAACCTATCAAACCCACACATTTCTGAAAACTAGACACCCGGGTGGTTCCAGGGAGGTATGGCTTGCGTGGATCCCCCAACGTTTTCTTACCCAGAATCCCCTGCAAACCTCAAATTTAGCTGAAAAAATCACTTTTTCCACACATTTTTGTGTGGGAAAGTTGTGGCATCGCCGGGCAGACACGCATTTCCTATCACCCAGTGTTCCCCAAGGTCTCCCGATAAAAATGGTGCCTCACTCGTGTGGGAGGCCCAAGTACCCGCGACAGGCTAGGGCCCAAAACGTATTGAGGTGACATTAAAATTGCCTATCACAAAACAACCTGGTTTTGCAAGGAGGGTCACCTCGGTTTTTGGCCCCGTGCTCGGCGGCCAGCTAGGAAACCTATCAAACCCACACATTTCTGAAAACTAGACACCCAGGTGGTTCCAGGGAGGTATGGCTTGCGTGGATCCCCTAACGTTTTCTTACCCAGAATCCCCTGCAAACCTCAAATTTTGCTGAAAAAATCACTTCTTCCACACATTTTTGTGTGGGAAAGTTGTGGCATCGTCGGGCAGACACGCATTTCCTACCACCCAGCGTTCCCCAAGGTCTCCCGATAAAAATGGTGCCTCACTCGTGTGGGAGGCCCAAGTACCCGCGACAGGCTAGGGCCCAAAACGTATTGAGGTGACATTAAAATTGCCTATCACAAAACAACCTGGTTTTGCAAGGGAGTCACCTCGGTTTTGGCCCCGTGCTCGGCGGCCAGCTAGGAAACCTATCAAACCCACACATTTCTGAAAACTAGACACCCAGGTGGTTCCAGGGAGGTATGGCTTGCGTGGATCCCCCAACGTTTTCTTACCCAGAATCCCCTGCAAACCTCAAATTTTGCTGAAAAAATCACTTCTTCCACACATTTTTGTGTGGGAAAGTTGTGGCATCGCCGGGCAGACACGCATTTCCTACCACCCAGCGTTCCCCAAGGTCTCCCGATAAAATGGTGCCTCACTCGTGTGGGAGGCCCAAGTACCCGCGACAGGCTAGCGCTCAAAACGTATTGAGGTGACATTAAAATTGACTATCACAAAACAACCTGGTTTTGCAAGGAGGGTCACCTCGGTTTTGGCCCGTGCTCGGCGGCCAGCTAGGAAACCTATCAAACCCACACATTTCTGCAAAACTAGACACCCAGGTGGATCCAGGGAGGTATGGCTTGCGTGGATCCCCAACGTTTTCTTACCCAGAATCCCCTGCAAACCTCAGATTTTGCTGAAAAAATCACTTCTTCCACACATTTTTGTGTGGGCAAGTTGTGGCATCGCCGGGCAGACACGCATTTCCTACCACCCAGCGTTCCCCAAGGTCTCCCGATAAAATGGTGCCTCACTCGTGTGGGAGGCCCAAGTACCCGCGACAGGCTAGGGCCCAAAACGTATTGAGGTGACATTAAAATTGCCTATCACAAAACAACCTGGTTTTGCAAGGGGTCACCTCGGTTTTGGCCCCGTGCTCGGCGGCCAGCTTGGGAAACCTATCAAACCCACACATTTCTGAAAACTAGACACCGGGTGGTTCCAGGGAGGTATGGCTTGCGTGGATCTCCCAACGTTTTCTTACCCAGAATCCCCTGCAAACCTCAAATTTTGCTGAAAAAATCACTTCCACACATTTTTGTGTGGGAAAGTTGTGGCATCGCCGGGCAGACACGCATTTCCTACCACCTAGCGTTCCCCAAGGTCTCCCGATAAAAATGGTGCCTCACTCGTGTGGGAGGCCCAAGTACCCGCGACAGGCTAGGGCCCAAAACGTATTGAGGTGACATTAAAATTGCCTATCACAAAACAACCTGGTTTTGCAAGGGGATCACCTCGGTTTTGGCCCGTGCTCGGCGGCCAGCTTGGGAAACCTATCAAACCCACACATTTCTGAAAACTAGACACCCGGGTGGTTCCAGGGAGGTATGGCTTGCATGGATCCCCAACGTTTCTTACCCAGAATCCCCTGCAAACCTCAAATTTTGCTGAAAAATCACTTCTTCCACACATTTTGTGTGGGAAAGTTGTGGCATCGCCGGGCAGACACGCATTTCCTACCACCCAGCGTTCCCCAAGGTCTCCCGATAAAAATGGTGCCTCACTCGTGTGGGAGGCCCAAGTACCCGCGACAGGCTAGCGCTCAAAACGTATTGAGGTGACATTAAAATTGCCTATCACAAAACAACCTGGTTTTGCAAGGAGGGTCACCTCGGTTTTGGCCCTGTGCTCGGCGGCCAGCTAAGGAAACCTATCAAACCCACACATTTCTGAAAACTAGACACCCAGGTGGTTCCAGGGAGGTATGGCTTGCGTGGATCCCCCAACGTTTTCTTACCAGAATCCCTGCAAACCTCAAATTTTGCTGAAAAAATCACTTCTTCCACACATTTTGTGTGGGAAAGTTGTAGCATCGTCGGGCAGACACGCATTTCCTACCACCCAGCGTTCCCCAAGGTCTCCCGATAAAAATGGTACCTCACTCGTGTGGGAGGCCCAAGTACCCGCGACAGGCTAGGGCCCAAAACATTTTGTGATAGGCAATTTTGATGTCGCCTCAATACCTTTTGGCCCTAGCCTGTCGCGGGTACTTGGGCCTCCCACACGAGTGAGGCACCATTTTTATCGGGAGACCTTGGGGAACGCTGGGTGGTAGGAAATGCGTGTCTGCCCGGCGATGCCACAACTTTCCCACACAAAAATGTGTGGAAAAAGTGATTTTTTCAGCTAAATTCGAGGTTTGCAGGGATTCTGGGTAAGAAAACGTTGGGGGATCCACGCAAGCCATACCTCCCTGGAACCCCGGGTGTCTAGTTTTCAGAAATGTGTGGGTTTGGTAGGTTTCCTAGCTGGCCGCCGAGCAAGGGGCCAAAACCAAGGTGACCCCTCTCACAAAACCAGGTTGTTTTGTGATAGGCAATTTTAATGTCGCCTCAATACCTTTTGGGCCCTAGCCTGTCGCGGGTACTTGGGCCTCCCACACGAGTGAGGCACCATTTTTATCGGGAGACCTTGGGGAACGCTGGGTGGTAGGAAATGCGTGTCTGCCCGGCGATGCCACAACTTTCCCACACAAAAATGTGTGGAAAAAGTGATTTTTTCAGCTAAATTCGAGGTTTGCAGGGGATTCTGGGTAAGAAAACGTTGGGGGATCCACGCAAGCCATACCTCCTGGAACCCCCGGGTGTCTAGTTTTCAGAAATGTGTGGGTTTGGTAGGTTTCCCTAGCTGGCCGCCGAGCACGGGGCCAAAAACCAAGGTGACCCCTCTCACAAAACCAGGTTGTTTTGTGATAGGCAATTTTAATGTCGCCTCAATACCTTTTGGCCCTAGCCTGTCGCGGGTACTTGGGCCTCCCACACGAGTGAGGCACCATTTTTATCGGGAGACCTTGGGGAACGCAGGGTGGTAGGAAATGCGTGTCTGCCCGGCGATGCCACAACTTTCCCACACAAAAATGTGTGGAAAAAGGGATTTTTTCAGCTAAATTTGAGGTTTGCAGGGGATTCTGGGTAAGAAAACGTTGGGGGATCCATGCAAGCTATACCTCCCTGGAACCCCCGGGTGTCTAGTTTTCAGAAATGTGTGGGGTTGGTAGGTTTCCTAGCTGGCCGCCGAGCACGGGCCAAAAACCAGGTGACCCTCTCACAAAACCAGGTTGTTTTGTGATAGGCAATTTTAATGTCGCCTCAATCCCTTTTGGGCCCTAGCCTGTCGCGGGTACTTGGGCCTCCCACACGAGTGAGGCACCATTTTTATCGGGAGACCTTGGGGAACGCTGGGTGGTAGGAAATGCGTGTCTGCCCGGCGATGCCACAACTTTCCCACACAAAAATGTGTGGAAAAAGTGATTTTTTCAGCTAAATTCGAGGTTTGCAGGGGATTCTGGGTAAGAAAACGTTGGGGGATCCACGCAAGCCATACCTCCCTGGAACCCCCGGGTGTCTAGTTTTCAGAAATGTGTGGGTTTGATAGGTTTCCCTAGCTGGCCGCCGAGCACGGGGCCAAAACCAGGTGACCCCTCTCACAAAACCAGGTTGTTTTGTGATAGGCAATTTTAATGTCGCCTCAATACCTTTTGGGCCCTAGCCTGTCGCGGGTACTTGGGCCTCCCACACGAGTGAGGCACCATTTTTATCGGAAGACCTTGGGGAACGCTGGGTGGTAGGAAATGCGTGTCTGCCCGGCGATGCCACAACTTTCCCACACAAAAATGTGTGGAAAAAGTGATTTTTTCAGCTAAATTCGAGGTTTGCAGGGGATTCTGGGTAAGAAAACGTTGGGGGATCCACGCAAGCCATACCTCCCTGGAACCCCCGGGTGTCTAGATTTCAGAAATGCGTGGGTTTGGTAGGTTTCCTAGCTGGCCGCCGAGCACGGGGCCAAAAACCAAGGTGACCCCTCTCACAAAACCAGGTTGTTTTGTGATAGGCAATTTTAATGTCGCCTCAATACGTTTTGGGCCCTAGCCTGTCGCGGGTACTTGGGCCTCCCACACGAGTGAGGTACCATTTTTATCGGGAGACCTTGGGGAACACTGGGTGGTAGGAAATGCATGTCTGCCCGGCGATGCCACAACTTTCCCACACAAAAATGTGTGGAAATAGTGATTTTTTTCAACAAAATAAGAGGCTAGCAGGGCATGTTGGGTAAAAAAAACAGTGATAACCACGCAAGTCATTCACCCTTGTACTTCCCCCTTTGTCTACTACTCAAAAATGTAAAGGTTTGCCTAGGTGACGACTGAGCTAGGGCAGAAAGTCCCCTGCTACCCATTGTGAAAAAAAAATATCTTACAAAAGGCCATTAAACCAACACAAATATAAATCTAACACTCATTTGATAAAGCTAATCCACCACTTACACAGGTTTAGCACCTCCAGAAACGCTGGCTTCAAAGCACTAATACTTATCAAAGTATATTAATATTGAAGCCAAGCCTTCTGAAGGGGAGCCATAAAGCCACATCACGGCACCAACCACTTTATGGTCCATTCACACGCCATTCACACACCACACACAAGACTTCCGTACCGCCAGCCACGGGCCCAAACAACCATATCACTTGCACTCACACAAACATACTGCCGCCATGCAAGGGCCCATCACATTCATATGCCACAAGACATAATGACTTTGACTATATTCTACCACCTGTCAAGTCTCCACCTCCTTCTTCCAGAACGTTACCGAACTCATGCTCAGTGAACCTATACTAATGACTTCCATGACAGCCACATGAGGCTCAGGAAGACATGTATTTCATGCACCTTTAGTGCACTCACTATGCTAAATCCAACTCCTTCCAGTTTGTGGATGCAAGTTGGGGGTGCTCGAGTATGCCGCAAAAACATTTCTCGAGCTGAGCAAGCATATCTACCTTTGAAACTAAGGCAAACATGCTGGAAGTTTTCAAAAGATAACATCATAAACTATGAACGGATGAATGTGAAACAAGGGTAGTCCGTGACAACGTAGCATATGTCCAATCCACCGTTATGTGCAGTGACTGTAATGCACTTATCATACAGCAAACTGACCATCTACTAAGTTCTAACGGAGGATGAACATGGCAAGCAGCATTGACCCATAAGTACTACAGTAAATTCAGTGTGAGTGTGGCAGCAATGGATTTGAATCCATGGGTGAAGAAGAAGTCAGGACGTGTATCTATACTACCTTTACTATCTGCCTTCTACCTTTGCAATATTCCTCGGAAAGCGTACCTACCGTAAGCTGTTCTAACCCGTTCGTGTGTCTGTCCTCAGAGTCCTGACTAACCCTGTCCAATTGTTAAGAGACCCTATACTAATGCCTTTCATCTCTAGCTACTTGAAGCTTGAGTGAACATTTCTGTCACGAGCTATCAATGCTCTCACAATGCTCTATCCAACTCCTTCCAGTTTGTGGATGCAAGTTGGGGGGTGCCCGAGTATGCCGCAAAAACATTTCTCGAGCTGAGCAAGCATATCTACCTTTGAAACTAAGGCAAACATGCTGGAAATTTTCAAAAACTTCCTAAAGAGAACATCATAAACTACGAAGAACGGTTGAATGTGAAACACGGGTACTCCATGACAACGTGGCATATGTTCTGTCCACCAGTATGTGCAGTTTGGGGACTATAATGCACTTGTCAATTGGCGAACAGAACAACTACCACGTTCTGAAAGCAGATAAAGGTGTTGAGAAGTCCATGATTTCATGAAGTAGAGGAAGAAATATCCTGCAGCTGCTTGCGTAGTGAAGGAGTGCCCCACAGACAGTAGGTATCCATTCACACCAATTGAAAGGTTATCCTATTGGCAGCTCCACCTCAGTCAATTTCCCAGTATTTTGCTTTAGTGTGATACAACATAAAGCAAGTAGGAAAACAGAAGGCAGGCTTACTTGGGCACTGGGGACAGTAAACACGAGTCTCCTGCCTCTTTCCCTGCATCGAGCACACTTTACAACAACGACATGGTCGCTCCTTTTGGGTGTTGCAGGAATTTTATCTGCAAAGTGTCGCTCCTGCAGCCTTGCCACGTCCTCCAGAACACATGAAGTGGAGGCTTCTGCTTCTGTAGCAGTAAGACTTTCAATCACAGACAACTGAAAGTCAAGGAAAGACATGAGTCTTCCTGTGGTGGTCTCACGATAAACAACATACGCATTGTATGTTGCCATCTGGATCAGGTGCGTAAACAGTTTCTTATACCAAGTGCGAGTTTTACGACTCGCATTGTATGGCTGAAGAACCTGGTCGTTCTTGTCCACTCCGCCCATGTACTTGTTGTAATCAAGTATACAGTTGGGCTTGTGGACTTCGGCCATCTGACCCCAAACCGTGACAGGGGAAGTGCTCTCAGCATGAATTGTAGTGAGCATGTACACATCACGCCTATCTGAGAACTTAACTGCGAGCAGTTCGTTGGAACGCAACGCAGTGCTCTGGGATTTCTGGAGCTTCTTGCAAACAAGCTCCTGCGGGAATCCTTTGCGGCGACAACGAGTTGTACCGCAAGCCACGGTGCCAGCTTTATAGAGCTCACTGAACAGCTCTACTCCTGTATAGAAATTGTCCACATAAAGGTTATAACCTTTGTGAAGAAGTGGCTGGACAAGCTCCCATACAATCTTTCCTGTGACCCCTTAGCATGGGAGGGCAACCTACAGGGTTAAGAGTTGTGTCCTTCCCTGTATACACTCTCAAGCTGTACACATAGCCAGTCGAGCTCTCACACAACATGTACAGCTTGATGCCATAGCGAGCACGTTTGCTCGGAATGTACTGCCTAAACAGCAGCCGCCCTTTATACAAGATCAAGGACTCATCAATGGCTATATTCTTTCCAGGAGTATAAACCTCTGGAAACCTGGCAGACAAATGTTCCACGACAGGCCGAATTTTGAACAACCTGTCATAGTCTGGATGGTCCCGGGGCAATGCAGCAGAGTTGTCATTGAAATGCAGCATGCGCTGCAATAGCAAAAACGATCTCTGCTCATGTATGGTGCGAAGATGGGGGTTAACCAAACCGTGCGAGTAGACCAGTAGGATAGCAAGGTTGGTTTATGCACTACCCCCATTTTAAGCGTGAGGCCCAAAAATATCTTCAACTCCCCTAGAGAAGTGGGAGTCCACTTGCGCGCCCTAGAATGAGGCCCAAGAGTGCCTCCTTGCTCCCTCAGAAATTGTTCGGCACGCAAATTTGTTTGCTGCACAATTTCGTCTAATAAGTCAACACCAAAAAAGAGATGGAAGTAGTCAATTGGCAAAAAATTTGCCGTATCTACTTTACATCCAGCGTCACCAGTGAAAGGCGGAATTTGGGGCTGAACTAAATTGGGAGGCTGCCAAGACAGCACTCCGTCTGTGCTTGCGGCCGCACGTGCCTGCACTCTGGGTTGCTCTAACCTGTTACAGGTGTCCTGCTGCACAGACTGTGCTGGCAAAGGCACAGCACGACTGACATCGTCTCCTTCAGAATCGCTGGACGATGAGTCATCGGATGGAACTGCGCCGACTGAAAAGTCACTCCCAGATTCGGCTCCATTGTCCTCTCCCTCAGATGCTGTCTCAGTATCTGCTGTCTCAGTCTCTGATCCTGCCTCAGAGCTGGACTCCAGAACCAGATTTAGGGCCTGGGCAGCATCCATCCAACGATATGCCATCTCTGCTAGTGCCTAAACTATCCTTTTAAAACACAATCCTACGTAGAAGGCAGATAGGTTGTTGGTTTTAAAGTGTAGGTGGGTGTGTGCGCGTGAGTGAAGTGTTTAAGTCAATAATGACGAAGTCACCTTACCTTTGCGAACTCTGTACGCTCTCCAAAAAGACTAAGAAAGAGAGAAAAAAGACACAGTATTACTTTACCTTGCCACATACCCATCATCGCAGCCTTTTAGCGCTGGTGGGAGCCATTGCAACCATCATTGTGGCGCCAAGATGCCTACGGGTGAACGTGTGCTTTACAATTGCACACTATGACCTCCTTTGATGCGCCCACTACCATCCTTGCAAACGTGCCCCTCATCTCTCCATAGCCCCTCTCTCACATACATTTAGTCTGTTACAAAGTGTTTCTACTTTGTGGCTTTACTAATCCACTTAGCTGTCTACATAATACCGATCTGTTCATTTCAGCATACCCTTTATGGCGTCAAAACTGCCACTACACAAAAGTCAGATATCTCTATCTAGCAGAATTTTTTTTTGTACTCTGCAGCAGTACCACACTTTACTGCCTTTCAGGTAACTTCAAAGAGACTCATTATAGTTCTTTCACAGTCTCATAATTTCAGCACTGAGAAATATCTCTATAAATAAATATTTATATATATATATATATATATATATATATATATAACAATTAATTCCCAATGTCAGAGCGCTCAATACCTGGTGCAGGCAGCAACGGGTAGAATCCTTACCCGATATTTAAATTCAGAAACACAAAGGATGCCGCACTCCAAGACCGGTTTCAGAGTTGCTTTATTTTCACCACCACTACCACCAGTCGTGGTGAAAATAAAGCAACTCTGAAACCAATCTCTGGAGTGCGGCATCCTTTGTGTTTCTGAATATATATCCGCAGAGCATGCAGCACCAGTGAGACATTAGCAGTAGCTCAAGAAGCAGCCAGAATTAGGTTTTTGGAGAGAGGATACAATGCTAAGAAACTCGACATAGCACTCAAAAAGGCCAACAGTAAGGACAGACAATCACTACTGCAAGCGAGATCAGGAACAACGGCTAATACTACTTTGTTTCCGGTCGACTCAGAAGATACAGAGAGCCTGGGTAATTCGAGGAAGGGCACCTGTAGATTTATATCTACTTATAGCAGGCAAGCCAATGCCATAAAAGCATTATTAACTCACAGTGGCCTATAGTTCTCACGGATGCGACGCTCCTGCAGATACTACCCAACAAACCTAACTTTACATATCGCAAAGCACTTTCAATGCGCAGCGATTTAGTCAAAACTAGCCCTGAAGTGGAGACGAAAAGTAGGTGGCTTTCCCCAAGAAAGGTTTCTTCAAATGCAGCACGTGTCGTGCATGCAAATTTGGGGTGAATACTAAAACTTATTCCACCATTTTTTCAGATGTTCCTGTCAATCTCAAGGGACATTATACTTGTCGCACAGATTACGCTGTATATATTCTACAGTGCATCTGTGGACTTCGCTATGTAGGGAGTACGAAGCTGCAGGTTTATGTGCGAATCCTGCAGCATCTACGTGCGACAGTCAATTCTGACCCCTCTTATCCAGTCGCCCGTCATGTAAAGTTGGTCCACGGCAATAACTTAAATGTGCTCCAATATTTTGTCATAGACAGTGTTTCTGTGAACAAACGAGGGGGCAACCGTGAGAAACTACTGAGACAATTAGAGACCAAATACATAGTAGAGCTGGACTCTAAGGCCCAGAGGGGACTTAACATTTGTGAAGATTTACATCATTATCTTTAAATACACATCCAGCTTCCACACAGTAGTCTCCTATCTCCCCATGTATTAAATGGGATCAAGTTTGATGTAGATTTTGATTCTAGTGGGGATAATTCTATTGGACCAGTGAAACTCAGTACTATGCAGGTTTCAGAAAGTTATATTCTACAATTTATAGTCTTTATAGTGTGGTCTCCACTTGAGCAGTATCTTCCTTTGTTCGCCAATTTGTTATATATAGCCCTTTGCATATAGTCAGTTGTGTATATATATATCTGTTGACATCATAATGAATCTGTTTACATCCTTCTCTCTATAGGTTCTTTTTAAGTTTATTCATTGCACTTTTTGCACTTATCTAGCGATTTTTGCACATGTGTACAGTCTATTGAATTTTGTGGGTAGTATTTTAAGAAGATATGAGTGAGGATAATATGTTTTTATTGCACCTTAGATTAATTAATATCCATTTAACATGTTAGATTCATTGATTAAAATTAGATATGGGTTTTTGTTTATCTATATATGTATAATGAAATGAATTTTACATATTACGATGGCAAGTCTTTTAAATCATGAACCCGTAATTCTTACTTCATTTTGGTCCATTGTGCTAAATTGTTTCGTAGGATCTTGATGCATTTGTGTATTCAATAACATATAAGTTCAATTATGATCCTACGGTATACGAGGAGTATGATTTAATTACTCAAATATCTCCACATTTCCAATTAGGACCAGATATGTTTATAAAGGTCTAAAATAGCAACAGTATTTTATTTGGACTTTGATCTACACAGAACGAAATTTCATAATTATCATCATATCCTTTGTCTTTAGGTGTATATTTCATCTGTAAATAAGATTTCTATATTTTTAGTGAGGTGTGTATTCATATTTATATTTGTATTTATTTATTCATGGCAAATTAGTATCATTTGTTAATCTAGGTGCTATCCAACGCTTGTAGGCTCTGTTTATAATGTAGAGTATTCTCTCTATGTCTATGCAGGTAGCAAACACTAAGTCACATGGTCAATCAATCTCTGTATATATACGTCACTGTCTTGCGACGCATTTATGTGATCAAGGCCACTTTGTTGGCCGAAACGCGTCATGTCCGAGTTTTGCACTTGTTTGGAATAATAAATATGCTACTGCGGCCGGCAGTATCAGCATAGACGCGAGTTGTCCGTCTCTCCTTTCGGTGCCGGAATGCACCTTTGAGTGGTAATTGGATATATATATATATATATATATATATATATATATATATATATATATATTTATATATATCCAAGCTCCGTTTCCTTGTTTCCCAAAACGAAAAACAGCACTCGCGGGGCCAATAAACTCTAGCAACTGCCCTCGCGAGTGCTGTTTTTCTTTTGGGAAACAAGGAAACAGAGCCTGGATAAATATCGCGGGCGCACCCCGCGTTTGTGAAGCACCCGTCCGCAAGTGCGCCGTTCACTGTGCATCAAGGAGCATATATATATATATATATATATATATATATATATATATATATAAACCATTTCCGAAATCTTCATAAGAATCGGACACCGACACAAGGGTAGCATTGCCATTCAGTCTTGACGTTTATTCGATACCTTTGCTATAATATATATATATATACACACACACACACACGGACACGGACACATATATATATATATATATATATATATATATATATATATATATATATATACATAGATTTTATCTCTACATATATTTATATACATCTATATACATATATCTATACATATATATGTATATAGATACATATATATATCATTCACTCTTTAGACTTATGTATATATATGTATCTATATACACATACATATGTATATAGATACATATATATACATATATCATCTACAGAGAGAAAGAGACTCTCTCTATATATATATATATATATATATATATATATATAAAGAAAGATCTCTCTCTTTCTCTAATTTTTTTTATAGCTATGGCTTCCCTGGGGGCCGATTGTGGCCCCCACGGAAAGCACATAGGTATAAAAAAAAAATTGCCCCCACAGGGGGTCGGCCACTGAGCAGGAGGACCGACCCCCTGCCAATATTGCCACCATTGTACTTTAAAAAAAATATTTTTAGCATTTTTGGGGGGCAATCGTGCCCCCCAAGGAAAGCCAACATGTATAAATAAAAACTATGCCCCCACAGGGGGTCGGCCACTGAGCAGGAGGACCGACCCCCTGCCAATATCGCCGCCATTTTTTATTTTTATTTTTTGTTTTTTTCATTTTGAGGTGCGATCGCGCACCCCAAACAAAGCCAACTTTAAAAATTAAAATAAATATGCCCCGGGAGCCGACCCATTACCACGAGGGCCGACCCCCAAAGACATCCCTGGTGTCTAGTGGGGTTTCCTGGCCGTGGATCGCAGCGCTGCCGCGATCCACGGCCAGAAACCCTTTCAGGAAGGCCTTGTTTGAAAGGGGAGACTCTCCCTTTCAAGCGAGGCCTCCCTGAGCTGGGGAGGCCGTTTTCGGCCGGATTTCCCCATCGGAGTCGAGCGTGGCCTTACCTGCTGCTGTCCTCGGCTCCGGTGGGAAATCAGTGACGTCAGAGCACCTCGCGGCGCGCTGACGTCACAGATGGGCGGGAGGGGGCGGGGGAGACGCGGAAAGCCTTCCACGTCTCCCCAGGGGAATTTTAAAAAAACAATCTCCGGTGCGATGCACCGGAGGTTTAAAGGGGGCCCTCCCTGGTGATGGCCAATGGACGTGCGCCGCACCAGGGAGGTAGTGCTTGCGTCGGCCATTGGCCGACGCAAGCACCAAAGGGGTTAACTATGGTTATCGTTTCGCAATGATACTATGTGACTATGTAAATAAGAGGCTACGCCCTTGGTTAAACCACATTAATAGCATTTGTCTCTCTCCTTGGGAGTTGTTGCAGTGGGGGGGGGGCAGCGAATTGCACGTTGTGAGCGCCAGTAGCGGCTGGCAGGGAACGAGAACAGAGGGGTGAGGGGAGGGAGGATGCGGGGGGTTTACAAAACTAAAAAAAATACTTATCTTCTCGCCGTGTCTCGATTCATCTGTCCGCTGTTTCCCTCGTTGTGATGTCCTCTCCACCGGAAGCACACAGGCTCACACCCCTAAGCCAATCACAATGCTGAAATGCAGCATTGTGATTGGTCTGAGCGTTGTTGCTCGGCGCTCAGACTGGGAATGGGAGGCTGGGCATGTTCCCCACCAGGCTGTGTAATGCAGCCTGGTGGGGAACATGCAAAGTGCGCATGACTGCTTGGCCGGCCCGAGAGGGCCGGTGAAGCAGTCATGCACGCTTTGGAGTGCAGCAACCACTCCTCCTCCCGGACGTCACAGGAGTCTCAGCCCCGCCCAACCTGGCAGAAAAAAAATTATAATAACAGAAATAACTTCTGTTATTATAATTTATTTTACACTGCTCCGCGAGCAGTGGGGCGATGCTCCTCTGCCTTAGCGGAGGAGTCGCCTCTGGTGAGCGCACTTATCAACCTGCTCCATCCCATTGCCTGCTTATCCACTACTTGTGTGCCCATTCCAGGGACAGCCGGCCTGTGAAAAAATATGAAGGTATGTTTAATTAAAATCAATATGCATTGATATTTTAATGCATAAGTCAGAACTGGACAGTAATTTGACCCGTTATAATTAATCAACTATTTAAAGTTCTGGTCAGATGGAAAAAGTAAATTTAAAGTGCTACGGCAGCTGACTATTATTGAGCAAAGTTAATTCATGATATCAAGCCATTCAATAAACTAAATATAGGCTCAATGATATGTGAGTACTTTGAATCACCCACACTCCACAATAGTATCTGCATTGCGTCATTAATCAGTTTACTCGTAGATTGTATGTAAAAATTCCCATTTAGCAGATCTACTTATTGAGATATAGAGTTAAATGGAGCACTATCGCTTTAATTATGAGTAGCCTACAAATTTCAATTGGCCCAGTAACAGTAATTGTGGAAATAAGAAGGATTTTAGGAGGCCACTGAAAATGAGGGCCTAAAAGATGACTGATCATGCATGATTTACATAACGATACAGAGACTATGAAGTTGTGCTTGGATGGGTGTATTAATAAAATCATCCACAGAGTGGCAAAATTCGTAATTGAGGCCTTAAATATTTTAAATGGAAAACGAGGTGTGGCGTGCACACATACGTGATTAACCTATTTGTTTCAGAGATTCTGTGCATAAGGGCAATTGTGCATGTCAAAGTGAAACTTATTGAAGCTGGCAGGAGGTTGCATTACAACAGTAACATTGTAGAACACAATCAAGTCTGTTTATGGTGTTTAAATTGACTGCTTTGAATATTTGTTGGTTGAAAAGTATTTATTATTGTAGAACATGATACTGCATTTTTATAGCATAATTTTCCACATGTTAAATAAAAACTTCACAGCATATGTAAGTTATCTGTTTCTGGAGACGCCTGCCTTTCATTTGGATCTAATTTGTATCTTTTTTCTATCACATTTCTTTATTGTATACGACAATCTGGTACAAGTGTTCCGCATCTTAAGGTTGCTGAACAACCTAACATCAAGTACCATTACAAAGCCGTGGAGAGTACATCAAGGGAACAGAAGAGGTTACGTAGCAAGAGAATAAACGCTGAAACAGTAAGCAAGCAGTACATAAAAGTGACTAATAGCAGGCACAAACTGTGTCACAACGCCTGTGACAGTGGCGTAGCTATGGGGTGCGGGGGGGTGGGGGGGGGCGGTCCGCCCCAGGCGGCACGAGTTTTGGGGGCGGCGCCCTTCCTCCACTATCACCTGCCGTCTCGGGGCAGCAACAGCAAACCCCCCGCCCCCGCTCTTCACTGCGCCCGCCGCGGGCGGCAAACGCAGAGACCGCCACGGGCGCCCAAAGGGCCAGCTACGCCACTGGCCTGTGACCATGTGAAACGAAGAATGAAAAATCAAGAAATACAAATAAGGGTGAAAAACAATAAATCAAACCTTAGGGATCCCCAAGAGGAGATACCAGAACTGATCGGAAGTACGTAATAGGATCCAGTACCCAGTGCTCAGCCTTATACCGAACAATGTGTTGGGTATGGGGTGTGTATGGGCGTGTAACTACCAGAATATTTTGTACCTTAATACAGTTTCCTTCTGTCAATGTGCACATGTATTACCTGAAGTAATAAAGACTTTGAGCATTTTACCTGATGTCTTTGAAAGTGCTTTGAACTCCACTCATGATTATAGACTGATCAAGAGTAAGCTTGTGGTCAACACACAATATCTGAATACTCAATGTAGCGGTCCTCAGGGGACGCTGAGAATATAATCATTGGTTGTTGTTTTTTGGTAGTGATGAAAATGATTTATCAACTCGCATATTGGAGTATTGTGAGAAAGATGTGTACATTAAGTAACGAATACTTCTAGCTGCGACCTAGCAACATATCACTTCTTTAGTCCTCCACTGTTGCTTAATGAGAGTAAACCATCCATATGCAAATCAGCCTGAACCCTCTTTCCCTTTGAAATGGAGGAGTGAGCACCAAACTACTAATAATCATTCCCTCTTCAAAGAGCAGAAGCAACTTCAGTGCATTTCTCCAACAGTTGAGTTCCTTTAGATATTGCTTAAGCTCATAGGCACAGTGGCCACAGCGACATCTGCATCTGGATTCTCCGCCATCTTAGCAGTACAAATCACATATGGTTGGTATTCTCTTAAAAAAGTGCATTGAGAATTAATTAAGTGACATTGTGCGAAGTTGTATTGGAATATAAGCACAGTTGCCAAATGACCCCACTACTGGTAGACAGGAAAATCCATAGAGATAACATTTCCCGCCTTCCCAATTTAAGAGATATTTTTACGCAAGTTGATTGAGCTTAAGTTATCTGATGATGCAAAGGTGTTTTTTAAAACATAGCTGTTTTATAGAAAGAGCACATGAACTTGTGTTACAAAAATGCTTTCCAAAAGATCATTCTGGAAGCAACATCAACTATTTCTTTTCTACTTTGCGAGCATGTTTTGAAGTTTACAATTTTACAAATTCTTTTGTTATCCAACCCCAGAGTAAACCCTGAACTCAGATGGAAACATCAGGAAGCAAGATGTATTTTTGTATGAATTTTAAATTTACGTATGGCCTTAATCAAAGTAATAGAGTAAATTTATTTTTGATGGACAAATTGAATATCTGATATTAAAAGAATTGAGAAAAACACCTATATGTAAATGATCATATAGCACTCATGCATACATTTAAAGGATAAAAGTGTGTGTATGTGTGTGTGTGCGGGGGGTGTGTACGTTGTCTTGAAGTCACAGCTAGGTTGTCTGTGTACAAGAAACTCCACGTCAATGAAACAAGTTAATTAATTATCAAGGAAGTCAGGTATTCTGACTAAAGAACAACTATCCCATATCAAGAGTCATGGTGCAGCTGCCATTCTCTTTGTTTCCTGATGCTCTTGCATACACAGCAGAGTTAGCATAAAAAGTTAGATCTATAGCTGTGCTGACTTTGGATTGCAGAGCTGCAGCAACTGCCGGGGTTTCAAGAGCTGTATAAAGTCCCTTTGGGCTGGATTGTCTGTTAAGAAATGTTATATAATACTATAGAAGGTGGCCAGATGACCCCACCCACAGTCTAACATATAGATCTGCCATATGAAGTTTCCTACCAGGGTATGTGGTTAACTGCCCCAAGGGACCATAACGCAATAATCCGACTATCACTGCACCCGTCGCGGGCGGCAAACGCGGAGACCGCCACGGGCGCCCAAAGGGCCAGCTATGCCACTGGCCTGTGACCATATGAAACGAAGAATGAAAAATCAAGAAATACAAATAAGGGTGAAAAACAATAAATCAAACCTTAGGGATCCCCAAGAGGAGATACCAGAACTGATCGGAAGTACGTAATAGGATCCAGTACCCAGTGCTCAGCCTTATACCGTCCAATGTGTTGGGTATGGGGTGTGTATGGGCGTGTAACTACCCGAATATTTTGTACCTTAATACAGTTTCCTTCTGTCAATGTGCACATGTATTACCTGAAGTAATAAAGACTTTGAGCATTTTACCTGATGTCTTTGAAAGTGCTTTGAACTCCACTCATGATTATAGACTGATCAAGAGTAAGCTTGTGGTCAACACACAATATCTGAATACTCAATGTAGCGGTCCTCAGGGGACGCTGAGAATATAATCATTGCTTGTTGTTTTTTGGTAGTGATGAAAATGATTTATCAACTCGCATATTGGAGTATTGTGAGAAAGATGTGTACATTAAGTAACGAATACTTCTAGCTGCGACCTAGCAACATATCACTTCTTTAGTCCTCCACTGTTGCTTAATGAGAGTAAACCATCCATATGCAAATCAGCCTGAACCCTCTTTCCCTTTGAAATGGAGGAGTGAGCACCAAACTACTAATAATCATTCCCTCTTCAAAGAGCAGAAGCAACTTCAGTGCATTTCTCCAACAGTTGAGTTCCTTTAGATATTGCTTTAGCTCATAGGCACAGTGGCCACAGCGACATCTGCATCTGGATTCTCCGCCATCTTAGCGGTACAAATCACATATGGTTGGTATTCTCTTAAAAAAGTGCATTGAGAATTAATTAAGTGACATTGTGCGAAGTTGTATTGGAATATAAGCACAGTTGCCAAATGACCTCACTACTGGAGACAGGAAAATCCATAGAGATAACATTTCCCGCCTTCCCAATTTAAGAGATATTTTTACGCAAGTTGATTGAGCTTAAGTTATCTGATGATGCAAAGGTGTTTTTTAAAACATAGCTGTTTTATAGAAAGAGCACATGAACTTGTGTTACAAAAATGCTTTCCAAAAGATCATTCTGGAAGCAACATCAACTATTTCTTTTCTACTTTGCGAGCATGTTTTGAAGTTTACAATTTTACAAATTCTTTTGTTATCCAACCCCAGAGTAAACCCTGAACTCAGATGGAAACATCAGGAAGCAAGATGTATTTTTGTATGAATTTTAAATTTACGTATGGCCTTAATCAAAGTAATAGAGTAAATTTATTTTTGATGGACAAATTGAATATCTGATATTAAAAGAATTGAGAAAAACACCTATATGTAAATGATCATATAGCACTCATGCATACATTTAAAGGATAAAAGTGTGTGTATGTGTGTGTGTGCGGGGGTGTGTACGTTGTCTTGAAGTCACAGCTAGGTTGTCTGTGTACAAGAAACTCCACGTCAATGAAACAAGTTAATTAATTATCAAGGAAGTCAGGTATTCTGACTAAAGAACAACTATCCCATATCAAGAGTCATGGTGCAGCTGCCATTCTCTTTGTTTCCTGATGCTCTTGCATACACAGCAGAGTTAGCATAAAAGTTAGATCTATAGCTGTGCTGACTTTGGATTGCAGAGCTGCAGCAACTGCCGGGGTTTCAAGAGCTGTATAAAGTCCCTTTGGGCTGGATTGTCTGTTAAGAAATGTTATATAATACTATAGAAGGTGGCCAGATGACCCCACCCACAGTCTAACATATAGATCTGCCATATGAAGTTTCCTACCAGGGTATGTGGTTAACTGCCCCAAGGGACCATAACGCAATAATCCGACTATCACTGCACCCGTCGCGGGCGGCAAACGCAGAGACCGCCACGGGCGCCCAAAGGGCCAGCTATGCCACTGGCCTGTGACCATATGAAACGAAGAATGAAAAATCAAGAAATACAAATAAGGGTGAAAAACAATAAATCAAACCTTAGGGATCCCCAAGAGGAGATACCAGAACTGATCGGAAGTACGTAATAGGATCCAGTACCCAGTGCTCAGCCTTATACCGTCCAATGTGTTGGGTATGGGGTGTGTATGGGCGTGTAACTACCCGAATATTTTGTACCTTAATACAGTTTCCTTCTGTCAATGTGCACATGTATTACCTGAAGTAATAAAGACTTTGAGCATTTTACCTGATGTCTTTGAAAGTGCTTTGAACTCCACTCATGATTATAGACTGATCAAGAGTAAGCTTGTGGTCAACACATAATATCTGAATACTCAATGTAGCGGTCCTCAGGGACGCTGAGAATATAATCATTGCTTGTTGTTTTTTGGTAGTGATGAAAATGATTTATCAACTCGCATATTGGAGTATTGTGAGAAAGATGTGTACATTAAGTAACGAATACTTCTAGCTGCGACCTAGCAACATATCACTTCTTTAGTCCTCCACTGTTGCTTAATGAGAGTAAACCATCCATATGCAAATCAGCCTGAACCCTCTTTCCCTTTGAAATGGAGGAGTGAGCACCAAACTACTAAAAATCATTCCCTCTTCAAAGAGCAGAAGCAACTTCAGTCCATTTCTCCTACAGTTGAGTTCCATTAGATATTGCTTAAGCTCATAGGCACAGTGGCCACAGCGACATCTGCATCTGGATTCTCCGCCATCTTAGCGGTACAAATCACATATGGTTGGTATTCTCTTAAAAAAGTGCATTGAGAATTAATTAAGTGACATTTTGCGAAGTTATATTGGAATATAAGCACAGTTGCCAAATGACCCCACTACTGGTAGACAGGAAAATCCATAGAGATAACATTTCCCGCCTTCCCAATTTAAGAGATATTTTTACGCAAGTTGATTGAGCTTAAGTTATCTGATGATGCAAAGGTGTTTTTTAAAACATAGCTGTTTTATAGAAAGAGCACATGAACTTGTGTTACAAAAATGCTTTCCAAAAGATCATTCTGGAAGCAACATCAACTATTTCTTTTCTACTTTGCGAGCATGTTTTGAAGTTTACAATTTTACAAATTCTTTTGTTATCCAACCCCAGAGTAAACCCTGAACTCAGATGGAAACATCAGGAAGCAAGATGTATTTTTGTATGAATTTTAAATTTACGTATGGCCTTAATCAAAGTAATAGAGTAAATTTATTTTTGATGGACAAATTGAATATCTGATATTAAAAGAATTGAGAAAAACACCTATATGTAAATGATCATATAGCACTCATGCATACATTTAAAGGATAAAAGTGTGTGTATGTGTGTGTGTGCGGGGGTGTGTACGTTGTCTTGAAGTCACAGCTAGGTTGTCTGTGTACAAGAAACTCCACGTCAATGAAACAAGTTAATTAATTATCAAGGAAGTCAGGTATTCTGACTAAAGAACAACTATCCCATATCAAGAGTCATGGTGCAGCTGCCATTCTCTTTGTTTCCTGATGTTCTTGCATACACAGCAGAGTTAGCATAAAAAGTTAGATCTATAGCTGTGCTGACTTTGGATTGCAGAGCTGCAGCAACTGCCGGGGTTTCAAGAGCTGTATAAAGTCCCTTTGGGCTGGATTGTCTGTTAAGAAATGTTATATAATACTGTAGAAGGTGGCCAGATGACCCCACCCACAGTCTAACATATAGATCTGCCATATGAAGTTTCCTACCAGGGTATGTGGTTAACTGCCCCAAGGGACCATAACGCAATAATCCGACTATCATCATATTAAGGCATACGAAGCATCCAAGAGCTGTGTAAATGAAAGGATGCTTTAAATTTCTGGTAATTTTTGGATTCGCTCCCGAGACATCTTCCCTGAATAAGCCACAACCTCTCCCCTCAAATGTGCCCTATTTGTCCCAGTGTTCCCTATCTGTTTAGCATGTGTACTTTCCTGGGGAATCAAACTTACCCCTGCATTTCCCTCCAAGTAGTATTCGGATCTAGAGAGTGGGAAGTTCATTATCAGCTTGCAATTGATGACATTGATGAATTATTTTCAGGATTAAGGACACGAGCAGGTCTCTGCCAGAAAATGCAAAGTAAGAGATTGTTACTCCACTGGAGCGCCTATCAAAGTATACTCATGAACAAGCCGAAGTCCTGTCTCGAATATCCTCACTCTAGGCTGACATCCCAAGAATTTGAGATGCACGTCTGCTGCATAAAGACATTCCAAAATCCTCATACCAGCTTGAATACAGTTTCAGAACTCAAAGATGTGGAATACACACTCTAAGAGAAGTGGCACTGGCTGGATTGCCTCTGTTCAGAGACCCGTTGAAAGAGAACCAGTGACATTTGAAGAACGTCTGGGGCCCCGGGCAAGATGTATTTCGGGGACTCCTGTTTGGAACAGCATGCAAAAACAGCTGAAAGCTCGAGCTGCCTGGTGTTGGTCAGCCAAATAGTACCAAAAGAAAGCTTGAACAAGCATTGATATAGCCATTTCTTTTTGAGTTTGGATCTAACTGTTTTTACTTGAAACAAAGGAGATGAGTATAGTGAGAAACTTGAAGTAGAAAGAGAGGGTGGTAGGCATAGAGATGACCAAGAAAGATAGGTAGGGAGAGAAGTAAAGTATATAGAAAATGGTAAGGCAGCCTGAAGTAAAGATAAAGAGAGGTTAAAAGAGGAAGATGTGGGTAGGGAGAAATAGCTATGGTTTTAAAGTAAGGTAGAGAAGTTAGGAGAGATAGAAGTAGGGAAAAAGAATGTAGCGAGAGAGATGGAGGAGTACAGTACTCCAAGGGGGTAAAGCAGAGACTATTAATGTAGAAAAAGAGGCATATTCGAGAGAAGTAAAGGCAGCGATTGGTAGAGGTAAATAGATAGAGGGATTTGATGAAAAACAAAGAGATGCAAAATAGTGAGAGAGAGAGCTAAATGAGACGAGGTACGTAAAAATGGGTCATGTTTAGAGATTAGTGGGGAAGAGAAAAAGGGGTGAAGGGTAGAAATAGAAATGTACAGCAAAAACAGGAAATTGAGATGTACGTGAAATAGAGAAAGCAAGGTGAGGTTGATACATAGACATACATACGTAGACAGAGTTGTGAGATAGAGAAAGAGATGAGGAGATGGTGAGGTAGAGAGATCTATAAATAAGAAGTTAGAGAAAGAGATTTGAGGTGGAGTTGGTGAGTTCAAATAGAAAAGGAGGTCCAGAAAGGGGTATGTGTTTGCGTCTGTGTGAGAGAGACAGAGAAGAGTTGATGACAGATAAAATGAAATAGAGATAGAGGCATGGAGGTTGCTAGAAAGCTATAAGAAGTTTAAAGAGCCTATGGATAGAGATAGAGGAATAGAGGGGGCCAGAAAGGAGTAAGATATTTGAAGAGCCTATGGAAAGGGAACAGTGGTAGAGTGATAGGAAGGGAGGTGGGGGCATATTATCAAGGGCCTTATCTCCGCTTTTTTGGCTTTAAAAGCCAAAAAAGCGGAGATAATGTTTTCGCCCTATTAACAAGAGGGTGATAACATGCATTAGCGCATGTTAGCACCCTTTTACCCGACGCCTCCCTCTGCATCTCTAATGAGATGCAAAGTGGGCGTCACTGGGCAGAACAACCTTGTAAATATCGCTGATGTGCACATCGCGATATTTACAAGGAGGACTCAGGCATTTTTGCAGACGTTAGTTTTTGGCGAAAACCGCGGTTTTCGCCAAAACTAACGTCTGCAAAAATGCTGACTTACCTATACTTAATATTGGAGATGGATTATGCTGATACGACCACAGGGTCGTATCAGCAAGGTTATCGCCGTTTACATGGAACATCGCTGGAAAACCAGCGATGTTCCATGGAAAACAATCTATCGCAGGAATAATTATCGCCATTGCGCTATGCGTTGTTAATACAGCGCTAGCATGGCGATAATTATCAGCGATAGCCGGCGATGACAATTCTCACGCTGAGAACGGCCAGCGATAATTATCGCTGGCTGTTGATAATATGCCCCTTGGAGAGGTGAGGCAGTGAGCTAATGGTGAGGTAAATTAAGATGTTAGGTAGTAAGATTGAGGGCTGTGTGGTAGAGAAAGGTGAGGTAGTGAGGGAGATGTGAGTTAGAGAGAGAAACAAGATAGGTGAAGAGACTAGTGGGGTAGAGGAAGGGCTGAGAAAGTGGTAGAAAAAGGAAAGGAGGTGTATATATATATATATAGATATATGTATTTGGTTAAGTATTGGATTTGGGCACTGGCCTAAGATACTATGCTGCTAACCTTGAGGTTCCCTAATCCAAGCATTGTGGAAATAGTGATATGAATTAGAAAGTTTGTTTTTAGATACATAATGAAAATATTTTTATAAATATATTAAAAATAATAGCAAAAAAGTGAAAGATATGTGTAAAAATAGGAATATACCTCAATGAAATAGGTCTTGGGCAATACAGTCTTTGACTGATGTGAGTAAGATGGAAGTAGATACAGAGGTATTTCTTTCATGTCTATTATTTGCTATGCCTTTAAATCTGCTTGGACTATGAAGAAATGTAACTTTGACAAAGGCTGGGATCAGCCGAAACGCATCAGTACGGACACAAGAAAATAAAAGAATAAAGATTTGTGTACTTGCCTGGAGTGCCCACCTCTGCTCTTCTTTCTAAGAGAGTTTTTGAAGAATATATATATATATATATATTATACAAAAAGAGTTGCCTCTAGGTGGGATGCACTCCCAGGTGGAAATTACGCCAAAGCAAGGGCACACGCCATGAACAAAGTCCTTTTCTGGTTTCCCCGCCAGACGCGTTTCGGGCCAACACCCTCTTCAGTGACAGACCATGTGATGTGCCGGCGTGCGGCAGCCACCAGTAAATCCCCATAATAATTATGCTCAGGTGAACCACCTGAAGCAATGCTTCCTGGGACTGGTGGTTCAGTAAAACCCAAGTGGGTCGCCGCCGGCACTCACATTCAAAAATGTCTTTAAAAGGATTGCCGATGTTCGCGCCGGCACCCCTGCATATAACAGGCACCTCCTGTTCCACAGTTAGCTTCCCCGATAAAGCAGCCGCGGACCCGCAAGTGTTTTGCTGTGGTGCAAAACCAGAAAAGGACTTTGTTCATGGCGTGTGCCCTTGCTTTGGCGTAATTTCCACCTGGGAGTGCATCCCACCTAGAGGCAACTCTTTTTGTATTTTGTACAGCGGCCTGCCTGGTCGCGGGATTGCACCACCGCGAAACACTTGCGGGTCCGCGGCTGCTTTATTGGGGCAGCATTAGAAAAGAACAAAGCATCCTCCGCGCTACTTGGTTGTTAATTGCCTTTGAGTAAGCGGCGCTGAAGCCGCGAAATGTGTCAGGCATGAATAAAGAAACCAGAATTGAAAGGAAAGCTGATCTTTAAACACCAAACGGTGAGCGAGCTGTCAAGTGCTTCCTTGAGCCCACGGGCATTTGGTTGAACATTTTAAGGACACGGCGCCCGGACGTGGGGGAATGCACCACCTCTTCATGTTGAGGGGCTGAGGTCCGGAACTATATCCATGCCAGTCAGCACAGTAAGCGATAATGAAAAGTGTCTTACCTTAAGATTTCTGGAAACCTACTAAAGGATATTAATTGATGTTATTTTTCAACCATAGGGCGCATGGAACCCACTCAGGGTAATATACATATTGCTTCAAGGACTACAAGTCCCATCAGGCTGTTAAAAAGAAGACGCACTCAGCGAGCCCCACAAGGGGTAACTATCCAATAAAAACCTGCCTTTCATTAGAAAAGAACAAAGCATCCTCCGCGCTACTTGGTTGTTAATTGCCTTTGAGTAAGCGGCGCTGAAGCCGCGAAACGTGTCAGGCATGAATAAAGAAACCAGAATTGAAAGGAAAGCTGATCTTTAAACACCAAACGGTGAGCGAGCTGTCGAGTGCTTCCTTGAGCCCACGGGCATTTGGTTGAACATTTTAAGGACACGGCGCCCGGCCGTGGGGGAATGCACCACCTCTTCACGTTGAGGGGCTGAGGTCCGGAACTATATCCATGCCAGTCAGCACAGTAAGCGATAATGAAAAGTGTCTTACCTTAAGATTTCTGGAAACCTACTAAAGGATATTAATTGATGTTATTTTTCAACCATAGGGCGCATGGAACCCACTCAGGGTAATATACATATTGCTTCAAGGACTACAAGTCCCATCAGGCTGTTAAAAGAAAGACGCACTCAGCGAGCCCCACAAGGGGTAACTATCCCATAAAAACATGCCTTTCATTAGAAAAGAACAAAGCATCCTCCGCGCTACTTGGTTGTTAATTGCCTTTGAGTAAGCGGCGCTGAAGCCGCGAAACGTGTCAGGCATGAATAAGGAAACCAGAATTGAAAGGAAAGCTGATCTTTAAACACCAAACGGTGAGCGAGCTGTCGAGTGCTTCCTCGAGCCCACGGGCATTTGGTTGAACATTTTAAGGACACGGCGCCCGGCCGTGGGGGAATGAACCACCTCTTCATGTTGAGGGGCTGAGGTCCGGAACTATATCCATGCCAGTCAGCACAGTAAGCGATAATGAAAAGTGTCTTACCTTAAGATTTCTGGAAACCTACTAAAGGATATTAATTGATGTTATTTTTCAACCACAGGGCGCATGGAACCCACTCAGGGTAATATACATATTGCTTCAAGGACTACAAGTCCCATCAGGCTGTTAAAAAAGAAGACGCAGTCAGCGAGCCCCACAAGGGGTAACTATCCAATAAAAACATGCCTTTCATTAGAAAAGAACAAAACATCCTCCGCGCTACTTGGTTGTTAATTGCCTTTGAGTAAGCGGCGCTGAAGCCGCAAAACGTGTCAGGCATGAATAAAGAAACCAGAATTGAAAGGAAAGCTGATCTTTAAACACCAAACGGTGAGCGAGCTGTCGAGTGCTTCCTCGAGCCCACGGGCATTTGGTTGAACATTTTAAGGATACGGCGCCCGGCCGTGGGGGAATGCACCACCTCTTCATGTTGAGGGGCTGATGTCCGGAACTATATCCATGCCAGTCAGCACAGTAAGCGATAATGAAAAGTGTCTTACCTTAAGATTTCTGGAAACCTACTAAAGGATATTAATTGATGTTATTTTTCAACCATAGGGCGCATGGAACTCACTCAGGGTAATATACATATTGCTTCAAGGACTACAAGTCCCATCAGGCTGTTAAAAAAGAAGACGCACTCAGCGAGCCCCACAAGGGGTAACTATCCAATAAAAACATGCCTTTCATTAGAAAAGAACAAAGCATCGTCCGCGCTACTTGGTTGTTAATTGCCTTTGAGTAAGCGGCGCTGAAGCCGCGAAACGTGTCAGGCATGAATAAAGAAACCAGAATTGAAAGGAAAGCTGACCTTTAAACACCAAACGGTGAGCGAGCTGTCGAGTGCTTCCTCGAGCCCACGGGCATTTGGTTGAACATATATATATATATATATATATATATATATATATATATATATATATATATATATATATATATATATATATATATATATATATATATATATATGTATATATATATATATATATATATATATATATGTATATATATATATATGTATATATATATATATATATATATGTATATATATATATGTATGTATATATATATATATATATATGTATGTATATATATATATATATATATATATATATATATATATATATATATATATATATATATATATAACCTACTGGCAGTTGCCAGTAGGTAGTTATAGTTAGGACCTCGTTTTTATTCAAATAGCGCTTTTTGTTTTGCCAATATCTTTGGCGCCATTTGACGAATCTTTGCGAAATTTTCAAAACTAGTGGGGCACTCCGGTCAGCGCCTGTCTTGAAAGTTTCGGGGTGATTCGTCAAGCAAGGGCCGAGAAAAAAGGGGGGTCCCAAAACGCATTTTCCCCATGTTAATTTCCATAGGAACTTTAGACAAAGCTACAGCCCGAACTGCTCAACGGAATTACACCCAATTTGGCAAAAAGGTAGGTCTTGGTTCAGAAAGACCCCTTTTTGTTAAATGGTGTAAATCCGTTCAGTAGTTCCTGAGAAATTAGAAAAAGAAAAATATTGATATCTGAGCACCGAGGAGGGTTCGCGAACCCTCCCGGGCACGAGCTTCACTCTGATTGGCTGCCAACACTCCAAACCGGGAAGTGTTGGCAGCCATCTTGTGACTCGGTAGAACCGAGTCACAATAAAAGAGAAAAAAGAAGATGAAAAACAAGAAAAGGGGGCAAGTTAGAAACAACCTGACCCCCTAGGCCTAATCAGGGGGTCCCACAAGGACCCCCAGGGCCAAAAAACAATCGGCAGAATTCGATCTGGGGTCGCGAATCCTGCTGAGAAAATTAAAAAAAATGAAACGCGGGCTCTCGCGCTTCATTTTAATGAGCCCCCGGGTGGGCCAGGTCCCGGGGGCAATGCCAAAATTAAATAGCGGGGGCCCGCGGGGGCCCCCGCAGCCCCAGGGACCGCCACCTCCCCGGGCTTTGTTAATAAATGCATGGGGGGTCCCAACCCCTCCCCACGCTGCCCCGGGGACCGCCACCTCCCCGGGGCTTTCAAATTTAAAACGTGGGGGGCCTCACTGGCCCCCCCAAGCCCCAGGGACCGCCACCTCCCCGGGCCTTATAATAATTATAAAGGGGGCCTCGCAGGCCCCCCAAGCCCTGGGGACCACCACCTCCCCGGGGCTTCAAAATAAATTAGGGGGGGGCCTCGCGGGCCCCCCCAAGCCCCGGGGACCACCACCTCCCCGGGGTTATGCAAATTGAGGGAGGGCGCGGCCCCCCTCCGGGAGCCCTTGATGGCCCTGGGGACTGCCACCCCCCAGGGCCGGCTCCTGCAATGTCCCGGGGTGCCCACCCCCGGGACATTGCTGGTTGCTATGGCAGGGCGGGAGCATGGCTCCCGCCCTGCCATAGCAAACCCTGCTTTGCTTCATTGAAGCGAGAGCAGAAAAACCTGCTCTCGCTTCAATGAAGCAAAGCAGGATTGCTTTTGAGCAAGGGGAGCTGCATGTTAGCAGCTCCCCTTGCTCAAAAGCAATGCCTGCTCCCGCAGGAGGTGGGGAGCCGGCGGGACCGTGGGGGCATTGGGTCTCCCCCCACGGTCCCCAACGCAAAGGGCCGGCCCCGGGGGATGGGGGTTTGAAAGAGATTGTTGCTTTTACCCACTTGGGATTTTACCATTTGAACGCATGACTCTGGGCAAAACTCACGAGAGTAATACTCAGCAATGCTACTACATGAACCAGAAGGCTGCAGCAGCGGCCACGCCCACTGGGAGTGGTTCAGGAGATATAATGAGTAGCACGTTTGCCCGGACTCATTGCACATACCGCATGCCAATGATTAAGAGGACACTCGAAACGCGTCTGGCAGAGGTTGTTATTTGTTTTAAAGCACGTTTCCTGTTTGAATGCACTGCACTATCCCAGTAAAGAAAGTGCTTTTATGACCTCCTCGGCGGCTCTTCCTTAAGGGTAACCTTTTGTGAGTGGATGAATTGCGGCTGACCCAGTCGCGGAAGGTGCCCCTCTGTTGCGGCGGACCCGCAGTGACTTTGGATCAATGGTCACCGTGAAGCGGGGAGTAGGTGCCTATTGGAACACACGAACGAGGCAGTGTGTTTGAAAGAGATTGTTGCTTTTACCCACTTGGGATTTCACCATTTGAACACATGACTCTGGGCAAAACTCACGAGAATAATACTCAGCAATGCTACTACGTGAACCAGAAGGCTGCAGCAGCGGCCACGCCCACTGGGAGTGGTTCAGAAGATATAATGAGTAGCACGTTTGCCCGGACTCATTGCACATACCGCATGCCAATGATTAAGAAGACACTCGAAACGCGTCTGGCAGAGGTTGTTATTTGTTTTAAAGCATGTTTCCTGTTTGAATGCACTGCAGTATCCCAGTAAAGGAAGTGCTTTTATGACCTGCTTGGCGGCTCTTCCTTAAGGGTAACCTTTTGTGAGTGGATGAATTGCGGCTGACCCAGTCGCGGAAGGTGCCCTTCTGTTGCGGCGGACCAGCGGTGACTTTGGATCAATGGTCACCGTGAAGCGGGGAGTAGGTGCCTATTGGGACACACGAACGAGGCAGTGTGTTTGAAAGAGATTGTTGCTTTTACCCACTTGGGATTTCACCATTTGAACGCATGACTCTGGGCAAAACTCACGAGAGTAATACTCAGCAATGCTACTACGTGAACCAGAAGGCTGCAGCAGCGGCCACGCCCACTGGGAGTGGTTCAGGAGATATGAGTAGCACGTTTGCCCGGACTCATTGCACATACCGCATGCCAATGATTAAGAGGACACTCGAAACGCGTCTGGCAGAGGTTGTTATTTGTTTTAAAGCACGTTTCCTGTTTGAATGCACTGCAGTATCCCAGTAAAGAAAGTGCTTTTATGACCTACTCAGCGGCTCTTCCTTAAGGGTAACCTTTTGTGAGTGGATATATATATATATTCCTTTTGTGAGTTTTCGCCGCAGCCGCCGCTCTCCTCACAGCGGGTGCCTCAGCACGCGAGGGCGAACACGCGTTTACATCCAATATCATCAAAGAAAATGGCTGAGCACTCCAGGCATTTTATGCTTTTAAAGATTTATTTAATGCAGAAACCATGTGCAAAAATAAACAAACAGACGCGTTTCAGCCTCCTGGCTTTCGTCTGTGTCCACACTGTCCATTTGACAACATGTTCTTGTAATCCGGCTTCCGGCAAGTACAAAGCATGGAGACGATAAAGCAAGTCCTCCTTCTCACTTCTGTGTCCGGGGTCTTCATCCACCCAAGCCTGTTTGTCCACTTCCAACAGCTCTATCTTAAAATCTTCCAGAAATCTTCTTCGGAGACTAAGGCTATCTCTTGTGCAGGAAAGGTAGCCTTGCTCAGGATGTGTGGGGGTGTTGTACGTGGTTGATCTTCCTCTTTAGGGTGGGTGTCAGTTCTAGACAAAGCGTCTGCTTTGTCGTGTTGACTCCCTGGGCTGTACTTGATCACAAAGTCGTAGTCTGCAAAAAAGAGAGACCAATGCAACTGTCTGGGAGTAAGGGCTCTAGCCGTCTTCAGGAACAACAAATTCCGATGGTCTGGATAAATCTCAATAGTGTGTTTGGCCCCCATCAAATGGTGCCTCCATTCTTCACACGCTCTCTTGACTGCTAGTAACTCTTTATCGGAGATGCTATAGTTTACCTCACATGGAGTAAGTTTCTTCGAGTAGTAAGCCACAGGATGCAGCTGTCCAGTCTCCGGATGTCTTTGCGAGCGGATACCTCCCAGTGCATGATATGAGGCATCGGTTTCCAATAGAATGGGCAGTTGAGCGTAAGGGTGTCGTAATATGGGCGCTTTCGTGAAGCAGGACTTCAACGTCTGGAAGGCAGCCTCCGCCTGTTCGGTCCACACGAAAGATACTCCTTTCTTGAGTAGGTAAGTAAAGGGTTGTATTATGTCCGAAAAGTTCTTGATGAACCGCCGATAGATATTGGCGAAGCCGATAAAACTCTGTAAGGCTTTCAGGTTCATCTGAGATTTCCACTGGGTGATGGCTTCTACTTTCCTTGTGTCCATACATATGCCACTGGCGCTGATTACGTATCCCAAAAAGTCCACCTCAGAGGCGTGAAACAAGCACTTCTCCAATTTGGCATACAGGGAATACTCTTGCAGCCGTTCCAGGACCTGTTTCACCAGAGTGATGTGCTCTGTGACGCTGGAGGAGTAGATCAAAATGTAATCTATATATACCATACACATCACATCTAAAAGGCCCCTCAATACTTCATCCATAAAGTACTGAAACGCCGCTGGTGCATTGCACAGACCGAATGGCATCACTTGGTACTCAAAGAGCACGAACTTCGTTCGGAAGGCTGTCTTCCACTCGTCCCCCTGCTTCATCCTAACAAGGTGATAGGCGCCACGGAGATCAAGTTTGGTGAAAATGGTCAACCCCTTCAGCTGGTCCAGCAGCACCGGTATCAGGGGAAGGGGATACCGGTTCTTTATTGTGACTCTGTTGATGGCTCTATAGTCAATGCACATTCGTAAATCACCTTCTTTCTTGGGGATGAAAAAGAGAGGAGAGGAAGCAGGGGATGACGAAGGCCATATGAACCCACTGGCTAGATTTTCATTCAGATATTCCATCAGATGTTGGGTTTCTGGTTTGGTAAGTGCATAGATACGACTGCAAGGAATCGTTGCTCCAGGAACCAGGTCTATCCTGCAATCATATTCTCTATGAGGTGGAAAGTGGCTTGGTTCGATCTTGTCAAAGACTGTAGTATACTGTCGATGCTCGGAGGGGACTGTGGACACACAGCCTTGTATCTGATCATTACATCCCGTGGATAAGAGCAAGGCTTGAGTTTCCACAGGTTCTCCCGCTAAAGCTTGATTCTTCGTACACTGCTCCCTGCAGTAAAGGGAATTCATCACCACTGACCGGCTGGCCCATCCTACCATAGGGTCCTGAAGTGTCAACCAGGGCATCCCTAGAATCAAACGGAAATGTGGTGCATCAATAAGATCGAATTGGATGCTTTCGTAATAGTCTTGTCCAAATTGCATGAGGATAGGTTGGGTATGATATCTGACGGGGCCGGACGTCAACGCTGTTCCGTCTACAGTGAGTTCAGGTATGGGTTTCTTCTGACAAGGCACACCTATATCCTTTGCATACGTTCGGTCAATGAAGTTACCGGTGGCCCCGGAATCCACTAAAGCTGGTACCTGTTTTAAGACTCCTTCCTCCAACCACAAAGACACACAAACATTGAGGTGTGGAATGGTGTGTTGTAGGGTGTTGGCGATCACAGGAGACACTTCTCCGTCCGAACGCCTCGAGCTAGGGGTCTCACACTGGCTCGGGCAATCAATTTCCCGACTCTTCTCCTTGATTCTATAGCCCCTGTGCCACGGCTTGGGTTTTGGATGGAGGCATCTTGTCCGGAAGTCTCGTTCGGGCCTTGCATTCCCTGATGAAGTGTCCTGCCTTTCCGCAATAGAGACAAAGTTGTTGCTACCTTCTTTTCTCCCTCTCTTCTGTGGTAAGGGGTCCTCGAATTCCGCCTATCTGCATAGGTTCCGGTCCTTCTGGGGTCTGGGCTCCTTCTCCTGGAGCAGGACGACCACGGGGAATGAAGCATTTGAAATTGCCCTTATTCTTATCGCTCTTTCGTTCCTGCATCCGATGGTCCAACTGTACTGTAAGATCAATTAGCTCCTCGCATGTGTGCAGTAGGTGGATCACCTGGGCAAGAACGTCCTTCAGCTCCCCACGAAGCTCCTGATAAAACAAGGAGGTTCTTTTGTCCTGGGGCCAGTCTGTTTCCACCACAAGTTGGTTGAATGTGGTGATGTAGGTGAGGAGATCCTGAGTACCTTGTTCAAGGGTGAGCAGCTCTTGATCTGATGTTAACAGGTGCGTCTTTCTGTCGAACAATTTACGCATCTCCGTGCAGAAGTTGGTAAAGTTGTATAGCACCGGGTCGTCTTGCTCTATTAGTAGAATCGACCAACTAGCAGCGTTCCCACCCAAGTAAGACATGATAAAGGCAGTTTTTGCCTGGTCATCATGGAATATGGTTGGTTTGCACAGGAAGTGCAACTGGCACTGACTAATGAAGATCCCAAACTTCTTTAGGTCAATAATAAAAGCGCTCAGGGGTCGCTAAAGGTATCTGTGGGGACTGGAGAATGTGAACAGGTGCTGTCTCACAAGCCCCTAACGAGGGTGTGTGAGGGGATGCAAAAAACCCTGTGCCTGTAGTACCCTCACCCGTGGGATATGATGGTCCCATAGGATCGTCCGTTTACCTGTGCTGAGATGGCAGTAACGTCCAATCCTTAATATACTACCTCCCTGTTTGCTCAGAGTGGCCCTTCCTACTTAAACCGATACCGGTACCCATCTCATTCCAGAGTTCCTGAGTTTCGGTACGGAAGGCGTTAACTTCTACCTGCAATGCAGACATGGTTTCTAAGAGTGTGGTCAGAACCGCATTGGTATCCTTCGCCCAGGCTGGAGGTGCAACTTGGGCTTGTCAATCTGTCAGAATCGGAATAGTATGCACTAACTTCCAAATACAAATCCAGCAGGGGCGAAGCGCAGTTCCCAAATACCCTTTGCACTACCCCATAGAGGGACGGAAACACTCCACCCTGTACCGCAGTGCGCAAGGGAAAGGGGAAAAAATGAATAACAAAACCAAACACAGCAGCTCTTTTCCTACAGAATCTCCTAGTCCTGGTAGCCAAGGAACAGACTTCCTCTAGGTAAATCCCATCTACGGACCACGGCACGCTGTATGTAGGAAAAAGAACAGGCATTAATTCCGTAACCACTCACACCCAAGGCACACTATAGGTCACTAAATTACCCCACCCATGCCTTTTCACTTACATGCGACCCATACATGCAACGCAGCCAGGAAGTAGGCAATAATGTAAAACAAATAGGCAGGTGTGATACATCTCACACCCTCTTGCAAGGGAGGAGAGAAACCCAGGCCAACAGCGGAGCCTATGTGTGCAACAAAGTCGGGCTCCGCTTCCGTGAGATGTCTCATGCAGGACACAGGAGGAAAACCAGGGAATAGGACCTGGAAAAATCCAAACAAACTCCTGAAGCAGGTAATCCAATAAACAAAACACTCCTCGCTAGGAGTGAACAGAACAAAAGGTCACGGGGGATCTGGCAGGAGGCTTACCACACCGGCAAAGCGGAATTCCCTGACTGCCACGAAGGAATCAAGATCAAGCAGGCGCGCTTGGCAGCGTTTGCAGGGCGCAGCTTCCGTGCTGCTTAGAGACTTTCGGGCTCACACACGAACCAACAAAGCATCCGCGGCGTCTTCCCCTGACGACGTAGAAACGGCTCCATCTGCTAGCTCCACTCAAATACACTCAATGGAAGCAGTTGACAAGCACCGGATCCCCATAGAGGAAGGCCATATATTGTGGTTCAACCTCCCAGGCAAGACACGGCTACCGGCACAGTTGCATGCTGGGCCTTGTAGTCATTCACACTCTCTTCCTACCCGCATACACACAGCGCCACGGGGGATCATGACATATATATATATACAGCGGCCTGCCTGGTCGCGGGATTGCACCACCGCGAAACACTTGCGGGTCCGTGGCTGCTTTTATTGGGGCAGCTGACTGTGGAACAGGAGGTGCCTGTTATATGCAGGGGTGCCGGCGCGAACATCGGCAATCCTTTTAAGACATTTTTTGTGAGTGCCGGCGGTGACCCACTTGGGTTTTACTGAACCACCAGTCCCAGGAAGCATTGCTTCAGGTGATTCACCTGAGCGTTATTATTATGGGGATTACTGGTGGTTGCCGCATGCCGGCACGTCACATGGTCTGCCACTGAAGAGGGCATTGGCCCGAAACGCATCTGGCAGGTAAACCAGAAAAGGACTTTGTTCATGGCGTGTGCCCTTGCTTTGGCGTAATTTCCACCTGGGAGTGCATCCCACCTAGTGGCAACTCTTTTTGTATTTTGTACAGCGGCCTGCCTGGTCGCGGGATTGTACCACCGTGAAACACTTGCGGGTCCGTGGCTGCTTTATTGGGGCAGCTGACTGTGGAACAGGAGGTGCCTGTTATATGCAGGGGTGCCGGCGCGAACATCGGCAATCCTTTTTAAGACATTTTTTGTGAGTGCCGGCGGTGACCCACTTGGGTTTTACTGAACCACCAGTCCCAGGAAGCATTGCTTCAGGTGATTCACCTGAGCGTTATTATTATGGGGATTACTGGTGGTTGCCGCATGCCGGCACGTCACATGGTCTGCCACTGAAGAGGGCATTGGCCCGAAACGCGTCTGGCAGGTAAACCAGAAAAGGACTTTGTTCATGGCGTGTGCCCTTGCTTTGGCGTAATTTCCACCTGGGAGTGCATCCCACCTAGTGGCAACTCTTTTTGTATTATATATATATATATATATCTATATATATATATATATATATATATATATATATATATATATATATATATATATATATATATATATATATATATAGATATAGATATATATATATATATTCTTGCAAGGGAATTTTGCTAGGATTAATTAAGAAATACACTTTATCACTTTTTGCACTCTAAGACACAAGGGGACCTCATCGCCCCACCAGCAGTGCACCAAGAGGCGCATTTGCAGAGTGCTGTAAAAAGGGCCGTGGCCTCCGACCACCTCTCAGCAATCCCACTGTGTGGGGCTTACTGGAGGAAACAGGTGGGCTAGTTGGCCCCTAAGGACCCTCAGCATCGAAGGGGACTTCAACCCCCAACCAAGAGCAGGCCAGGAGGCGCGTTTGGAGAGTAGTTGACAAAGGGGGCGAGGCCTCTGGCTTGTTGCCGGCTTCCTTTTTCTTTATTTTAGGAAGGGCGCTGTGTGGCCCACCTTCCCTTGACCATTTACTGCCCCGGGGACCCCATCCCCTGGGGCCTGAGCCATTTTTTGTTTAATAAAATAAAAAGGGAGGGGGGCGCGTGGCCCCCTCCCGAGGCTGATTTTGGCCCCGGGGACCCCATCCCCCAGGGCCCGACCATTTTTTAAAAACATTTTCAAGGGAGGGGGCGGAGTGCCCCCCTCCCGGGCTATTTTCGGCTCCAGAGACCCCATCCCCCGGGGCCAGGCCATTTCTTTTTTATTTACAATATTTTAAGGGAGGGGGGCCACGTGGCCCCCCTCCCCAGGCCAATTTCGGCACCGGGGACCCCATCCACCGGGCCTGGCCATTCCTTTTTTTTTTTTTTTAAAGAGAGGGGGGCTGAGTGGCCCCCCCTCCCGGGCCATTTTTGACCCTGGGGATCCCATCACTTAGGGCATGGCCAAATGGTCGGGGACCGCGGGGGAGCCTGAAGGCCCTGCAGTCCCGACCGACTCCCCCCTCCTGTGGGAGCCGGCATGGCTTTTTACCCCCAGGGAGCTGCTGACATGCAGCTCCCTGGGGGTAAAAAGTAAAGTGCTCCACTTTGAACAAGTGAGAGAAAAATGCTCTCACTTGTTCAAAGTGGAGCACTTGTTTGCTATGTGGTGGCGAGAGCGGTGCTCCCCCATCCCATAGCAAACTGCAATGCCACGGGGGTGGGCACCCCGGGACATTGCTGGAGCCAGCCCTGGGGGGTGGCGGTCCCCAGGGCCATTTACGGCTCCACGAGGGGGACCGTGCATCCCCTTCCAACAGTATTGAAGCCCCTGGGAGCCCACCCACACTTTATTTGTAATATAGCCCGGGGAGGTGGTGGTCCCCGGGGCTCTGTGGGGGGGCTGGAGCCTCCCACGCATCTATTCAATGTAGCCCTGGGGAGGTGGCGGTCCCTGGTGCTGAGTGGGGGGGCAGGAGCCCCCCCCCACACCTTTTATAAAAAAAATAAAGCCCGGGGAGGTAGTGGTCTCCGGGGGGCCCGTGTGGTCCCCACAATTAATGAACATAGCCCTTGGGAGGTGGCAGTCCCTGGGGCAGCGGGGGCCCACGCGGGCCCCGCATATATTTAGATCATTGCCTCCGGAACCTGGCCCACCCGGGGACTTATTAAAGGAAGTGCGGGAGCCTGTGCTTTGTTTTTTTTTATATTCGGCGAGATTCGCAGACCCAACGCTACTCCCGCCGAAATTTCTTTTTAAAAAAAATGCTTTTTTTGGCCCTGGGCATTCCTGTAGGACCCCTTCAGCAGGCCTAGGGGGTCAGGGTGTTTCTACCCTGCCCCCTTTCTTAGTTGTTTATGTTTTTGAACCTTTTTCCTTGTGACTCGATTCAACCGAGTCGCAAGATGGCTGCCAACACTTCCTGATTGGAACTTTTGGCAGCCAATCAGATCTCAGGCTCGAGATCGGGAGAATTCGCAGATCCTCTGCGGCCATATTTGTATATCTGAGAAATGTTTACATTTCTCAGGAACTACGGAACGGATTTACACCATTTAACAAAAAGAGTGCACTCTGGACCAACAGCTACATTTCTGCCAAATTTGGTGTAATTCAGTTCAGTAGTTCGGGCTGTAGCTGCGTCAACAGTTTCCTATGGAAATTACCATGGAGAAAAAGCATTTTGGGACCCCCCCTTTTTCTCAGCCCCCGCTTGACGAATCACCCCGAAACTTTCAACACAGCAGCTGAAGTGAGTGGGCCATTAGTTTTTAAAATTTCGTGAAGATTTGTCTAACGGTGCCAAAGATATTGGCAAAACAAAAAATGCTTTTCCTATGGAAACTAGGTCCTAACTATAACTACCTGCTGGTGACAGCCAATAGGTAATATATATATAAAAACGATGCGCACTCACAGTGGTTGCTGATAGTTCACAGTTTATTATGCAGAATTAGAAATCATCTCAGCAAAACATGTAAAGAGCACCCTACAAATTTCACGCCTTGATCATGCGTGAGCAAAGCATTTGATACACCGAAACATGTAGGGTGCTCTTTCCATGTTTTTCTGACATGATTTCTAATCCTGCATAATAAACCTTGAACTAGCAGCACCCACTGTGAGTGCGCATTATTATTGGGCTCGTCGGAGCCTGGAGCCGTGCCATGCAGTTGATATATATATGCTTTTTAGGTGCCCACCAGGGGCTCCCATAGCTTACCTTTTGGTGTGCGGACATGAGTGGAACCCCCCTCCCGAGCCCATTTTGGCCCCGGGAATTCCATCCTTATGGGCCGGATACGTTTAGTTAGGAGAGGGGGGCACGTGGCTCCCCTCCCAAGGGTTTGTCGGCCAAGGAGACCCCATCCTCCTGGGCTGATTGGTAAAAATAAAATGGGAGGGGATGCATGACCCCACTCCTCAAGCCTTTCTAGGCTCTGGTAACCCCATCCCCAGGGGTCAAAATGAAGCTTAAAGGAAGGGGGCCACACGACCCCCCTTACTGAACCTTAAAAGGCCCAGTGCACATCATTTTTGGGCTCGTCAGAGTCCAGAGCAGTGCCGTGCAGTTGACATGTCCAGGGTGCCTCCTCTGTTTGCACACCATTGCTGAGAGGAATCCTTGGACAACGAGCCAAAGGAGACAGGGATGATATATAAATCTATCTATCTATCTATCTATCTATATATAGATATATATGTTTAAAGAATAATAAATGAGCAGCAGGAGCTGCTCATTTAGTATCCACTGCTCCTAGAAGAAACACCCCAAAAGGATGTATGATGATGCAACGCAAACAAAAACAACGCACACCATTACATCGCATTTCTCACATCGCATGCACCATTACATCGCATGCATTCACCACGCAAACCATTACATCGCACTCCGCCCTCACATGCATGCAAAAGACCTTTACAACGCAGACAAAGACCACGCATTCTATTACACAGCAAAATTCTCCCTAACGGTCCCCCCAAACACACTACAACGCCCTGACACTACCCTCAACCCTAAGGCATAAACAGTAAAGCGAAAAACAGTACCATACACTACTATTAACCCTAAACCCTAACCCTAAAGCCTAAAACACTACCATATACGACTCTTAACCCTAAGCCCTAACCCTAAAGCCTAAAACACTACCATAGACTACTATTAACCCTAAGCCCTAAACCCTAAGCCTAAAACACTACCATATACGACTCTTAACCTTAAGCCCTAACCCTAAAGCCTAAAACACTACCATATACGACTCTTAACCCTAAGCCCTAACCCTAAAGCCTAAAACACTACCATATACTACTATTAACCCTAAGCCCTAAAGCCTAAAACCCTCCCCTCCACTACACTCCCCATAAACTACCCTAAACCCTAAAACACTACGAGTACAGCGTCGTCCTTACCTGTCTCTTGTCGTGGTTCTAGCGTTGTCTCCCCGCCGTCCGTGTCCCTGCGCCTGCGTTCTAAAAGCGCCCGCGATGTAATGGCGCCTGCGATGTAATGTTGTGCGTAGTGAACGCACGTGTCGTAACATCGCGTGCGTTGTAACGGCACGCGACGTAAACGCATGCGATGTAACGCATGCGTTGCGATGCTCGTCCCCCCACCCCAAAATGCCCTGCAAGGGCTCTTTACATGTTTTTTAGGGTTGGTGATGTCCCTAGAAGGGGCAGGGACACCACCAAGCATTTTTTTTTAATGTTGTGGAGGGTTGCATGGAGTGCAGCAGCCCGCCGAGCAAATAACTCTCCTGGGTAATTAAATCCATGACCCCAGGAAAACATCATACTTTTCTAAAGGACTCCTGGCTGTATTGCTATGCTCTTCAGTTGGAGTGCAAGACCCTCTAGTGGTTATTTTTATGATTGCATTATGTGGGCTAAGAAATGTAAAACGAAAGACTCAGAGACATGTTGATTTCATTTTTTTTTCAAACATGTTTCTGAGTCTTTCTTTTAGCATTTTTCTGCCCACAAAATGCAATCATAAAATCTATGTTGAAAGAAAGTCTCAGCGACAAGTTGATTTTATTTTTTATTAAAACGTTATTAAACATTTCCATAATATTCAGTTTTATTAATTGTTCCATTGTGTGAATTACTGGCGTATACATTTGATTAAAAATATTGGTGATTTTGAGAGAAAGAGGATAAATCTGCTTGTATATATTGTTTTATATATATTGATATGAAAAATAATGTGTACCCTAAAATATCAATAACTCATGCCCTCACCATGCCCTACTAATTACCCTACATATTACATCACTCATGACAAGATCTATGACATCATTGATAACATTACTGCAACATCTGAAACAATATAATTGACAAGACTGTGTATGGAAGGGGCACAAGTTATAGTTACTTTAGGGCACGAGTTATAGTTACTTGAGAAAACTATAACTGGAGAATTTCAGTGGTTTTGTTTGTTTAAAGGGGTGTGTTTTAGCTGACATTTTCTTCTAACTATAACATCTCTTTAACCTTTGTTTTTTTAGTGAAAAAATATATACATAGGGTAGACAGAAAAGTGCATTCTAACTTCATATCAGAAAATGTGTGAAAAGACAATAAGGAATAATGCAACCGTGGAAACAAAGTGAGGAAAGAAAACATGCTATTTTCAGCAAGCTTAACTGTGAGACATTAAGATGACACCAAAGAGAGATGTTTCACACAATTCATTCTAGGTCTGTTTTCTTAACGGCTCATGAGATGTAGATAGGTGGAACGCTGGGGCAAGTAAGTTCCAGATCCTCAGGCATGATCGGCTATGGCAAGAAAAGGTGTATCTTAAGATCCAGAATCTCCAGAATGCATCAGAATTTTACTATGATTGAAGGTCCCGAGAAATGGCCATTCACTGTACAAGATAGTGGGGATAGTAGGGAGGATCTTATGAACCTAAGGTTATTTTGTAATTGCGACTGTAAATGCAGCTTATGTCAATATGCAGCCATTGCCGGGCAATGAGAACAGGAGTGATGTCAAAATGATGACTGATTGAAATGAGGCAAACTGTATTGTGCAGCACAGCCTTAAGATGGGCAAAATTAGGATAGAATTATCATAGTCCATTCTCCTCAATACTAGTGACAGTACCTTTAACTTAAAAACTTGCTCGGGATTTACAGTCGAATGTACTATTCTTATGTGCACACCAGGGATGTGCAATTTGCACACCAGCTGGTTTGTGAATGGGAGTACACATTGCAGTGCAACCTATGTTATAAAAGGAAGCTCCACAAATTGTACATTCACAGGATGTCACAAAATGAAACATGTAATGAATATTAATTAGGCCGGAAGCAATTTGTAACTCTGTGATTGGCTCTTAATGCAGGAATGGAGATGTGGAAAGGACAGCAGACCTCCATCCCTGCATTTGCATTCCCAAAGGGAAAGTCTTTTTAAAAAGCAGCCCAGGTCCATTAAAAGGGCAGGTGCTGCATTTAAAAAAAAAAATCTTTCCATATGAGAGGATATCAGGGGGAGCAGGCAATGGTCACACCATTCCCAAAGGGAAACCTGTTGTTCAGGGACAGCTTTCCCTTTAGGTACCAGTTACTAACGTGACTCAGGGGTCGGTAAATGATCAATGGTTACATTCCAATGCGAGCTGCAACTAGGATGGGGTCACCTCTTTTATGAATCCCCCTATTTGTGATCTGTAGTGGATTGTAAATGTCCTTTTTACACATCAGAAAGTTTTTTCGTATTCGTTAAAGGGCTTTGGTACATTTTAAAAACGTGTTTTCTGGTTGCAAACCCTGTGTACTTTGTATCTGTCTCCCTTAGTCGGTTGAACCTCTCAGACGCCTAAACTGGTATTGGTTGTCCCCATATTATTTATATGGGTTTGAAGGTTAAGCCTCTTCTCTAATGTGATCCTCAAGTGTAGTCAAGAATCGATTATTGTTAAGTGTACAATCAGCACTGCTGTACGGCTATTTTCAGGATTTTCTACCAGTATATCAAAATCTTTAAACATTATATTTGGTATAATGGCCTGTGCATTTAAGGCTAGTTTGAGTACTTTGTCTAGGAATTTAGAGTTATGGCCTGGTCGTTGGTAGATGACAAAGGAAATGTTTGGGTCAGCTATACATCTGGCAGCTTGCCTGGGGGAAATTTAAATTATGCCAGTGTAATTTGTGTAATTTCAGACATTTTTCATTACGCTTGCTATGTGAAATTCCCACCATTATGCCACGTTGCATATTTACAGTGCCATTCACAGCAAAATCATAGAGCAGGAGTGCAGAAACAACATCAACAACCAAAACGCAAGCAGGCGTTGTTTGCAGTAATTGTGTTTTTTGCGTTATTTTCCTAAAAAATTAATATGAGGACGCATTTTGTGGTAAAATGTGGCGGCAAATGACAAATTCGTTTTTTGCGTGATTTCACATAATTTTCCCAAAATTTCATGAAATTGCGTGAAAGCAAATAACGCAAATTTCGCACACTCCTACTTGCAGCCACCCATTCAGACGAGGACTTGTATCACTCATTTAAAACTGTTACTAATTCGGCGACGGAAGTCTAGGCACAGTAGTTTGACTTGGAATGTCGTTACTTCTAGTAGGCAGTTGAATAATTCAATGACAAAATAACTTTCTGAGACAACTGTATATATGGGACCAAACATTTGATTTCAATTGATATTTTGCTAATAAGGTGGAGAAAGGTAATTACTGAAACCTGAAGACATAACTTAAACACACAAAGGTTACTAAAAGAAAATTAAAGAATGCAAAACAAAAAAAGCATTGGCAAAGTAAAGTATTGGCCCACCAGATCCTGGCACTGAGGTGTACTTCTTTTTAGGGGAATGACCACACATCATCAGGGTAAAAATGCTGTAACACAATAGCGCAAGTGAGCCAATGGCCGAAGTGGGCTGACTCATTGTTCCAAGACTGAAAAAGGCAATCTAGTCTTCGTGCAAGCTTCCCAAACGAGGCGGCAAGCTCCACAACATATAAAACACAAGCACAATACAAATCACAGGTAACACTCAGCAATACTGCGACTCGCAGTTGTATATGGACAGCCCTCCATTTAAACAAAAAGCAAATACAAAGGTGGTTTTGTCATCACAACTCAGGATGTGTCTTAATTATATGCTTTCTTACATGTTTTCCTAGAAGACAAACATGCATACAGGGATGGCAAGATGCCTCCATCAGATAAGCACTTGCTGCTGACGTCTGCGTTTGACCTGCAGGTCATGTAATAGAATTCCTGTAGAGTCAACACAGTTTGCATCCTTCCAATTAAGGTCAATTAATTAAGGTCAGATCATCATTGTTTATCTGCACACATTAAACTTTGTGTCAGGCTGAGAAACAAAAGCGGTCCCTTTCCTTGAAAGATCACTTCTTTCTTTATGAGAGTTGATTATAGTATGCCTTGTTTTAGGCCATGATTATAAGTGTGCCAGAGTTTGTAGAACCTTGTGTAAACTCCTGCCGAAATTCCAAGTTGGTATTTCCCAGGTGTGTTTAAATCTGCATTCTTCATAAAATGTTGGCACGTCGAACTGACCTTAATTTAAGAAGGGAAAAAGTATGGCAGTTCACGTGACAGTTCGATATTGGTGCAGTAAGCACCAACATCAGAATGTTATTCCCCAAAAACTATTACACCAGATAAATTCCTCACTCTGGGGAGTTGAATTTTATCAGGTGCAATAATTAGCACCTATCCTTCCAGATCATCAAATGCTGCTTTCAGCTGGTATATCTAAAAAGGAAACTACATGGAAAACTGTGTCAAATTAACCAAAAATGTCAGTTCCTTTGCATCGAAAGCACTAGCATTTTAGTAATTTTGACTTTTATCACCCCCGTGACAGGTGTGATAACACCAAATCTTCCAGAAGTTGTGGAAGATGTTAAGAATAAGAGCTGTACTCTGGAGAAAATACATTGATGAAATTATGCATCATTCCGTCTCACTGAAATCAGTTTTTCAAACTTGGGCTGTGTTGAGTCACATCATAGTTAAGAGCCCACTGCAATCCTAATAGCAATCATAGAAACACACCTTTCTGTGTTGACTTTCAAGAATGTCAAGGTCTTCAGATATAAAAATGGTTGGCAAATACACCAGACAGAGTAACTGTTGTAGAAGGGGTGATCCTAAGAGCCTGGAATTCAGGCACGTGTGACCTCGTACCCAGTGACTTTCCCACCCTTATTTTTATTACTTCTCAAAGCTGTCACGTAAAGAGCGCTTGTAAGGGGCAAAGTGCACAAGAAACTTGTAATGAAATAAGTGAACATGCACGTTTCGCAGCATTTACTTTGAGCACTTGGGTTCTCAGCTTGCATTTAAGTTGTTGGACAGGAAGTAGATCGTGCAGTTTTTTAAAAGGGGCTGGAGATGCATTAACCATTCAGTTTTGCTTTAAAAGTAAAGATATTTTTGCTGATTACAAAAGGGGCATGTAGTAGAAAACTGAGAGCAAGATTCGTTTTTCTAATTGTCCATCTTTTAAAGGGCTGCAAAGAATGTATATCTCAGGCATTGTATGGCGATAAGGGAAGTGCATAACACAAGCCAGGGACGTTTGAAGGCATGAGCGAAGTGTGCAATTGCCCAGGCCACCCACCTCCCAAGGAGGGTTCTCAGGAAAAGTGAGTGGGACAATCAAAATTTCTCCCATAATAACCTTGCTCATAAAAGACGGCATCTTTTTCTAATTTGATAGCTCAGCATGCTAAACAGAAACATGGGAGCAAATTTGCTATGATTTCATGTAACTTTGGTTGCAGTGCTGCGTGAAAGAGGGCGAGCAGGGCAGTGCCATAACTGCTAAGATGTGGGGTTGCTGATCATTTCCCAAGCAATGACATACAATTTGGCTGCCTTGTGCAAAGGACACACTGTTGCACCATTTTGCATCAGATGTGAGTGTGAGCCTAACGTAGGGTTTCATGTGAAAGGGTAGGATTCCATTACAAAACGCTGTGCTTAGACTAACTTTCAAACTTTTCTCACTTTGTATGTGTGTTGTACCGTGCAGCACACATGCAAATGTAGAGAAAAAAACACCTTTTCTCCTACTTTGCGCCTGCCTAAAATAGTTTTTTTGGGGTGGAAAGCCATGTCTACCAATATTAATAGAGAGGTTTGCAATAAAAAAGGGTGGTAGTGTGCTATTGAGCATGTATCACACAAAGTAACACAAAGCATTTCATTGTGCTATTTTGCGTTTACTTTTTGGCAACTTTACAGTGCATAACACTGATTGCAGCACTTGTGTTGAGTTTGCACCAGCTCAAAGTGTTGGTAAATCCGGCCCTCATTGTGTATGCCTGGCCTGCCCAGTCTTAACTCGCACACTCTCAGGCAGTTGGTGGTAATTAAATTGAAAAATAATCTTTGTGTTTCATTTCTCTTTCCTTACTTCACCTCACCTCTTCTACATTACCCCTCGCTCTTACCACTCTCTCTTTCTCTACAGCTCTATGTACCCAGTGCTTAATTTGGGCCGGTGGTTGCCGGTAAGGGCCACTGTCACTCACTTTTGGGGACCGGCTCTTATTTTTTCTGCTTCAGATACTTACAGGGAACAAGAGAAGGACATTGAACACAGTGGTAAGATGGAGGAAGAGAAAAAATAGTCACAAAGGGTAAAAGAAGGAACCTGCAAGAGTGAGATAAATGGGAAAGGAATGCCTGCTAATGGAATGAAGAGCCATGAGGTGGATGCAGCTTTGGTATTTGCTGTACTGACATTTAATTTCACAGACAGCGTGCTTCTGAGTAGACCTTTGGGCACTAGCACTAATTTCTTTACAAATTAAGTACTGTATGAACCTATATCCACTCTCTCGAACTCAGCTGTCTTTAACTCACCTTTCTATACCTCACCTCTTTCTTAATATACCCAATATACCTCATTCTACTTCATCTGTCTCCACCCCTCACTGATTACTTTGCCTCTCTGTCAGTCTCTGTGCCAACCTCTATAACTATCCATCTAAATCCCATCTCTCTATCTCAATTGTCTCTTTCCCTAATCCTTCCCTCTGTACCTCACAGTTTTTTTTCCTTCTGATCTCCCTGTATCTCGCCTCTGTCTACTTCACTTCTCACATAACCCCATCTCTATCTTTGCCCCTCTCCATATCTCTACTTCCTTACCTCTCTCTCAGCCCATCCTCAACCTCTACCTTGCCACTCCCCTCATCTTTCTATCTCTTTTCTCTCTCTAACTCACATCACCCTCACTAACTTACATTTATCCATACCACAGCCTTTTCTCTTACTAATTAACCTCTCAATTTACCTAACCAGTAGATCGCTACCCCCCCCCCTTTCATTCTACCTCTGTTCCCTTTCCTTAGTCTCTTTAAATAGTTGCCTCCTTTCTGGCTACCTCTATTCCTCAAACCCCTTTTCTCTATCATCAACTCTTCTCTCTCTTTCACACACACACAAACACATATCTCCCTCTGGACCTCATTTTCCATTTTAACTCACCACCTCCCCCTCAACTGTCTTTCTCTACCTCCTTAATTATAGATCTCTCTACTTGACTGTCTACTACTCTTTCTCCATCTCACAACTATGTCTGCCTAAGTATGAACCTAACGTGGTTTTCTCTATTTCACGTATGTCTACCAACTTCGTGTTTTGCTGTACACCACATTCCTATGTCTACCCTTTACACCTTTCTCTCTTCCTCACTAATCTCTTTACCTGACCCGTTTTTCTCTACCACTTTTGCTCTCTCTCTTCTATACCATACATCTCTGTGTTTTTCTTCAAGTCTCCCTATCTGTCTGATTCTACCTATTCCTACCTTTGTTTCTCTCTAAGTTGCCTCTTTTTCTACATTATCTCTCTTTACCTCACCCCCGTGGAGTCCTGTACTCTTCTATCTCTCTACATTACAGTCTCCCTACCATTATCTCTTTTGACTTCTCCACCTCACTCTAAAAGCTTATTTATTTATTTCTACGTACAGTTTTCTCTTTCCACCTCACTATATCTTTCCTTCTGCGTACTTCACATTTTTCTATAACTCTCCCCTAACCTATCTTCCTTTATCATCTCTATCTCTGCACCGTCTCTCGTCATACACTTCTCTTTTGTTGCAAGTAAACAAAATGGATCCCAACTCAAAAAGAAATGGCTTTATCAATGCTTGTTCAAGCTTTCTTTTACTACTATGTGCCTGGTGGACACCAGGCAGCACGAGCTTTTGGCTGCTTCTGCGTGCCCCTTTTCTGAAGGTTTAGCATATAATTAATTATTGCTCAGCATCACCAGGGCTTGACTGAGCCAAAAAGTTATAATAAATTCAAAGTTGTTCCAAACAGGAGGCCCTGAAATATATCTTGCCCGGGTCCCCTCAATCCTTAAGATGTCACTGGCCATGGCAACATAAGAGGGTGGGATAGAGAGGCGCGGTCTGGTGAGGAGGCATTCACTGGACATTGACAGCACCACTGATCTTCTTTCTTCTTGATCTTTCTCAAATATATCTAATAAGGGAACAAGAGAAATTCCCATTATACATCTGTCCTTAGCCCAAGTTGGCATCATGCCCACACTCTGGCGAGCGTTTTAGTGGGAATTTCCTCAGTTGTTGTAGAGTCAGTCTCATCTGCTGAGAGAGAGTCCGAAAAATGCTAAAAGAAGTGAACCACAAACTAATTGTTTAGGGTAGTGCCTGGAATTCCGAGCTAGACTTTGGGGGAAGAAAACTTCTTTTGAGGCAACAAGAGCCGTTAATATACATTTGCCACAGGGGCAGGTACTGTGGCGTCATCTGATATTGCCGGGTGGCATCACAGTCACCACTGACTTACTGCCAGGCAGTGTTTTGCACGACAAAGCTGCTGGTGAAAAGAACATTTTTATTTTCTTGACCAATAGAAATTAAGTACTGTATGAAACTAGGGCAAGTTAACGGAGGGGGAACTTTGGAGCAGCACAAAAAAATACTTTAAGACAGTACTGGTGTTATATTTTAAATTTTACCCATTTGCTCATCTTGGATTATTTATATATCTATAACACAAATGCTGAGGCCCTCTTTTTCCTACCCATGTCTTTATTGATTTTTTAGTTAAAAGAGAGCACGGCATAGGAAAGGAGAAGTATGGAACCATTGTGTTGATCACAGGGAAGAAAAAGTGGAAAAGGGTTCAAAAACACAGGGTAGCATAGAATAAAATGAAATAACTGCAGTCATGAAGCATAAGCACTCTAAAGCGTAGGCTTAGTTTACACAGCAGGACAGGAGAGCACAGGCTCTCCCTGCTGAAAATTAACTTTATTTGTCCTCCCACTATTTCGACAGTAAAAATAGCTATATATAGCTATATATTCCATGTGGAGATTCAGCTAACTAATCCCATATGGTGCTAATGTGGTAGTTAGAGAGTCCCATACCCGATGACTAGTTTAGAATGCTGTCACTCCACCTCTACTTAAATTTCCTCTTCTTCGGATGACCCTGATGTTCTGTGCATCCCTGCCTTTGGTTCTAGATCTGGGACATGTGGTGCTAATCTCCCAGGTAGTTTTTTATGTGAGTCTTAAAATGGCATCGATATCTTTTTAAAACGCGTCATCTTGTCCGAGAGACTAGGCTAGGGCTCTCTTCTAACAGAAAGTGTCAACCTCATCCCGGGACGAGGGTTAGAAATGGCTGTCTTATGTAAATAAGTTCTATATGAGCACAAGTAAGGCGTATAATAAGCACAATTCCCATAGTTGGCCATGGTCATAAACAATTCTGCGGTTCTGCACTGACCAAGGTCCACGTTGGGATAGTTGCCGTCATCGACTCTCAGACCATAGTTTACCGTCACCTGTATGAGTTCCTATTGTCAAGCAGTTCTCTTTCATGAATAACTTGATTGTCTGGACAATTAGGTCTCATTCATGGGTCACCTGGAGTGTTTCATGGGACGTCTAGGAGGGAGCATTGCTTCCCTGTAAAAACACCCTGATTCGAAATGCTTCAACATGATTGCTTTGACTGTCCGAATGCAGCTCTATTTGCCATTTCTGTATGATTACAGTGTCTCCGAGTGCTCTAAATCAGCCTTTGGTGGCACCTTAGAACAATACAAAACTCCTAAAGAGATGAATCCCCTCATGTACCTCTTGTAAATGTTATCACATAACATGTAAAGCGCTCTGATACCTTCGGGTCTAGCTAGCGCAACATAAAACTCAAAATATTAATAATAATAATAATATTTGGTCTTCAAACTTTACCAAATGTACCCAAACAGCTTCAAGCTTCTTGCTCAAAGTGGCATCTTGAAAACTAGCACCTTTGTTGAACTTAGGATTCAGTGCTTGGACCAAAAACACCAACTTTAAAGGCTTGACACTTTGGACTAGTTTGACCTAGTTCTGCGAGTTGCAACGACTGAGTCGACCCAACACCTCGTATCAGCACGGATCCTGAGGTATAATTGCTGATTTGAACTCTGGTTTGATATCTATTCTAGGCGACTGCTGTGTTTTGTATCCAGTTACCCATTCCCATATAAATATTAAACACCTGTGTAGCCGTGACTTTTATTGTTAATTGCACCATTTTTGATTATTAATATCTCATGGTCCACTGATCTAATTTTTACTACTTTTGTTATTTACTCTTTATTAAATATAACTCTTTATCTATACCTTGGTTGTACGTTGACATTCTTTTTTTATAGTAGTGTTAATGTTAATTATGATACTAACACCACAAACATCTTCTTGGATACAGATCACTTTAAGACGTATTCTTCTCTATAGCCCTATTTTGTCAGTGACAGCTATGCAAGCTGGTTTCATACAACTGTCCTTAATGGAACAATGAACGACTGATTTGATGACTGCACTTCACTCATGTCAGGTCACCAAATATTCATTTCATCATTCACTATAATTATGTTTTAACGTTTAAATAGCCACCAGGGTTGTACAATAGAACCTTCTTTCTTCAATAGTGGGAAAACAAATGCCTTTTTAAATGACACGCTAATCTACTCTATCCAGTCCAGCTATCTGTTGTTAACAGTCACCAATCACCTTTGAGAGGAAGGTGAAACTGACTATTTTCACTTAAGATACTCTTCCTGCCTGTCCTTGTTCCTCTACCTTCTGCCTTTCTGCTGCCCTTGTCCACATGCTGCATGAACGCTACAAACTGCAACTTCATAAATGATTTCTGTATTTTCTCTACGTTTTATGTTATGATGTGTTATGAGGATTTGTAGAGCTCGCGTATCACCTGAGGGGTATGCAGGCTTTGGGGTAGGTGAGTAGCCTGATTGGGCTTCTAATTGAATAGCCAGGTCTTCAGTTTCTTGCGTAATTCGAGAAGGGATGGGGAGGTCCTAATGTGGAGAGAAAGGTCGTTCCATGATATGGTGGCGATGTAGGAGAAGAAGAGTCCTCCTGACTTTCTCCTGCAGATGCAGGATATTTGCGCGAAGAAGAGTGAGGCAGAGCGCAGTTGCCTGGTAGGTTGGTGGAAGTTGAGACGCTGGCTTAAGTACGCAGGTCTGACGTTGTGGACAGCTTTCTATACATTGGTGAGCAGTTTGAATTGGCATTGCTTTTGGATTGGTAGCCAGTGTAGCTCTCTGAGTGGGGTGTGATGTGTGCGTTGAGGGAGATGTGAGGATGAGCCTGGCAGCGGCGTTCTGGGTGGTGTGGAATCTTTGTAAGAGTTGATTCAGGATGCCAGAGTAGAGTGCGTTGCTGTAGTCCAGTCTGCTGGTGATGAGAGCCTGGGTGATCGTGCGTCTGGTGTTGGTGGGGAGCCAGTGGAATATTTTGTGGAGCATGCTTAGGATGAAGAAACAGGAGTAGGTGACGGCGTTCACTTGTTTGGCCATTGTGAGTCTGTTGTCCACAATGATACTGACGTTGTTACCGTGGTCATGGGGGTTGGTGTGGGTCCCTGGTCTGTTGGCCACCTGAAGGAGTCCCATGGAGAGGACTCCAGTTTTATCAGTGTTGAGCTTTAGGCAGTTATGTTTCATCCAGTTAGCTACGTTGGGCATGCAGGTGTTGAACTTGGTTCTGGTGGTATTCCAGAGTATGAAGTCTTATGATAAGGGTGCTGTGGGAGACAGTGTCGAAGGCAGCAGAGAGGTTGAGTAATATGAGTGCAGTGGTTTTGCTTTTGGCCACGATGGCACGGATGTCGTCAGTTGCTGCGATGTAAGCGGTTTCCAAGCTGTGGTTGTTGCAGAATCCAAACTGCGAGATGTCTAGTAGGTTGTGTTGTTTGAGATGGTTGGACAGTTGTTTGTTGATAGCTTTCTCCACAACTTTGGATGGGAAGGGTAGGAGTGAGATGGGCCTGTAGTTGCTGAGCTCCTTTGGGTGTTCTGTGGGTTTTTTCAGTAGAGCTGTGAGTTCTGCTTGTTTCCAGTTGTCCAGGAAGATTCCATTTTGAATGGAGGTGTTGATGATGGAGGTGAATAGGGAGCTGATCAGAGGTCCTCCAAGGTTGACGATATGGTGTGGGTAGGGGTCGGTGGGGACCCGGAGTGGATTGTTCTCATTATTTCAGCAGTATCTTCTGGGGGTGAGGGACTTCCAATTTTAGATCTGGAGGTCCGATTTGGTGGCGGTGGGCAGCTTGTTGATGAGTTTTTGTGTCTTTTGTTGGGGGTCGAAGTTGTAGATGTTGAGGATTTTGTTGTGGAAGAAATTGAATTGAAGGGATTGTGACAGAGGTCTTGCAAAGGGGCGATGGATTTGGTAGTGGCTGAGGGGTTGGAAAATTCCTTGACAATGTTGAAGAGCTCTTTGCAGTTGTTAGAGTTGTTTTCTTGTCTGAGAGCTAGGGCTGTTTTTCTTGCCTCGTTGAGTAGGGTGTGGTATTTCATGAGTATGGCCTTGCAATAGCGTCTTGCATTGCAGAGGTGTCCCACCTGGCTCTCTTTTTTCTCTCCATCTGTTTGCAGAGTCGTTTGGAGTTTATGAGGTCTACTGTGTACAGACCTGGCTCGTGTATTGTGCTATGGTGTCTGCACTGGAAGTGATCCAGTTGTTGAAGATGTTGGCATGCAGGTTGCTAATGAGGTTTAGTTGATGGGCAGTGAGAGTGTTGGTCCAGTCTGTGTCCTACATCTGAGGTTGTAGGTAGTCTTGGCGGAGAGGGGTTGGGGGTACGTCAATGAAGAAGGGGACTATGGAGTGGCCTGTCCAGGTGAGCCGAGTGAGGTGGCTGAACTTGACCTGGTTACTGGCTGTGAAAAGGGGGTTGAGGGTGGGCCCGCATTATGGGTGGGGCCCTGGACGATCTGGGTGAGTTCTAGGATCTCGAGACTCTTGAGTAGATCTGTGGAGTGGGGATCTTTTCGGTCATCGAGATGGAAGTTGACGTTGCCAAGTAAGATAAAAACGTTCGGGCCAAGGGAGTAGCCAGAAAATTAAAATAACTCCCACTTCGAACCAAAGCTTTTATGGCAGCAAGCAAACAAAGCAAGTTATCATGACCCTCCCCAGACGAGCTCTCTTGTCTCTTCCATCCAAGCATCTATCCTTTCATCTTTCCATCCTCCTGTTGAGATCCGCCATTTCACCTTTACATTCTGTCATCCATTCATTCTTTCATCTATCACTCGGTCTTTCACTGTTCCGTCCATCCGCCCAGCCATATTTAAACCTATGCATCTCCAAATCTATCCATCTATCCATCCATCCACCCTTTCACTCATCCATCTCTACACCCACCCTTTCACTAATTCAAACATCCTTTCTGTCATTCATCCATCCATCCACCCTTTCACTCCATCCATCCTTGCACTCCATCCATCCATCCTCCTTTTCACTCATTCCCCCATTAATCCAAGGGAATAGCTAGAAAATTAAAATACCCCCCATTTCGAACCAAAGCTTTTAGTGCAGAAAGCAAACAAAGCAAGTCATCATGACTCTCCCCAGACAAGCTCTCTTGTCTCTTCCATCCAAGCACCTATCCATTCATCCTTCCATCCTCCTGCTGATATCCACAATTTCACCTTTACATTCTGTCATCCATTCATTTTTTCATCTATCATTCAGTCTTTCACTATTCCGTCCATCCGCCCAGCCATATTCAAACCTATGCATGCATCTCCAAACCAATCCATCTATCCATCCATCCCCCCTTTCACTCATCCATCTCCACATCCACCCTTGCACTTCATCCATCCACCCTTTCACTCCATCCAAACATCCTTGCACTCCATCCATCCATCCTTCCTTTCACTCATTCATTCATCCATCCTTTCACTCAGCCATCCTTTCACTCATCCTTCCACCTAACCACTCATCCATCCATATACCCTTTCACTCACACATCCACCCACTTTCACTCATCCATCCATCCATCCACCCTCTCTCATTCATCCATTCATTCTTTCACTCATCCATCCATCTACCCTTTCATTCTTCCACCCTCCCTTTCACTCATCCACCCTTTCATCCATCTACCCATCCACCCTCCCCTCCCCTTCACTCACCCATCCATTCTATCTCTCACTCATTCTTTCTCTCATCCATCCTTTCACTCATCCATCAGGCCTTTCACTAACTCCTCCATCCTTTCGCTTATCCATCCACCCTTTCACTTCACCCATCCATCTACCCTTTCATACCGTTCATCTGTCCATCCTCCCTTTCACTCATCTCATCCTTCAATCCATCCACCCTCCCTTTCACTCATCCATCCATTCTTTCACTCATCGATCCTTTCATCCATCATTCCACTCTTTCACTCTTCCATCCATTATTTCGCTCATCCATCCTTTAAGTCATTCATCCAACTATCTACTCATCCATCCATCCTTTCACTCACCAATCCATCTACCCTTTCACTCACACATCCATCCATTTATCCTTTCACTCACTAACTTCCATTTGTCTGCCAAGTTGCAGAAAGAAGAGGCCCATCAAGAACTCCTCCCCGCTGTAGCTTCTAAAGTTGGGGGATCACGGGGTTCCAACATCCATCCATTCATCCATCTATCCATCAATCAATACATCCATCTATCCTTTTGTACATCCATCTATCCACCATTTTACTCCACTCATCCATCCACCCTTTCACTAATCCATCCTTTCTAATCATTGATCCACCCTTTAACTCTTCCATCCATTAACCCTTTCATCCATCCACCCACCCTCTTTCATTTATCATCCATTCTTTTAGTTATCCATCTATTCACACGTGTATCCAATCATCCACCCTCACTTTCACTTATCCGTTCACTCATGAATTATTCTCTTCACTCATTCATCCACCCACCCACCCTTTCACTCACACACCCATCCATCAATCCTTTCACTCACTCAACCAAGCACCCACCTTTCACATTATTTTAGAGCCTTTATCTGCCGATCTGCAGACAGAAGAGGCCCATCAGGAACTACATCCAAGCTTAAGGTGCGAAAGCGGGGGGTTCACAACACCTCTGGTTCGAGCTGATGGCAACGGGGGCAATGAAGTCTGTGAGGAGATTGCTGAAGGTGATGTGTGGTCCAAGTGGTCGGTAGGATAGAGTGCCTTTGATGGAGGTGTTGTTGCCGGTCTGAAGTCTGAGGTGCATATGTTCCATGAAGGTTGTGTCCTTGTCAGTGGAGGTGGTGCAGGAGAAGGAGTCCTTATGGATAATGGTGAATCTTCTGCCTGGTTTGTTTGATCTGTCCTGGCGGGAGATCTTGTAGCCCAGGGGATAACTGTAGCTATGGTGGGTGCTGATGAGGGGTTTAGCCAGGTCTCTGTCATGAAGAAGATGTCCGGGGAGTGCGTCTCGATGGTGTCCCAGATCTCTGTAGTGTGTTTTTTTAGAGATCTGGTGTTGAGGAGCATGAATGCCAAATGGGATGAGGCATGTGTGAGGTGTGGGGAGTGTGTGTTGGTGCAGGTGAAGTGTCAGTAAGTGCATGAGAAAGGTCCTACCGTGGACTAAGGTGAGGGGTTGAAGCGGCTAGTGTGGCAGCATCTGGTGTTGAATGCATGTAGGCTGGAGCCTGCATAGTGGCAACGTTTGGTCGGACCAGGGTCAGTGGCGTTAGGAGTGGCCTGGGAGCAGATGGGAGCGGATAAGCTTGCCTTGGCACGACCGCTGCACTTGCCCACTGTGCAGTTGCACAGCAGCCGCCATTAAGTAGGTCCGGGGGAGAAGCACAGAGCGGCAGAGGGCAGGACTAGGGAAGGGCAGGGTGCAGGAGGCGAGAGAGGGCATGCAAGGTAAGTAGTGGGAAATCGCTGGAGGAGGGAGACTCCAGTTTTATCATTTTTAAATGTAAAATGAAATGACACCACCAGAGTAAGAGTTTATAGAAAAAATCACAAATAAATAAATCATGAAAAAAATCGCAAAGCCACGGTTTGAAAAGATTCGCAAAGGACCCATAATGGAGAGGAGTCGATGCCCAAGATGATCTTATTGCCCTCTTACTATAAATGGGGGTAATATGAGCTAGGAGATTTCGTTGACTTTGCTGGCCAGATGTAAAACTTGAAGTTTTGACATTTATTTTTATAATTGTTATTTTTATGAGCATTAGACAAATATACATGCCATAAAATAATCTAAAGGCGCATTGAAAGGAAGTGAGTAGCTCAACTTCTTTGAGATGTTGTAAACCTATTGTGATAAGTTATTGAACTTCTAACAGACTTTCAGTACCTTTCACGAATATTTCCAGCACATTTACTCTTTTATTTCTACCTTCATGAGTCTTTCATGAGGACTCACTCGAGTAGAAAATTTATTTGCAACGCTTGTACTCGGCCTCATTCCAGCTCCCAGAAATGTGGAAATAACACGGTAAAAAAGCACAATAAACAGAGAAAAGGCAATGGAAAGTTCAGCCCAGGAAATAATTCGGTGAGTCACTTGTATTCTGGTGTTTTCATAGTTCTTTATGATTTGCCAGGTTTTTGACTCATTTAGTTGGCATGGAAACTACATCTGCACAACAAAGTCAACTTGGGCCAAAGTGCTTTTCTTGGCGAAATCGTGCAGCAGACTGCTTCCTTGGTATCATTGTGCAGAGAACCGGTTCAGTCGAACGCACAGAGAAAAATATAACGAGAAATTGATGAAATGTGGCAAAGAGAACCTCTGGATCAAGCATGGACACTCTTAGAGAAGACGAGTTTATTTTGTCTCTTCACTTTTTGTCACGCCCTTCTCAATGTACAACAATCTTGCTCGGGCAAATTTTCTAAAATTCTCCTGAATTATGAAAAAAAAGTGTTTATAGTCTTGCAATAAAGTTTAGAAATAAAGGATTTCATTCACAGTTTGGTAGTCAGTCCGTCGTGGTGTACCGTGGTATTTGGAGTGCTCCTACTCCTGCACAGTCAGTTCTGCCGACTGCCAAATTTAGAGTACAGTCAGTAGATCTGCTAGACCTGGCTGTAAAATGGTTGTCACATGTGCTGTGTGATGAGGGCCAAGTCCATGTCTCTATAGGAGAGTAATTTGGGCGGTGGCACCAAATTCTGCAACCCATGTGCATACAACTGAAGAAAGACTCATGATGACAATATGCTCATCTCACAGAGCTCAGGGCTCTCTCTACCGTTCCAAAAAGTGCTTTTGGAGTAATATGTGGAGGTACGATGGATCAAATGTGAAATACGGTGGGATATGTTCATCTTAACTCAGACAGTATTGGACCTGGCAGCTGCAATCCGAGATAATTCTGCTATCATTGCGGGCCTGGACACACAGACAACTGGCTTAAATAAAATAACAAGGCCCTTAGCAGAACACTACACAACGAAGCCTCTTGTGGCTGTCACATCACCCCAAGAAGCACCACCAGCCCTACAGAAAGGATTTTCAATTAGAGGACAATCATAGCTAAAAATGTGTCCCCAAATCTAAGAGAACAAAGTGATGTACTGATGCACTATGTTATGTTATGTTAAGTGAACTTGTAAAGTGCACTGTTATCCAGAGAAGGGTGTCCTGGCACTGTAACCAAGAGAGGGAGAGCAGGAGGATTACCAAACTGTCATGAAAAATAGCCAAGTTCTCAGATTTTTCTTGTAAACCAAAAAAAGTTATCTTATAATGTCAGGTAGATAGGCATCTTTTTCCAATGTTTAGGGGCAATGTAGAAGAAGGCACAACTTCTGCTTTGAGAGCAGAAGATATGTGGAAGAGCTAACCGACGGGAATATGCTGAATGAAGAAATCCTTTGAGGCGTAAGGTTGGATGGAAGTGCTGAGGCCAGCTGAGGTACTTCGATCTTATTCCACAGAGTGGGCTAAGCAAAGGGATTTAAAGATGGACGTCTTGTAGATAGGAAGCTGATGTAGAGCTTGAAGATTGAGAATCAATCTCTCAGCTGAGTTTTTAATTCTTCACAATTTTTACAAGGGTTTGGGAGAGATGCCTGTGTATAAGGCATTACCATAATTCAGTCTAGCTCTAATGACAGATTGTGAAATTGATTTGCATGAATCTGAAAATTTTCCTCAACAGTTTCAAAATATAAAAGCAAGAGAAAGAGATGTGGTTCACCTTTTTTTTGATAAACAGATTTTATTGATTTTAAACCAGAGAAGGAGGTAAAATATAACAAAATGACACACTAGTATCTTGTTAAAGAGAATGACACAGTGTTTGGTCAAAGCAACGACATTCAAATCATACGGTACAATTATAGAAATTAGCATCCACAGCACAATGGTTGTTTTTATCTTCAGCAAATTGGCCCAACCATTTCCCCCAAATCTGCCCATGTTTATGGGGACAGCCCCTTGCTTCATAGACTGGTTTTTCTTGGTGCGCGCACCAATCCACACCTCAGCGCCATAATGAAAGGGTGGGAGGGCCAGAAGAAGCCCATTCAGCAGTGATATCACACTTGGCATGAGAAGGGCCATACCTAGAAATGACCCCTCAGCCCTTGTGCCCCCAGAGCCCTCAAAGACACTAAGTAATATCAGCAAAGGAGAGAGAGGAACTTCCCAACCCAGGACTTCTGTTAGTTCCCTGACCAATGCGGACCAAAGGTTTTTAATCAAGGAGCAGGACCACTTCATGTGATAAAAATCGGCAGAGTCTAATCCACAACGGGGGCAGGTGGGATCCGGAAGTAGGCCCGCACGATGCATTCGGGCTGGGGGGAGGTAGACATAGTAAAGTTAATATGTTTGGATCAGCCTCAGTCTAGCAAAGATAGTGAGTAGTCTGGGAGCCATCAATGCGTCCCTTCAGTCCTCATCTTCAATAGGACCAAGCCAGCTCTCCCATTGGGTTCTGAGATGGTCCAGCGTGCCGGGAGCATTGATTATCAAAGTAGGTAAATCTGGGAGATTCCACCATGGCCCAAGTTACCCAGAAGGAGCTTAGACTCAAGTGGATTAAACTATGGTAGTATGTCAGTCTCCAGGATGTGAGAGTGAAGAGCTTGTCGGAGTTGAAGGTATTTGTAAAATTGAGTACGGGCCAGGGTGTAAGTGGTTTGAAGGTCTTGGAACGAGCGTATGTACGTCCCAGACCAGACGTCGGCCAGTTGTGTAATGCCATAAAGTCCCAGCTCTTGAAACCCTGCAATGTCACCACCTCCCGCCACCAAGTGCCATGCCAGAGAGGAGCATGCTGAGTAAGTTTGGCATCCCACTGTACATGTCGGGGAGCAGCCCTCCAGGTTAGAAGAGCCGCATTGATCACCTAGGGCATAGAGTTGTGGACTGCAAAGCCATAGAGCATGGCTTGCAATTGAGGGAAGCTCAAAAAAGATAGTTCCAACCGATAAGCAGGATCGGACCACTCCTCATTAAACCAGTCATTGATGACAAGGAGACGAGAGGCTAACTAATAAAGATAGAGATCAGTCATCCTTAGGCCACCATCATAAGGACCACATTGACAGTGAGCATTGATCAAGATGGGGTTGAGACCTGTGCCACAAGAAGGATGCTGCAGTCCTCTCCAAAGCCTGGAACCATGTCCGCGGTAGGTGAATCGGTAAATTTTGGAAAATATGTAGAAACCACGGTAGAACCATCATTTTATACAAAGCTATGCGGCCCATTATGTTTAGGGGGAGGGATTGCCATTTGGGCAGGTTAGCATTAGCCTTCCAGGTCAATGGTTGAAGATTGAGGGTCCAAGTGAGTTCAGGATGAAGGGCTAATCCAGATGCCTAGATATTTGAAACCGAGCCGTCGGAGAGGAATGTTTGTTTGCCAAGCCAAAAAGTCTCTAGATTGAGCAAGGGGAACCAGTACTGATTTGGAGGGGTTCATTTTAAGACCCGAGGTCTCCTCAAAGCATCGCAAGAAGTGAAGACATCGGGGACCACTCCTAGTGGAGTTTGCCAGATAAAGAAGGACATCATCCGCATATAAAGCTATAATGTCCTCCTGGCCGCCGCCCCACAGCCATCCTTGCAACTGGGTATCAGTACGGACAAATTGTGCTAGCGGCTCAATTGCAAGTGCAAAAAGGAGCGGGGAGAGGTGGTAGTCCTGTCTGGATCCTCGCCATATGGGAAAGGCTCCGGAAAGGACATCTTTAATCTGAACCCGTGCAGTAGGGTTGGAGTAGAGGGTACGAACCATGCCACAGAATCGAGGTCCGATTCCAACCATGTTCAGCACTAGTTGAATATAATCCCAGTCCACCGTATTGAAGGCCTTTTCAAAATCAATAAATAGTAAAGCTAGGTCATGTGGTAATTGGTGAACGTGCTCCAGGGCCACGTGAAGGTGCCGAAAGCAGTGCCTCGTGCTACGAGTTGGCATGAAGCCGCATTGGTCCGGATGGATTAGCGTGTGGAGGACTTGTTTGAGGAGGGTAGTCAGCATGGTAGCAAATATTTTGACCTCCCTATTACTGAGTTAGATTGGACGGTAGTCAGTGCATGACGTGGGGTTCACCTTTGATGACATGGAAATATCCCTGTCCAGGATAAAACAGATTTCTAACAGAAGTGGCCTTGCTGTACACTGCATACTCAATATTAAGCCTGTACAAGATACTGTTCCGTAAAAACTCTTGCTGATGGGCCTGCTATCCTGCACTGCCTAGAATGAGAGGCAAAAAGAAACACTAGTCTTTATTGTACTATCATAACTTCATCCTCTCACCCCCTTCCCTATTGTTATCACCATTAAAACCACTGGGTACCAAATGGATGAGGTTCTTATTTGTTAGTTTACAATAACTGTAGGTCTGAGAAAGGCAATCTGTTAGCCTACAAACCCAAAGACACCATCTATGATCAGTACTGGAGATAAAGTCCACCCAATGATAATAATAATAATAATAATCCATATTTTTACTGGAGATAAAGTCTACCCAATAACCTGTAGTCCCCACTGCCCTACAGCTCTTACTTTTGTATCTTGGATGTATCTTTCTATGTCTCATATGGCGTTACATCAAACCTGAATGGGATGGAAGTCCTGGGAAGATTCAGTACTTGAGGGATGTTCTATTGTACCATTCTATTCAATGTTAGTCCTCCGTTCAATGTCCTTCACAATAGTCACAACTTTCAATGAGCAGTGCCAAGCATTTCAATGGAAGTATAATATTACATGATGCATATATTTGTGTTTAAGGTAGTGGTGCATGCTTCAGAAAGTGATTCATTACAGTACTATCCATATAATTCTGATGAAAGTTTGTTGACATTTCAGTTTAAGAAACAACCTTTTATGTACCTCGGAACCAGAAAGTGTATATACAAAAACAAATGGTAGCTGTCTTTACCAGAGAAGAGAGTGAGGTTTATGAAAACACATTTGTTACCAATGACATATGTATTTTCTTTGTATTTCAGTTCCAGTAACATCAGAGTTCCAACAATATCGTATAGGATCTGAAGTGTAGAGCTATTGTTATATTCCCTGGTTAGGCCCATGTAGTGAGGCAGCTTATTCCTTACATTTGTCCTAGAAAATAACATTTCAGGGATGAACTTTTGCACACATTTGCATGCAAAGCAATGTTGGATTAGTTTCTCTGAAACTACTTTGTTTACACATCCAGCTTCGCACAACATTATCACGATGCCTTGAACATCATGTACTAGGCCTCTCTACGCACTAGGTACAAAAGTCATTCTATCTTCATCCACGAGGCGACTATCGACATATCCATAAAATCACTAATCTAGTGCGCACATCGCGAAGGCTGCTTTTTATTACAAATAATAGGCATTCCGATAGTTTAGTAGAGGAGGCAGTTCTGCTGACACCCAAGCTCCCTGCATGCAGAGAAATCACCATGCACCGGTCTGACATTCCGTGAGGGGTGTCCAACTAGAGACCAAGACGGGGTCCTTCACACTCTCCCATCAGGTAATTCGGTTGGATCGTCCCTAGGGGGGATTCTTGGCTCTACACCCATACACACTCTAGGTACACTCAGAGTAGGTTCCGCATCGTAGGAGTACGTTAGATTACCATATTGCATATATGTCTTCATATATTCATTGCTTCAGCACCATGGTAGAAATGTATCTACTGTTCACTCTTTTGGTGCTTGTAATCTCCTTTATTTGCTTCTTTCTCCTAATCATTGCAGCACATGTATTTTATGCAAGAATAACGTTGGTTCAATAAATATTATTGAAAACGTCCCACTGTGTATTCTCTGTATATTTCTCTGAGAACAAGTGAGCACGAGTGACTGAGCGAAAGGTTCTGTACTGTTTTCACGTTTCCTGAGGAATCAGGTTTGTCATGTTCAGTGGTTGCCAGAAACTGTTCGCTCCCTGGTAGGTTAGGGGGGCTCACAGTGGCACTGTGAGCTAGCTGGTCTGTAGGCCAACATATCCAGCGGGTGTGTCCAGAAACAGTCTTGACGCCAAGCCCTTAGTTTATGTTGTCCAAACAATGCGCAGAGCCTACGGATTAGTAGGAACTACACGACACTATTCTAAAGGTATAACATTTGTTATTGCAAGTGCTCCATGAGTAACATAGGTATAAAATATTATCGATATGAATCTCGCTTTTGAATACCCACTACAACCCAAGTACATGTCAGTGCCCAGCCTCTTATAGTTTGAACGTAGGACATTAATAGACACCTGTTAGACCTGCAATACTTGCAAAAAAAATAGAAAAAGACATATGCCCTTTGGTTTTAGTTACTACATGCCCTTGAAGGATTAGTGGACTCAGAAGAGGTGGGTCTGTCAAAGCTGATAATGGGGAGCCCATATGTTTGTTCATACGAATCTGCTGTAACTGAAGTGAAAAAACGGCTTGCATGGCTAAAAAATATTAAAACTATTAAAGGTATATAAAGGGGCCAAGGCAGAGGAGGAAATACCATATTTAGCCACCAGTTATTGGCACACCTGGTGTTTAAATGCTCCGAAATTCTATATATATGTACTTTTTCTGCCAAAAATGGGTTCTCAAGCCTTGGTGCATGGCGTTTGTAGAAAAAGCAAAGTGGGATCACCTTAGTGGACGATGGTTTCCTCTCTCACTAAAAGCTACCATGACAGAATGTGTTGGAATGCTAGAGTATTTTAAAAATGAATAACTACAAAGTCACCTTGAAAAGATTTACAGACTCATCCTGCAACAGGTACATCATGAGCCATTATGTCTGAGACTTCTAGGTGGGCAGCCTGGGTAATATTTCTCAACCAGCACAAGAACGTGCAACATTAAAGGAGTGCAAGATCTGGAAAAAAATTGCCATGCACATTGACTTTTGAGCAAAGAGAAGTACAAGATTAACTAAGCATAAATAACTCCGGCTCTTCCATCAAGTTTCAAGTAACAATGTTTAAAGCAAGACCACACTCCCATTTATCATTGCCATGACCAATTCAAGCATAGTGGACCTAGAATATTAGGGTCCATATGGGCTCTCAGAAAAGTCTCATGCTGAGTGTGAATAGAATACCAATAGAAGTTGGAGGTTTTGTAGACGTGATCATTTATGAATAATCAGATTGTATAGTGATTTCCCTGCTTCCAGTATGAGAGCAGGAACAGAGGGACAGTTCTATGTCAAACTCTAAAGAAAAGTTACTTTGTTGAATTTAGGCCCTACAGATGGGCCTTTGATGAATTTGTTGTACTTGATGAGCTAGCAGAACCGGCCACAGAGCATTCCAAATGGTTGGACTCTTGTGAACACTCTTCGGCCACTCCTGCCACTGTAATCCCAGATGTATGGTAAATCTTTAAAAGGACCTGTTGAATTGTATCTTCTTCTTCTCTTTTGATGTATTTTTAAGCTAAATCATGCACAGAACAAGTTATTCCATGAAGTTTAGACTTCGGTTTTGCTTTTATGTTACTATTTGCTCACCCTACCAGTGTTAATATCTCTGATCCTTCCTTGTCTGAGGCATCTCTTTGAGCTACCCTGTTTGGCCAGAAGTGTAGACTCTCTCTCCATTTTGAACCCTTACTGCTTCTGTATTTTAGCGAATTGGCACTTTCTTTTTTCAAATTTGGTTCAAATGGAGACATTACTGCAAACAGTACAATAACAGTGGAATGTGGAATGGAGTTTTCAACTGGCCTTTACAGTGGCCTGAGGAACATCTTCAAAAACGCACCAAATGCTGGGGATCCAACCCATGAAACAGGACACAGACAAGTCTCCTCCAGCTGCGGACAAGCCTGCTCTTGCCTAAGCCAAGCCTTCTTCAAGATGTAAAGAGTGGAAATAGGGAGGCGTTTGGAGCCAGGCTGGGCTGGGGACACACAGGGTCCTATTAACAGCAGTCATAATAGGGCAAGAGGCAGTTGTAGGCAGCCTGTCCTCCTCTACACTCAGGCACAGAACCATGGGAATAGACTCCCATAAAACAAATAGCAGACATCAACATGTGGCATGCCATGCCAAATGTAGAATCTCTCTCACTAACATGACAGGTTTGAATTCCATAAAACTCCCAGAGCAAACATTATGATTACTTCTTTACTGTCTTCTCCAGCAGCATAGGAAAAACAAATACATTCAGCAAGCATGACACAGTGAACACTAAAACCAAAGTTTATTTCCACTGTAGCCTCTAACATCTACCAAATCTACTGGAACTATTTATTTGTGACTAACACCAAAAAAGACCACTCTTCAAAAACCCTGACTTGCCATAGTTCCTCTTCATCTTGTTCTCGGAAAATAGCTTACCATCACAACACAAGCATCTAGACAGAAGAAATAAAAAACAGTAGTTACAGCGAAAAACCAAAAAACAAGAATAATACTTTAATATAATGTTTTGTGAGGGGTAATTCTTGCCCTTGTGTCTTTCACAGTATATATCTCATGTCACATCACTGTAGGAGAGTCTCAATTCTATTGCAAATCAGAGGCTATATTATGGTAGATTTACAGTATGTCAGTTACATTTTTAGGCATATGAGCGCAGGTTTATAATAAAGCTTTTGAAACTAGATCCATAAAACCACTCTGCTGACTTCATGATGTCCCCTGGACTTCCAAAAGCCACAAACACCTTAAATGTCCCCCATATAAATGAATTCCTAAATCTGATATTGTAGTGCTACATGTATCTTTACATTGTGAGATTGTGGTGACCTTTGAAAATGTGCTTTAACTTACTCCATTTTGAATGTACAACATATTTTTTGTGCTCTTGCATTTCGTGCCGTCTTGCAGCTTCAGAATGGGATGTTTACTTTCTTCTCAGCACAGAGCAAAGCAGCCTTGCCAGAACAGAACGTGTGGGATGTGCATTGGAAAGCGTGAGAGAGGAATGTACTTCTCTTTCTCAGAGTAAAAACACGAGGGCTGACCAGCTTCCGTCTTGACTTTGAAACAGACCCATACAGTCAACTTTGGTTTTGCAAAAGATGAAGGGAGGGGGAATTTCTTGAAGTCTCTCTCTGTGTTAGTAAAAAGTATTAAAGACAGGAAGTTTTGGTGCTCATACAGAAGGTCACTCTTGAGGTGGACACACCATCACAAGAACATTTTTACTGTCCCATTGAAACTCCTGAGTGACTGAAAGGGCTTCCAAATTGGGTTGACCAGAATGGTGTGTTCTCAAAGGTGATGTATGAGCTATGAGTTTCATTGCTGTTTGATGTTTTCATGTTGGGCTCTTTAGAATTGATTCTCTCATTTGATAGTGTTTATTCCTGGCATTTGACAGTGCTTGTTTCTTGCATTGGTCATCTATTATTATTATAATTTGCTTGTGTTCTACTTCCTTGCATTTGACTTGCGAATGCTCCATTATTATCTGCTTATGTCTTGCTCCTTTACATTTGACGTGTGAGTGTTCCATTATTATTATTATTTGCGTGTGTTTTACCATTATTATCTGCTTGTGTTTTATCTCATGCTTTTGATTACTTGTTAGTGTTTTATTATCATTTGCTTGTTCACATATATTTATACATATACATTTGCATGTTGTTTTATCTGATTCATTTGACATCTGGGAAACTCTTTCTGTTAGAGATTATTGCATTAATAAAAGCCCATGCTTTATTTTGAAACTGTCTATTGATTTGCCTCATTTTGTGAGTGCTAAGCCTCCTTTCCAGGTGCTTTTTCCTGCTTTACCAGGTGCATCATCTTGGGAGTGCTGAATTTCTTTTATTTAGGAGTGTAAAGCAAGACAGATAAGTGCACTCCTGTTTTCTCCATTTTCCATTTGACCTATCTTCCCAGGGTTTGACAAAACAACAGGGACATTTCTTGAACAAAATTAAAAGCTGAGTGGCAGAAAGAAGTCTGAAAGCAGAGGTCTGTACTTAACTTCTAAGATACATTCTTACATAGAAATAGTAAAGGAAATATTGATCAAATATAGTAGGGACAATAACATAGAGAGAATTCTAATACAAAAAGTAGCCCCTTCAGGGGAGATGGTTCTATTATCCATATCTAAAATCCTTACGTGAAATACTCTTCTAAAACAAAATTAGACATAAACGCTTTGGCAATTTACCAGACAACTGTTTAAATCTAGTCCTTCCTTATCTCACTATTGTAAAATGAAAGCTATTCAGACAGCGCCCAAAACTGAATACCTAGAACTTGCAGATAAAAATATAGATGGAGGGTCTTCAAACCAAAATATGTTTTTCAACCAGGTCTCCTTATACTAAAATATGACCATCAGATATTGCTGAACTGTATTTATGTACCGTGAAAAACACACCACCACTCAAAAATGTACCACCTTTACTGGGCACAAAGGGACCTATTTGTGATTCAAAATAACCTAACCTGACTTGGCATATCTATAATTTGTCTGAGCTCATGAAACCCAGTTATCTTTGAGCATTCAGAAAAAATCTTGCAAACTTCTAGGAACATCTCAGGCCTGGTACACCAGTAATCAAGGGGTTAATTGAAGCAAATTAGGGACATTTTGTTTTTGGGATAAACGATTTTATTGGGTTTTAACAGCCACGGAGTGGCCAACAAGTAAACAAGGCACAAATTGTCACATGTATACGTAGCAACCAAGCAAGTCAAGTTGTATACATGGGTGAAACTGTAGGTCTCCCATAAGTAGAGGTTTGGAAGCAGTAGGTTAGAGGTGCAGCCACTTCCTCCACACACACGGCCATGCTTTTGAGGACATCCCCTCACCTCAAACACCACCCTCTCCTGCTGAGCACACCAGTCTACTCCGCGCCACCACAATGCAATGGTGGGAGGAGATGGATTCAGCCACTTTGCCACTATGTCACGTTTTGCAACCAGAAGGGCCGTACCTAAAAAGGCCTTTTCAGCCCTGGTGCCCCCTGTGCCCTCTGTTATCCCTAGAAGGATCAAGCTGGGAGACAGAGGAATCGCCCACCCCAGCACATCTGACAGATCTCTTGCGACTGCAGTCCAGTATGTTTGTATTGTCACGCAGGACCACACCATGTGGAAGAAGTCTGCAGGCGTAATTGCGCACCGGGGAAAGGTGGCATCCGGCTGGAGAAAAGCCCTATGCAGGCATGAGGGGGAGAGGTACGCTGCGTGGAGGTAGTAGGTTTGTATTAGCCTTAATTTGGAGGAGATGTGTAAAACAGGAAGGCAATCGACGAATGGAATAACCTTAAGTATTGCCCGGCGATGTCGCCTCTATTCCCCAAAATATGAATCAATGAAGAGGCAGGCGCTGGAGACTGGAAGGCAGGAAACAAAGGTTTATTCTCTCCGGAGGAGAACACGTCAGATCAGACCAACAGGGAATCTTCACGAGGTGCTCTACTGCATCTCTGAGGCCTGGCCTCTTATACACGCATTTATGGCAGGAAGACATTCTTTATTACAGTAAAGATACTTTGAAGTATGAAAGACATCCCTGGGATCTTCTGCTTCAGACCCGTTCCCACGCACCCTTACAGTGAGAATCCCCTCCCCATTCACCATACAGAATCGTCATCAGACGGCAGGATCAGCAGGGCATTCCGCCGGTTCCCGGAATGCATGTGGTGTGACGGATCTCATGGGGTGGGGGCCTTGATCTACTGTAACTCCTTTGAAGAGGGGCGATTCCTTACAGTCGGGGCCATAAACTGTATCCGCAGGGCTAGGTGATAGCCTGGGACCGGCCTGGACAATCGGATACGGAGGAAGAGGGGTGTCAGAGGGTGTGATAGTGTATAGGAGGAAAGGGAGGTGTCGGGTAGGCCCGGGGTGAGATTCCCAGGGAAGTGCAGCGCAGTTGGAGGGGTTAATGGCCCGTGCATGAGAGAGAGAGAGAGAGAGGGTGACCAGTGCGGGGGGGCTTGCGAGGATGTGGAGCCGCGCTGGGGATTAGCGGTGTGCAGAGAGTGGGTCTGATCAAGGTAGCTAAAATGGCCGCCGCGGACGACGAAAGTGTGGCATTGGGAAAAAGGGCAAGATGGCGCAGACAATGTTTATCGATACAAATTAATTTTCCACAGTCCCCCTTTTAACATTTCTCGCCAACTTGTTAATTCGGGTCGATCCCCATAATGCCACGTATTTCTGTCTCATACAAAGTTTTCATGTGTTCAGCCTGTAAGTCCAAAGTCTTTGGGCAAATGCAATTTGAAAATAATGAACACAGAGGAGGCAGACATTGGATACTTAAGCAACACCCGCATAGCACCACAATCGGAATCAGAATGAATGTGAACAACCTCCACCCCCAGGCTTTCAGTAAGTCCCAGAACCAGCTCCCAAGTGACCATCCTTCTTGCTCCCGGTGTACTTCAGAGGACAGTCTATGGAGGTGTTCGATGGCTTTGTAAACAGAAGGTGAATTGTCTGGCACGTAGGTGCAACAGCTGGACCCAATGATGCGGCATGCTCCTCCTCGGTCTGCCAGAACCACGTCTAGAACAAGGCGGTTCTGCAGAGCCACCAGGCGGACTGCCTGAAGCTCTGCGGTGTTATTGGTCAAGATGCCAGCTGTGATGTTCATGGTGGTTTCAACTGCCTGGGTCAAGTGTCGGATGGCGCGGCTGTTCGTCATCGGACCCCAGAATGGCACAAGTCCTTTCGCGGCATCCAAGAACTGTGCTCCTGTCGAGTCGGCCTGGTCGATGTCCCTTGCACGCTTTTGCCGGTGATGGCTTGCTGGGGCCACATACGTAGGTGGGAGGATGAAGGCAATGTAGCATGTGCCCCCCAACCTTTGGGGAGCCAGGTGTATGCTTTGGTGCCACAAACAAAGTACATATTTGGAGAAGCAACAAAGGAGGGAGGGTCGGATGAATCCAGTGTTCTGGTGATGACGCAGGTGCTGCGGCCCACCAGTTGCGTCCCCAGGCCTTCGATGCACACAAGGCCCGAGACGTTGACAACAGACAAGGCCACTGTCAGAGTGGTGGCTGTTCGTTTCCGGAGGTAGGAGAAAGTGGGTCTGGCTGGGTTATGGAAAACTTGCATTTCCACTCGTTCTTTGGCAGGGATGTCCATGTGAATAGAGGTACCAGAGGTCAGAGGGTAAAAGGAGTAGCGGTTCGCCCAGTCTTATTCAGCCATGCCTCGTGGTAGAAATGCGAAACAGTTCTTTCTGATGTGGCATTGTCTTTAAAGCTTTCTTGCAGAAGAATCAGCCAGGCAAGACAGGAGCCGTGGATGGAAAAGGGCGAAGGAATGAACGGGATGGAGTGTCCGGCTGCATGGGGCAGCAGCCCGCAGATCCAGCAATTAGTGGCATTAGCGGCAAGGTTGTGTTGGTGCAGCAGTTGCACAAAAGAGTTATTCCAGAACTCCCTGCGTCTCTCTCGGAGCGGTGGAGAAAGGGCAATCAGGAAGTGTTCCTTGGTAGTTATCGGCAGTTCAGTGGGGAGCAATGTTTTGTGAGCGGGTGTGCTTTCTTCGATGATCCAGAAGGTTGTCATGAGGAGGAGGCAAAAGAGAAGGGTAATGAAAACGGCTATAGTCTTTGAGCTGTGCAGTTTGTTAGTCTTTGGGTTTCGGTAGGTCCTCTTCGGATATCCAGTTGCTTCCATCATTGGGGAGTCGGGCGCTTCCATCATCTTCAGAGTGCTCGGTAGCGGGCAGAACCACCGACTTTCTCTGACTTCTCTTCGGGCAACCTTGAGTGTGTTAGGCTACCGTTCTGAGATTTTACCCAGTCAGTGGTCTGCTTTGCCGAAGCTCCTCCCTTTTACGTAGGTTGTACCCTTCCCTGGACGGTACGGTGGGATCGGGAAACTCTGCCAGTTCGAGCGTTTCTGTGTCGGTGTGACAGCTCAACGATGGTTTGTCTTTTGTCAGGAGCTCTTCCTGAGTCGCGATGTCTTCTTCCGTCGTCAGAGTTGGGGGCGCGTTTACAATGGTGCGCATGCACCCAGTGGCGCTTGCCTTCCACTCGAAGGGCCGTCCGTGTAGTGATCAGGACTTGCCAGGGGCCCGTCCACCGAGGTTCCAAGCTTTTGGCACGCTGGAAGTTGCGGATCAAGACGTGATCCCCTGGGTGAATGTCGTGTCCTGGGCCCCTGGAAGCGTCTGGGATGGCTTGTAGCACCTGTTGATGGATGACAGTTAAGGTTTTAGTGAGGGTGCACAGATAGTCAGACATTAGGACGTCTGGGACGTCATGGATCGAAGTTGGCCTAGGCGCGGCCCAAATATTCATTGGCCGCCCGAATACTACTTCGTAAGGGGTCAAGTGGTGCTTAGTGGGGGTGGAGCGCATTGATAGCAATGCCAATGGGAGGGCATCAGGCCACTTCAGTCCGGTGGAGGCAACAATCTTAGAGATTTTTAGCTTGAGTGTGGCGTTGTGTCGCTCGACCAGGCCTGCAGATTGGGGGTGGAAGACTGCGTGAAATTTCTGTTTTACACCCAATCCCTTTAAGATAAGTTGGATGACTTCAGCTATGAAGTGGGGGCCGTTGTCACTCCATAAAATCCGACAAAGGCCATATCGGGGGAAAAACTCTTTTAACAGGACTTTGGCAGTGGTCATGGCAGTGTTGTCGCGTGTGGGATAGGCCTCCACCCATTTGCTGAAGGCGCACACGACAACAAGGACGTACTTCAAACCCAGGCAATGGTCTAGCTGAATGTAATCCATCTGTAGGACTTCAAAGGGATGGTCGGGGACCCCGAACCCACCCCGAGGGACAACAGTTCCTTTCCCTGGGTTGTGTTGCAAGCAGATTAAGCATTGTTGAACTAGGCGTCTAGCAGAGTCGGGAATCTTGTCGTTGTGCCAGACTCGGGTGATGAGTTCAATCATGGGGGCAGATCCTATGTGTGCTGGGGAGTGTGCCATAGTCAGTATGGGGATCAAGTAGGAATTGGGTAGCAGCCATTTGTTCGTGTCTTTTGTCAACCAGCAGCCTTCATCATCTTTCAGTCCCACCCGTGCCCATTCAGTCAGTTCTTGGGGGGAGCAGGCCATTTGTATGTCTCTAATGTGCTCTCTAGCGTCCTTCCATTTTTCCGTCTGTGACCTAGTCACGTACATGCGTGTCGTCGTCCTATTCTCAGCTGTGGTTCGAGCAGTGATGTCGGCTAGTGCATTTCCTTGTCCAATGATGTCTGTCACTTTCTTGTGTGCCTGGCATTTGATGACTGCAAGTCGTTCGGGGAGGAGGACTGCTTCGGTCAAGGTAGAGACTAGATCTCCGTGAAGGATGGGTGTACCATGCGAAGTCAGGAATCCCCTTTCCTTCCATAAGAGCCCAAAATGATGAACCACCCCGAAGGCATACTGGCTGTCGGTGTAGATGTTTGCGACTTTGCCTGTTGCTAGGACGCATGCACGTGTGAGGGCAATTAGTTCTGCCGCTTGTGCGGACCGTTGGGTGATGCGGGCTGTCTCAACTACCGTCCGGGCTGTGGTGACTGCATAGGCAGCCGAGGTCGTGCCGTCGGGGAGTTTAATGCACGAGCCGTCTACCCATAGCTCTCCATCAGGGTCTGGGATGGCAGTGTCACGGAGGTCAGCTCTACTTCTAGTTTGCTCGTCCGTGAGGGTCACACAGTCATGCATAGGGGACACATTGGGGTCGTCATCGGGGAGGGGCAACAGAGTGGCAGGGTTCAGAGTGGTACATCGTTTCAACGTGATGTGGGGTGTAAGCAGAGTTAACTCGTAACCAGTCAGTCGTGCGCTAGTCAGGTGCTGAGTCTTGGTCTGGTTCAGGAGTGTGTCGACAGCATGGGGGACCAGCACAGTGAGGGAATTCGAAAGTACGATCCCCTCACTTTGTCGGATAGAGACGGCAGCGGCAGCTACCGCTCGAAGGCAGGCGGGCAGAGCTCTGGCTACAGGGTCAAGAGTGGCAGAGAAGTAGGCACAAGGGCGTTGTTTGGGACCTATGGGTTGCGTTAGGACAGACAAAGCGCACCCCTCCCTCTCGTGGGTGAAGAGGGAGAAGGGCTTGGTGTAGTCAGGGGTCCCTAGAACAGGGGCTGAGCAGAGGGCATCTCGTAGTTCTTGAAAGGAGGATTGGCATTCAGGGGTCCAAGGGAGTGGGAAGGGAACGTCTTTCGCTAACAGAGAGAGTAGAGGTCTGACTATGAGACTAAGGTTTGGCAACCACTGCCGACAGAAGGACGTGCGGCCTACTAAGGAGCGAACCTGCTTTTGAGTCTTGGGAACGGGGGTCTCTAGGATGGTCCGGATCCGATCGGGTGTGAGCTTTCTCCCGTCCTTGGACAGGAGGTGGCCTAAGTATGTCACCTGTGGTTGGCAGAACTGCAGCTTCTTCTTGGAGACCTTGTGACCATTCTCCGCGAGGAAGTGCAGGAGTTGGATGGTGGCTGTGGTGGCAAGTGGCGTAGTGTCGGCAGCCAGGAGAATGTCGTCGACATACTGGATTAACACCACTCCGTCCGGGAGCTGGACTGCGTCCAGCTGTCTCATGAGAGCCTGGCTGTAGATGCTGGGGCTCTCAGTGTAGCCCTGGGGTGCTCTACAGAATCTATATGAACGGGCTTTTAGGGTGAAGCCGAAGAGGTATCGGCTGTCTGGATGGATGGGGATAGAAAAGAAAGCATTTTTGAGATCTATGACGGTGAAAACAGTGGCAGTGGAGGGGATCAGGGTCAAGATGGTGGTGATGTCAGAGACTACTGGGTACTGAGGTACGACTACTTTGTTTACTTCGCGGAGGTCAATGATGAAGCGATAAGCCTTCTCATCTCCCTCGCCTTGCTTCTTGACAATGGGTAGGATAGGGCTGTTACAGATATTACTGACTACTTCCTCTACCACTCCTGCATCGACTAAGGACTGAATGATTCCTACCAATGCCTTCTCGCCCTCGGGCGATATCCGATACTGTGGGAGCTTTGGGAGCATAGCGTCTGACCGTACAGTGATGTGCACAGGGTCTATCATCATGCGTCCTACGTCTGAGTCGGTCTTGGCCCAAAGGTACGGGGGTAAAGTGTCTAGTAAGGACAAGTCAGCGTCAGTGATGGAAAACATGCGTCGGGTGGGACAAGGTCTGAACGGATTCTGGTTATCGTACAGTATGACTCGTACTCCGTCTGGGGAACATCGAATGGTGGCTCGAAAGTGCTTCAGGAGGTCAAGACCCATAATGGCGTCGGGGGTGTTGGAAGATAGCAGGAAGGTCGTGTCCGTGATGTTGTTCTCTAAGTCAAAGGGAATCGGTGTAGATAAGGGATTAGTAGAGGGCGTTCCATCAAAGCCTATTGATGTCACGTGTGAGCCAGACAAGGGTGCCCTTGGAATCAGTCGTTTGGATAATGCACTACGTGTTGCCCCAGTGTCCACCAAAAATGGGGACTTCGTACCCAGGACCTTAGCAGTGACATAAGGACCTTGCTGGTCAACACAAAGCTCGACTGGATCCCTCCCTTGTCCCTGGCTGTCCTATGCGAAATCGCGGACGTTCTCGCAATCGGACTGCTGATACTGATTCTGTCGTGGGCGGTCAAATGTGTTAGGTCGGCTTGGTCTGTCATAGTTAGCATCATTGGTGTGTCCCCGTCCCTGGTCCCTGTTCTTTTGTCCGTTTGTCCCATCCCTAGCCTCTCGGTTCTTGTTTGCTTCATGAAGGACCGGGCACTGCGACTTCCAGTGACCGTATCCTTTTCAAAACGCGCATTGGTTTTCATCTAAGTCCCTTCGGCTTGTATAGGGTACGGGCATTCGTTCTCTGGAGGGTGTATTTTTAGGGGCTGTCGGCTGGTAGTTCCCCTTGGAGGGTTCCCTACCTATCGTCACCCCCTGCAGTTGAGCTATCATGACCCGCTCTTTCAACTCCTTCTTTTTACGTTCGGATGCCCTATCATTCTCATTCTTCTGATGTTCATAGTATTGGGCCATCTGGAGGATAGCCGTGGGTTTAGAGGCTGCCCAACTGCTTTCGCTCGCCTTCAATTTTTGAGAAACTTCTTGCACCAGGCCTTTCACGAAATTCTGAACGAACAAGTGGTGTCCGGTTGCAGTGGCCATATCTTGGCCGCTGTAGTCGGAGAACACCGTTTCGAACCTAGAGAAGTATTCCGAAGCGTCTTCTTGTGGTTTCTGTCTACAGGCCGTCACTATTGACCAGTCTATTTTCTTCTCGGGAATCAGGGTCTTGAGTTTCTGGACGATCTTGTCCGGGAGTTCAAGGATGGCCGTTACGGGTTTCTGCCCGGCTCCTCGTTGCTTGTCGAACTCATCGAGTTGTTTCCAGGTATGTCCGAACAGCTCAAGGTGGTCGACCTTGCGGATCTGCTTCCACACATCAGCTGGCAGACATAACCCGAAGAACAAATCGAGGTCCGTTAGGGTCATGATAGTGGAACCTAAGGCTGCACCTAGTTCAGTGTAGAAGGCGGTGGGGTTTTTCGTAAATCGGGCAGAGATTTTCGGAACGTCAGAATATCCTGTCGATCCCATGGTTGGTAGACCCAGTTGTACACTATCCTCCCTTTTGCATCCGTATGGTTAACATCATCGTGTGTTCCCTGACCTCGTGGGGGGACCCAATAGGGGCGGCCTCTCTTATCGGCATCATGGTGCTAGGTTGCTCTATTCGTGGTTCGGCCGCTACGGATGTCGTAGGTTTAGCTTCCACCTCTGATTCAGTGAGGTGGCAGAAAACCCTAAGTGTACGCGCAAGGAGGTCCGTCACGTCACACTCGCCCTCATCCCCGATATCAATTTTTCTATACAGAGTCGTTAGGCTCTCGGGACCTCTATCTCGATATCGGTCCTCATAAGCGTTTAGGACATGATAACATAATCGTACGACAAAGTGTCGTCTGTGGCTTCCCGCATATGAGTTGAATATATCCATAACGTGTTCCTCCTTCTCCTTTCGTTCTACTAGTGTCCTGACTACCTTGTCAATCCTCTCTTGCTCGTTTTTGCCCAACCTGTTCGTCCTTGTGGGTTCTGTGTTTCGGGCCTCATGGTCATCTAATATTGCTGCTTGTTTTGTATCTGGTGCGAGGGATTCCGCCGGTGCGGAGGCCTTGGGGGCCGAGGCCCTGGCGCTACTCTCGTCTGTGCTTGGGGGTCGCGAGTGTTGCGCAGAAGGTTGGGAAGGGGCATATGGAGGGGGCATGTAGATGATCGGAGGACCTAATAAGAGATCATCGTTGGTTCGCTGTTTTGAAGGTAATTCAGGGTAGAGCGCAGAGGGTGTTCTAACAGGACACTGGCTCGGTGTTTCGATCTCTTGTTTTCGCTTAGCCTCCTCTCTCTTCTTTATTTCTTCCTCTAGTTTCTTTGCAGCTAGGTGGGCTGCTTTACGTAGCTCTTTGTCTAACCTAGCTTCCTCTTTCTTCTTTCGCTGTACAGTTTCTTTGCGCCACAGGCCAACGCTGTCTAGCATGGTCGGTGTCGTTCTACGAGTTTTTAGGGCTTCATCTAGTGCATCTAGTTTGCTTTCTTCAAAGGATCCTATCAGTGGCCACTGACTCTGGGGTTCCTTCTTCGTATACCTGTGCCATAATTTGCAATATGCTATAGCGACTAGTCCATGCTTTGTGAACATGTCTTTGTTAGGGGTGCCTTCCAGTGGGACTGGATGATCCACCTCTAACAAGCGGTCCGGGCTGAACCAGCTACCACTCAGTGGGGAGAAGATAGGCATGACAGATTACAAAGGGGGACAAAAGTCCGCGTTACCTACCCTTCACTACCTGCAAAAGACTAGGCAGAATATTGCTATTCCAGGTTGTTTGCAGACAATAAATGTTTCATGAGAACTAGATCCAAATAAATAATCAGTGGGGAGAAGATAGGCACGACAGATTACAAAGGGGGACAAAGGTCCGCGTTACCCATCCTTCACTATCTGTAAAGGGAGAGAGAATATTCCTATCCCTCGCCGTTTGTAGACAGGGAATGCCTCAAAAAGGAGCTACTCTGATACTCAAAGAAAAAGGGAGCTACCCTTGACAATCAATCAAACAAACAATCAGTGGGGAGAAAAGATAGGTACGACAGATTACAAGGGGGACAAAAGTCCGCGTTACCCACCCTTCACTGTTCACAAAGGAAGATAGAGTATTTGTACTCTTCCTCGTTTGTAAGCAGCAAATGTCTCAAAGAACCGTTATCGTTTCACAATTTGTCGTTTTGTACGACCTTACCCGGACCGCATGGGCTGTTTCCTGTCCTCCGAATCCAGCGCCCGATCGTCCTCTATCTTCTATCGCGGCACTCCTGATGGTTCCCAGTCAGGACCGTAGATCACTCGAGAGAGGTCTGTTCGGAACCAGTGAAGTTCGGATGATCGGCTGTCAGACGAGGGTCTATCGGACAGGAGCTCTCCCGATCGTTGCAGTCGTTCACTCTGTCGTCAGGACCTCTCCCACTGGATCCACGTGTCGCTGATGGGCCCCACGCTTGGGACGCCAATTGTAAAACAGGAAGGCAATCGACGAATGGAATAACCTTAAGTATTGCCCGGCGATGTCGCCTCTATTCCCCAAAATATGAATCAATGAAGAGGCAGGCGCTGGAGACTGGAAGGCAGGAAACAAAGGTTTATTCTCTCCGGAGGAGAACACGTCAGATCAGACCAACAGGGAATCTTCACGAGGTGCTCTACTGCATCTCTGAGGCCTGGCCTCTTATACACGCATTTATGGCAGGAAGACATTCTTTATTACAGTAAAGATACTTTGAAGTATGAAAGACATCCCTGGGATCTTCTGCTTCAGACCCGTTCCAACGCACCCTTACAGTGAGAATCCCCTCCCCATTCACCATACAGAATCGTCATCAGACGGCAGGATCAGCAGGGCATTCCGCCGGTTCCCGGAATGCATGTGGTGTGACGGATCTCATGGGGTGGGGGCCTTGATCTACTGTAACTCCTTTGAAGAGGGCGATTCCTTACAGTCGGGGCCATAAACTGTATCCGCAGGGCTAGGTGATAGCCTGGGACCGGCCTGGACAATCGGATACGGAGGAAGAGGGGTGTCAGAGGGTGTGATAGTGTATAGGAGGAAAGGGAGGTGTCGGGTAGGCCCGGGGTGAGATTCCCAGGGAAGTGCAGCGCAGTTGGAGGGGGTTAATGGCCCGTGCATGAGAGAGAGAGAGAGAGGGTGACCAGTGCGGGGGGGGGCTTGCGAGGATGTGGAGCCGCGCTGGGGATTAGCGGTGTGCAGAGAGTGGGTCTGATCAAGGTAGCTAAAATGGCCGCCGCGGATGACGAAAGTGTGGCATTGGGAAAAAGGGCAAGATGGCGCAGACAATGTTTATCGATACAAATTAATTTTCCACAGATGGTGAGCTCGCGAGGGGCCATCATGGTATCACGCCAGTCTTCTACTTCCAGTGGGCCCACCCAACCCTCCCATTGGGTCCGGAGGTAGTGTAGTGAGACGGGAGAGTTTATTATTAGGGTGCTGTAGATTTGGGAAACTCCTCCACGTCCCAGGTTACCCATTAGGAGTTTTGCCTCTAGCGGACTGAACTCCGGGAGGGGCTCTACGTCGTGTATGTGGGTATGAAGGGCGTGTCTGACCTGGAGGTACTTGTAAAATTGGGTGCGTGCAAGGGCTAAGAACTCTTGCAGATTTGCAAAGAAGTGTGTATGTTCCTGACCATATGTCATCCAATTGGGAGATCCAGATGTTATCTGATGTTTTGAAGCTAGTGAGTGTTGCCACCTCCCTCAGCCAGGTACCATGCCATAGAGGGGTTTGTTGTGTGAGTCTACCATCTCATTGCACATGTCGTAAGGAGGCACGCCAAGATAGGAATACTTCCTGTGAGACCTCGGGCAACTGGGAGGGGATCATGAGCCGTATAGCAGTGCCTGAAGAGTTGGGAAGCCGAGTCGAGAGAGTTCTAATTTATAGGCCGGGTCCGACCATCCCCCGGTGAATTAGTTGTGGGTAACAAGGAGCTGAGAAGCAAGGTAGCAGAGGTACTAATTGGACATGCCGAGCCCACCATCAAAGGGGCCTTGCTGACAGTGGATAAGCACTAGCCGCGGCCGAGATCCCCGCCATAAAAAGGTTTGTGCGTCACTTGCCAGCTTCCGGAACCAAGACCTCAGAATCTGGAGAGGGAGGTTTAGGAGGATATATAGGAAGTGGGGCAATATCATCATTTTGTAAAGGGCTATTTGGCCCATCACATTAAGGGGGAGGCTTTGCCACTTGGCTAGGTCCGCTCTTACTCTTACAACGGTTGTAGGTTCAGGGCCCAGGTGACCTCTGGGTGCACAATCACCCACACGCCCAAATACTTGAAGCTTAGTCTACGGAGACGTATGGATGACTGCCAGTCAAATCAGTCCCTCGAGGGGGCCAGGGGAACCAGCACTGATTTGGAGGGGTTCACTTTCAGGCCTGAGGCTTGTCCAAAGGCCTCAAGCAGGTGAAGACATCAGGGGCAGCTCCTCGCTGGGTCCACCAAGTACAGGAGGACGTCATCAGCATATAGAGCGATGCGATCCTCATGGTTGGCGTCCCATTGCCACCCCTTGCATAGCGGGTCGCCACAGATGAGTTGGGCTAGGGGCTCCATTACTAAGGTGAAAAGGAGGTGTTACAAGAGGCAACCCTGTCTCGTGCCGCGCCTAATGGTAAAGGAGTCTGATAGGACTCCGTTCACGCGTTCCCGGGCCGAGGGATGGGATTAGAGATCATCAACCATGCCTCGAAAACGTGGATCAAGGCCGAGGCGGGTCAGCACCATTTGGAGGTAGGCCCAGTCCACCATATCAAATGCCTTCTCAAAATCGATGAGAAGTAGGGCTAAATCCTGCAGTAAGGAGTGACGGTGGGTTAGGGCCACGTGGAGCCTCCGAATGCAATGTTGCGTGCTTCTTTATGGCATGGAGCTGCACTGGTCCGGGTGGACGAGCAGCGGCAGTACCCTTTTCAGTCTGGTGGCCAGGATCATGGTGAAGATTTTAATTTCGCAGTTGAGTAACGAAATGGGGCGGTAGTGGGTGCAGGAGGCAGCTGGAGGTTGCGTCTTGGAGATAACTACTATAGTGGTCCAGGTCTTCCGGGAAGGAGCCCGTGTGACATGCCTCTTCAAACAGGGCGAGAAGGTGAGGGAGAAGTAAGTCTTGGTTTTTCAGCAGGTACTCCAGGGGAACCCATCCAGGAGTTTTCCCGGGCGCAGTCCAGAGAGAGCGTCCCCAACCTCTTTCATCGTAATAGGGTCGTCCAGCAGCTGTGAGTCTTCCCTGGAGAGGGATGGGAGGTCGACCGAGTCAAGGAAACGGTTACTTGCCGTCAAGTCTCTGTCCTGGGGTACGGAGTACAATTCTTTGTAGTAACGGGCAAAGGACTGAGCGATGTCTGGCAGAGCAAAGTGGGTATAGCCCGTTTCATCCCTAATCTCAGTGACTATCCTGTTGACCTGCTGCTGTGAGGCAAGTCAATACAGCATTTTCCAATTTTTCTCACCCCAACTGTAAATGTTAGCTGTCGTTGCGCGCCAGAGGAGCTTGGCCGCTTCTAGTGAGTGTAAGCGTATGTCCTCGTGGACAAGGCGCAGCTGGCAGGAAATTGCTTCCAGATGGTCAGAAAGGAGGCGCGGTTCCAGGCGCGAAGCCTGGGTTTCCAGCTGAGTGATAAGGGAGAAGCATTCCCGCTCTCGCAACCTGACCAAGTGTTTTGTGAAACCACAGAGGGTGGCTTTGCTGCCAGACCAGAGCGTACTCACCTGGGCCACTGATCCCGAGTTATTAAGGAAGTAGGATTGGAGCTCTGTTCTCAGTGCTTGGACAATGGTTTTGTCTTGGAGGTACCAAGCACTGATGCGCCACATGGTTCTCAGTGTTGAAGGGGGGCGTCCCAAGCAGGGGAGTAAGGGAGAATGGTCCGAAACCCCTCTGGGTAGTATGTCAATGTGATTTAGCGACTGGAAGTCTGGTGCCAGCAGGAGGATCAGGTCAAAGTGGGAGTGTGGGTGATGGGAGGCTGAAGTATGCGTGAATTGGCAGAGCATCCGGTGCCGGGACCGCCAAGAGGCCCCACGAGGCAGTCCAGCCCACAAGAAGTCTTGTCCCGGGTCTCCTGGAGACAGTGGGGCCAGTGCAATCTAGGGTCAGTGCGAGGACTGCATTAAAATCACCGCCTAACACGGTGAGACCCTGCGCCAAGCGGGTGAGAAGTGTCAAGAGGTCGGCAAGGCAGCCTGCCAGGGCAGCTGGGGAGGCATAGACGGGCAGCAATATGATCATTCGTCCATCCAGGGTGCCTTCTAACGCTATAAAGCGCACCTGGGAATCGCAGGAAACTTGGGAAACCACAAGGGGGAAGAAGCGGTGCAGGAGGATGGCAACCCCCCTCACCCATGCGAGTACCCTGCATGAAAGACCCTGTCATAGCCTTTGCGGGACAGGAAAGAACAGCGTTCGCCTTGAAGGTGGGTTTCCTGCAGGAGGAGGACCTCTGGCAAATGTCGACGGGCAAATGTAAAGACTGCTGCGCGCTTGATCTGGTCTAACAGACCGTTAGCATTCCATGATAGGACCTTGAATAGCAATGGGTGAGGTCGAGTGTGTACATGGGGCGGGTTGTGCCCCCTGCAAGAGCCCCAGGGGGGGAAGGTGCGGCAATGAAGCAGGTGTCTGGGAGACTCTGAGATTGACTAGAGCTGCAAGGTCATGGCTGCAAGAGAGACTATCAAGTGTGGCGGTACCTAGAAAGAAGAAAGGATCAGAAACAATGAACAAATATGCATAACAAAAACCCAACTCCCCAACTCCCATCCCTCCCCATACTTCTACCCAAGAAGCATCTGTCGCCCAGAGAAATTGGAACAGTGAAGTCAACATTGAGTATTACATTAGTGAGTCTTCAACAGGGTTTGTGGTGAACCAATGTAAAGACAGGATTTATCAGCACCAGCTGCAACTGAAAGGTTGAGGATAGTTGAGGGTAAGGCAGATGGACAAGGGACCAACTCCACCCCGACGAGCGTCGGAGAACCGTGGGGACATCATCAGGTGCCAAGTTCCGAGCCACAGTGCGGGCAGAGTACAGGACTGCGGGAAAGGTCTGAGTCTGGCTGAGGAACTGAGGAGTCTTTCAAGGAGGGTAATGGAGGGTGCAAGACAGTTTCGGGGTCGCCCTTCTTACTCGCTATTTGGTCCCTGGCTGGGGCTCTTCTGAGATGAGACAATGATGCGGGGGAACCCAGTGGTGAGGCTGAGCGAGTCCCACAGCATCACCTCCAGGAGCGGTGGCGTTGCCCTCTGGAACGGGGCTGGGAGCGGGCAACAGGATCGACAGTCGGGCACCGATTGCTGGTGGAGGGTGGAGAGTGCTCCCACAGCGGCCTCTCCTCCGTTAACCATTGCCAGGCATCCTTGGGTGTGCCATGCCAAAGAAGATGGATTCGTTCTGGAAAATGACTCTGAGTCTGGCTGGGAAGAGGAGACGGTACTGCAGGCCCATGTTCCGCAGTTTTTGCTTAGCGTGCTGAAAGGATCGTCTGCGTTGTTGAACTTCCCTGGTGTAGTCTGGGAATATTAAGACTTTGGCGCCTTTATATTGGAGGTCAGGTCAGGCGCGTGCCTTGCCAAGGACTGCGTCCAGATTGCAGATATTCAGGATGCAGATGAAAATCGGTCATGGAGTGGCGCAGGGGGGGGGGGGTGTTGGGGCCAGAAAGCGATGGGCCCTTCTGACTGCCAACCAGGGGAATAGGCGCCCCTCAGGCATCCAGGACTTGAGCCATGCTTCTATGAGGTCCGCCATTTGTTGAAGGCCTGCACCCCCCCATGGTCTCAGGGACCCCCACAATGAAGACGTTGTTGCGCCGTGAGCAGTTTTCCGCATCTTCCACGTGCGCTTGTAGTTCCGATGTGTGGGTCAGGAGTGTTGAGACCTGAGACTTGAGGATTGAGACGTCGTCTTCTACAGTAGAGATCCGTAACTCTGTCTCTGTAATCCTGACAATGGCATTGCAGAGAACTTGACAGAGCAATGCAACGTCTATTTTTACCTCACCGACTTTAGCCTCCACTGCTGCCTGGGAGGCCTGGATTGCTTGCAGAATGACTGAGCAGTCAGTGGGTGGAGCCCCAGGCCTGTTGGAGTCCATGGGGCCCGGAGGGCCCGAGGCGGGACCGCTGGAGCGGGTGTTGTAATGGTCTATAGGCATCTGGGTTGAGGCGGTGCTTGCGGCCTTATCCTACCCCTTAGCCAGGACGTCCTCAGGATCCCATTGGGCCGGCCCTCAGTCTCAGGAAACGGACTCCTGGGGGCATAGCTCCGCGACCCCGGAGACAGAGATCACCCCCGGCATCGGCAGTGTCCACTCCATTCTAGGGCAAGGTGGCAGCACCCCCTTCTGATTGAGGAGTGATACAAAATACAAACAGATCTAACTGAAAGGGACCCCGGAGACAGATAAGGTGCAAGAAACTGCTGAATTTAAAGCCCAATTGCATTGTTCCTGTCATGAAAAATACTGAGGCTCCAATCTGTGAGTACATTGGATAGACCCGTAACATACCTGAATTATGATCCTCTTTTTCAGAGAAAAATGTAATCTCACAGAAAAGCCCCCACAGAAAAGCCCCTATAAGATACCAAACTCAATTAAAATCTAGTAGTTTTGTCCCCTCTGAAACTTGTAAAAAAAACTTTAGGGACGCCTATGAAGCCCAGGGACTGTAATGATTCTTCTGCACCATCCATGAAGTGTCTCCTAATTTCCTCAAGAGAGAAGTGTATTCACCACAGCACTCTGCCATAAAAATACTCACCAACAACATAACATTGCTCCTCCTGCAGGCCAGTTGAGGTCCCTGAAGAGTTTTTACAAGTTTCATAGGGTACATAACTACAAGATGCCAAAAGTGTTTTGTGAAATAAGCTAGTCCTTTTGACCTGCCACCTTCCTCTCTATATACATATCTGACAACAAAGACTTGTCCATTCGCATGAGAAAACAGCAACTGACTCTTCCTCGTACAAGACTTTTTACTTCCTGGGAACTAGAAAGCAGATCTAAATAATTTATATCCCATTGTCTTTTTTCTTGTGACCATTTTCCTCCTGTAAATACTTCCCCACACATTGACTGCCTCCCGTATATGTTGGTGCCTGCCTCTAATGTGTTATCAGGAGCCTGAACAAAAGTGGATTTTCCATTTCAGGCCTTTATCTGGGACTGCCACAAACCCTACTCTTACCCGGCACCTGGGAAAAACAAAGCAAGGCTGAGTAAGGGAGTCTTTTCTTAAATGAATGGCCTTCAGTCACTGAAGAGGCCTATAATGTAATGGGGATGGGGAAATTGTTTGGATATGTGCTGGTAGAAAATCTACCATCTTGGCATGTCTCTAGCTTCTGCACAGTCAACTTATCCTTTTCTTTTTGTTATTTTGAATTTCAAGAAAAGAGACTCTTCCACCGAGCCTATTATCAATATCTCTGAAACTGGATCTTTTGACAAGAAATCAAAACTGACTTTTTGTGATTGATGAAAAATCACCAAGTGTTGTAGGATGAACATGGTCCTCTGAACCTCTTTGGCCAAAATCACCTTTCTCTTTGACATGAACAATTTGTCATTTAAGTATACAATTGTTCTTATTTCCTACAATTTCTGAAGAACCACTACTGTTTTTAAGGCCTTTGTAAAGCACCATAGGATTAAGACGAGCCTGAAAAGAAGAGATTTGAATTACAACCTTTCCTGCCCCCATGCTAGTTGACATGACTGAAGACATGGATGCCAAATTGGCAAAACACAGATGTACATCCTTGAAGTACAACTTGACCAAATAGTTTACCTTCAACAGGGAATTTGTCAATGTATGCCCTCCATGGCAAAGTGCTTGTCAAGGAGAAAACCACTTAAGAAACTTAGATTTACAACTGGTGAAAATATCTTGTCACATTTCTTCACCCCAAAAAGTTTTTAGGTGAATACCAGGGTATCACAAGGTACACTCTATATTCCCTGCTTGAGTAACTGTAAACATTCCACTTGAACTACCTTTTGCTCCTGTTTTAGGAAAAATCAGAGGGCTAGGAAGCTCAAATTGTACCAAATGCAAATACAATTCTATCCTATAACCCTGCACAGACTGGAGCACTCATGGATCTTGTCAACCTCAATCAATGGAGAAAGAAGGCCGGTCTGCACCCAAATTGCTCAGGGAAAAAATATTAAGGGCCCGATTCTGATGCGGGTTGGAAAAGCTTCCCGACCGAGGGCCTGATTCTGATGCGGTTAGGAAGGCCTCCTAACAACATTTGCTCCTTCCAAATCGGATCGGGAACGTGTCTTCCCGACCGAGGGCCCAATTCTGATGCGGTTAGGAACAAATGTTCCCATTGAAGTCAATGGGAGTTCAACCAAATAGTATCTGGAAGCATCCGGATGCATCCTACTTCGCCGGTCGGAATTTCCCGATTTGAGTGGGTCGGACACCATTTCCCAACCGATTCGGTCGGGAAGCTTTTCCAACCCGCATCAGAATCGGTCCCTTAATGTAGATGGCATACCTTTACTAGGACAATATTATTGCTGGCCTTGCTGAGTCCTGTCCATCCACTATCAATCCTTCTGAGGAGAGATTGGCACCTTTATTTATTTAAAGTGTTTTCTATAGTGCAAATATAACCCATTAGGGTATCAGAACACTGTGCAAATAGCAAAACAAGTTAAACATAGAAAAACACAACAGGCAATAAACAGATAAAAAATACAGTTAGTGGTATTTTTTACAAATAGCAAATAGGTTGCAACAGCAAAAGCAAAAAAAGAACAGGCAAGAAACACAATATATACAATGAAAACAGGTGACTTGGAGTACAGAGGATACAGAAAAGTATATAGGAAAGATCGTCCGAACTTCGTGAGTTCAGGACTACTGAGGAAGGTATATATTTAGTAACAACATTTTTTTTTTTAAGGAGGTAGTCGAAGGATTAGATCTCATTTCAGGAGGAATTGTGTTCCATATTCTAGGAGCAAGACCATAAAAGGAGTGATTATAAGTTTTCTTTTTGTTGAACTTCTGTGGCTTTACCAATAGAGAGTTAGAACTTCTTAGAGAGCGACTCCCACCTGATAGTTCAAGCTTTTTTGCCAGGTAGAAGGGAGTGTCATGGTGAAGAGCCTTATGGGTCATGCAGGCTATCTTAAACTGAATTCTGGCTTCAAACAGGAGCCGTTTGAGATATTTCAAGTCCTGCGTAATGTGGTTGTGTTTACTGGATCCCATAATGAGCCTAGCAGCTAAGTTTAAAATGGCCCTTAACGGAGTCAGCCTGGCTTTTGGATAGACATGCAAGAGTGGCACTCCCGTATTCTAGGAGGGAGATGACTAGGAATTGGGCTGCTAACTGAAAGTCATCTGTGGGTAAGAAGGGTTTGATTTTCCTTAGAGTGCTCAGCTGGAAATTAGCTTCTTTGGTAGTTGCATTGATGTGATCTTGCATATTGAGGTATTTGTCCAATGTAATGCCTAAAGAACTAGTAGAATCAACAGCATGTGGGGCACAGTTGAGCGCTTGCTTATGGTAAAAGAGTATGACCCTTGTGTTGGGTAAAATAAAGGCCAAAGTAACTCTGCTAAAATAGGCTGAAGGAGTAAGGTTGACCTTGACTGGCCTTTGGAAAAAGGTTGAGATTAAAGACTCATCAGAGCTTTTGTCGGCCTTAATGGTAGTGAAGGTCTGGGCACACGTCTAAATATTCTTTTCTGGATTAGCCATCTGGTGAAGGATTTCACAAAAGGACTCAAAACTCAAGCAGGCATAATCACAGGAACACTCTGGAATTAATTATTCTTCATGATTATTTGCAAAATAGGAATGGGTAAAAAGATCTCTTTTTTCCTCTACACTGAGTGATCCCATTAATGAGTTTGTCTTCAAACAAATGATGCTTCACCTCTGAGCCTTACTTCATCTCTGCCATGTGTGCCAATTTTGGGTCAGTTCTCATCAACAAAGCTTGCTGTACAGCAGCCTTCATGTTTACCAAAAGGCAATATGCCCTCTGACCCCAGCCCCTCAAAATCAGGAGATTCAATGGTAGAATTGACACTGTTGCTTCTTGTCTAAGTTCTATAAACTCATTTAAATGCCCTAAGGTTTCCAATATCTCATTATGGCAAATGTTTAGATCATATTCGATACCCTTCTTTGTTACAAAAAACATTGAAGGGTCCAGTTCAAGAGTGCTCACTACGTTATTGGGCACAACAGGACTGCAATATTCCAATCTCAACTTGTTCCTGTCTATGGGCATGTCTATCCAATGGCCCACATACACCCTGCTGGTAAGGGAGACTGAACACTCAGCTTGCCTAGAATGCTTTATGGCAGGGGTCTCCAAACTTTTATATAAACAGAGCTACTTATGCCAGTGAAAATAGGCCTGCACTACTAATGGCTTTGAACATTGTTGCAATAGTGACCACATCAGATACAACCACAATAGTGACCACACCTTGCAAGTTTACTAGTAGTGGCATATCAGTTTCTCGGAATGCATGCTTTTCTATTAATAAATATGTCATTTTCTATCCTGGTTAGCAAAATCAAATAACTTGTCTTTTTCGAGAAAAAATATCAATTTGTGCCTCAAAAATCTGTTTTAATGCATGGTCCTTAAATTTCAGCTTGTGATTTCCCTAGTACAAAGGTATCTCCTTGATAGTTTCTGCCCAACCTACACAGGTATTTACATGCAAGGGAAGCCCACCATAATGACAACGATTGCCTTCATTATGCCAAGGATGCCCACCATTATTTCAATGCCACAATCACAACCGTGTCACTCATGGACATTATGATTTCAAGTAAGTCAACATTATTTGATAGGTGGCCATGATTAGGCCAAGCATTCTCACAATATGGAAAAGATAGCTGCCATTATACCATGATTAGTCCAATGTTGCCCAGCATGTCAAGATCTACCATTACGCCAGTACCAGCATAATGTCAAGAATAGTGTTAACTGTGCCTAGAGGTTAACCCCTTATACCGGGGGCACCATTTGCATTTGGTGTTCCCTGACACCAAGAATGGCTTATAAGGAGAAAAAGTGTCTTTCAAGGAGGACACCATACACAACACATACATAATAGTGCACACATGCAGACACATTTAAACAATATATGCACACACTTCCCGCACTCTGAAACAAACTAGGATATTACTTAGCTTCACTATTAATCCAGTCTCTTGGAGAGAGGTGCCTACCACAGTTCTCAAAAGCTACCATTCCTTCACTGCTCTTTTTTGTCTGGCCCAGTTTTCACAAATACTGTAAGTCTGATAGAGTGGAGCCGAAATGTGACCAATCTTCCTATGACTCTGCTAAATTGAGAGTGGAGACAGGTGGTCATAGTGTGTAAGAGTGTGGCCCTCCATTGATTTAGATAGCGGTCACTCAAAGGATACATAGATATATAGCACTGCGTTGTTCAATTTGGCTAGACCGTGTGAATCATTACTATGCTGGGCTACACTTGAGAGAGTTACTTCCAGGATACTGGTGAGCTACCAGTAGCTGCCACGCTAACCGTTGGAGAACGCTACTTTATTGTATATGGTTTAAAGTAAGGTGCTCCCAACCCATCTCAAATAACCTTATCTTAGGTAACAACTACAGGTGCCATATCAAAATAACTCCAATTCTCCAAAGAACCATCTGCATCATCCACAGTTATTGGAGAGGGCAGAGAAATGTCAATTCTAGGAGCACCAGATGGTTGGACTAAATTGGAATCTCTCAAAACATAAGGGGAAACTAGGGTTACAACCTCTATCTGTACTGTCTTCTGTTAAGGATACTGTGTTTCCCCCTCAATGTGTCAAGTAAGTCACTTACTTGATCTAAAAAAGGATCTGTATGGGAAGACTGAAACACTTTAGATATATGCTTATGTGGATGCCCATCTGCATTTTCTGGTAAATAAAAAGAGGAAAATGCGCAATGAATATCTCATAATGAGCCACAAAAAAAGATTACAAATGAATCATTCATATAACTCAAAGCTGTGTTAATTGCTCGCGCAACAGCAGTCTTAATGTAGAGTGCAAATTTACAGTTGCATGTTCCTCCATTACCAAACCAACTCCTCCCCTTCCGCTAGTGAGCAAACTGAAGAGGAATCATGAGAACCCACTTCGGACTTAGCCATACTCTGTTTCCCCGATACACTGCTCAATGACAACATTTAAAGTTGAGGGTACCACCCTTGAACTAACCAAAAAGAGTTAATTAGCACTAACAATACCATGACTCTCCTCATATATACTGTTCTTAGTATCAATAAGAACACAACTCAGGACAATATAACAACACTGTAGAAAGACATCCAAAACTTCTGCTTCCACATCCGGCATCCAACTGAAGATTCCTGAGAGCTGCTAATTGAGGAGTGATACAGCACACATAAAAGCAGTACCCGAATAGGCAAGCAGTCACCAGCCTCAAAAAAATTATTAAAACGTATTATTCATTAAATATCACTCTATTTGTCTTTTTTGTTGACAGCTTAGGTAACACTAACATAAGGCAAGAGAAAACTAAACCCAAACTACACCCCATGCAGGATTTCCATTTCTGCTTTTCTCGCCGATGTATATTTAGAATAGGTGTTGAATGTTAAAAAAGTGCTCTGGTTTCAATAATTTGATATTGTGAATACTATTATGGAATCATTACAGATTTTTCAATTCGGTGAAGCACATATGGTGCAGTTAAAATATTCTCTTAGAAGGATCAAAATATGATCTAGTTGTGAGCTAACCATAAATATGACATTTCAGTTTGAGTATGCCATTGTCATTGTTAGGTCGAGCCTAGCGCAGCGCGCATGCGCTGCCCTAGAAGAGGGCCTCTTGGAATCACTCCAGACTCCAAGAGACTTCTCCGTGTGGGTCGGCCTCCTCCCACACATTCCATTGGCCTTTGCGTGTGGCTTTCAATAATGAAAGCACGCAAATGGCCAAAGACGGGTGCATGTCCCGCCTTTCCTCTAAACGTTCACTCCCATGGCCTATGGGTCTCGAGAGCGGTCGGAGGAGCAGCGGCGCGCAGTGTGCCAGCTGCATTCCAGCCAGGATCAGGTTACTAATTAACCCAGCGCGGTCGCTTTCACTTTCGCGACCGCGCTTGTTTTATCTGTCTCATCTCCCATTCGCGGGCTAGCAGATGACCATGCAGAGACCTCCGGTGCGAGTAATCTTCATGTTTCTCTTTCCTTCAGCATGCAGTAAGTGCGCACTGCACCATGATCACAACGGGTGTGTTAAACTTGTCTCTCTGTTGAGTAGGTTCTCTCCTCACTTCTCTGTCGAGGTCTCTGATTGTTGCCTAGTTTCTCCCTCCACTCCTTTTCTCTCTCTCCGGCAGTGCTTCATTTCATGTTCTTCCTTCTCTTCCCTCTCTCGGGTACTACTTCCCTTCACTCCTCTCTGTCCATCTTTCGATCGGTCTTTCTTTTCGCTCGACTGTCTCTTAAACTACCCGCTCCCCCCCCTCTCCCCCGCTCAAGTATTAGATAGCGCTGGTTGTGTAGTATTAGATAGTACTCCACATACATTTCTGTAAGCCACACTGACCAGTTCTAGACACCGCACACAATGTCCGTGTGTGGTAAACATCTTTCAAACTTTTTTGTCTATACCGAATACCACGTTTGGAGTGGACAGCCCTTTAAAAGGCGTCATTGTGCTTGTGTTTAGCCTTCTGAAGAGCAGACCATGTGCGACTGGGATCTGGCTGCTTCTTCCAGCGCCTCGAAGCGGGGGGGCTCCCTGAACAGCGCAGTGTAAGAGAAGTGTGCATTTCCCACCTAATGTGAGTGAAATATTGAATAACTGATGTCTGCTCGAGTGCTGCATGCACAACGCTGTTTGCACAACCCTAACAAGACCCTCGGCACCGCCACAAACGAGAGAGGCTGAGCCGGACACCCAGGCCGTGCCGGCCGGACATACAGCGAGCGGTCTGCACTGGAGGGCCAGGGAGGGGGCAGGGCCGCGCCATGATTGAATCTGTGCGCTGGAAACAGTTTGATGTCATTCCTCTTGTCCCCTCTCCTCCCCCCCCCCGGATTCCTGGCAGCAAAGTGACCCGCACGTATCCAACTTGACCCCCTCGACCAGGGGTGGGGGCGGGGCCTGTGAGGAGTGGACAAGCCGCTCCTACCTCACGTGATATCTTGAGTCCTGTGCGCGTGCTTATGGTCCAAGAAGTTTCAGCTAGCCCCCCATCCCCCACCGTGGCCCATGGCCACATCCTGGTCAGGTGCAACCCACTAAGGGCAGTTATTGGCCTCCCTCTCCGGCAGTGCTTCATTTCATGTTATTCCTTCTCTTCCCTCTCTGGGGTACTACTTCCCTTCACTCCTCTCTGTCAATCTTTTGATCGGTCTTTCTTTTCGCTCAACTGTCTCTTAAGCTGCCTACTCCCCCCCCTCCCTCTCCCCCGCTCAGCCCCTCCACTGTCTTGCCACCCCTGGCCACTTTTTCATTTCCTTTCCCCCTTGTTGTTTCTTTTCCCCCCCTCCCTCGCTCCCTTCAATTACTACGCCTCTTCCTCTGTTTGCTGCCTCTCCCCCTCCCTCCTCCACAGTCACATCATGTTTCTTCACACACTTCACGTCCTACACTATGTCTCATGTGACGTCATGCACCCACACACAGCAACAAGAGGACATGTTACACAGACTTTTCACATCGACCCAACGCAGTGCAGGAACGACGCTTACACCACCCACTAGCCCCAGTCAATGCACCCACTTACCACCATGCTGGGCACCCTGCAAGCCAGACATCCCAGATACCCCCTATGCACATCTGGAGTCCCCAGGCCACACCCAGAAAAAAAAACTATATTGTAGCTCATTGAGCGGTGGATGATGAAGCGCAGTGGGCTGAAATCATGGCACTATGTGAAGGAACAGGGCTTTTCTACCATCAGAGTTTGGCCCAGAGTAAAAAAGACAAGCATTGGCATAGCCAATAGGTCTCGCTTTTGGGACCTTATAAGTATTTAGTTATGCAGCACAATATCCTTGGTGCAACAACATTAACTGTTGCATGGCTAAACACTTATAAGGTCCCAAAGGCGAGACCTATTGGCTATGCCAATGCTTGTTTTTTATTTGAGGTTACAGTGCTTGTTGGCGTGATTTTAGCAAAACACACGTTGTCTGTTTTTTCGACTATCAATGAACTTTGTGGACCAGTCAAACAATATTCAGCCTGAATTCCAAATACATTTGTAGAAGAATTCACTAAGAGACATGAATGATTTTTTTTATAAATACATTGTTTATAATAGTTGACGTTTGCGCCCCACCAAAGATGTACTTTCTCAAGAATTCTTGGACTAGGCCAGGAACATCTTAAGGATTTTTGGGGCCCTGGGCCAAACGTATTTTGGGGCCCCTGATCGGAACAGTTTTGAATTTATGATCCAATTTCAGGCCTTTCATGCTCTCTTTGGCCAGGTCACTGACAGTGCACAGGCACACTATGCCAAATTCTAAATGTGTTTATATCTAAAATTCAAGGATAGTGACAGTGTGTTTTCAATATTTGTAACACAGCAGCAGCTCAATAATATTACTGCCGTTAACCTCTGTGACTCCCTCCCATTTCTCATATGTGAGGTCCTGGTTTCATCTAAAAAAATCTTTTTTTATGGATGTTGCATTACATAACATAACCAACATTTCTCTGCAAAATGTCTGTAATAGACTCTCACACATCACCCGTATTAAAAATAAATGAAAGGACTTATTCAAGGTAATCAGGGCAAGACTATCTGCAGAACAGAGATGGCTCTATCAGGGGGCCCCCTGAAAGGCTGGGGCCCTGGGCCATAGCCCACTTTGCCCATGCCTTAAAACGTCTCTGGACTAGACCCCATGGAAGTGAATTGAATGTACATTTAGGAAGTGGCCCAACAGCACTGGGAAATTACCTTTATATCTCAAACATGTATTCTTACTTTGTCTGTGTACTGTTCAGGGGTCTATCCAGTGCTTAATTTGAGCTGGTGGTTGTCGGTGGGGCGCACCAGCACTCATTGTTGGAGACCAGCATTTATTTTTCCTCATCATTTATTGAGAGCAAGAGAGGGAAAACACACAAAGGGGCAAGAAGGAGTAACAGATAGACAGAAAAAGATCACAAAAGGACGAAGCAGAAACTAACTGTCAAGAGCAAAATAAAGGGGTAGGGGGTGTCTGGTAATGTATTAAAGGGGCATGAAGTGGAATTAGGTCTACACAGCATTGGCATTTGGCGTGCTGACATTTAAAAGCACCAGCTGCGAGCTTCTGAGCAGAGCTTTGGGCATGAGCACTCATTATTTTACAAATTAAGCACAGGCCATAGCTAACGTTGGTGTAGCTGGTGCGATGCAGAGTGGCCCTGAGGTGGGAAGGGGCCCAGTCTGCACTGCACCAGCTGATGTTATTTCACAGGTTGTCTGTTTTATTTCGGGTTTTTTAGACCTAGTGCATGCCAAGAGCTTGGATGTTTACTTTTCAGGAGGAGGGGGACAGAGGGAGTAGAGAATAATGGAACAATAAAGAAGTGAGAGGAAAGGGATGAAAGAAATGGAGAGGGTTAAAAAATGGGGAAGAAGGCAGGAAAAGGTGACAGAATGGGAGAAGGAAATAAGATTGAGCGAGAAAGAAAAAGGAGATAAGGATGAGCAAAGTGGGGAAAGACAAAAGAAGAGAATGGAACCAGAAACAAGGAGAGAAAGGAGGCAGGAGATGAGGATTAGTGCTAGACAGAAGAGGGGGAAGAGAGAGACTGAGGAATGGGATAGAGAGAGAGCATTAAATGGATGAAGAAGCTGAGAGGAGAGCGGGGTGGAGAAAGTGAGGCGAGAAGAAAAGACAAACCGAATGAGGAACTTAGAGATGTGAGAAGTTGGCCTGGCATATGCTGTCCACTAGTTCTAGTGGGCACCTTGCACCAGTCCAAACAACCCCTTATGGAGATAGGTTAAAGACAACCTTTATTGAAAGCTATCCTAGTGGTAGCTATGGAGAGCAGCCTTCAGGCTAAGTCTTGAAGGAATGTAAAGCAGCTTGTTTTACCAGTCTATAATCTCTTGAGTGACCAAATGAAAGAGGACCACACCAGGTATATATATAAAATATATGTATTTAGTCTTAAACACACCCCTCTAGTCTCTTTATGAGGCTAGCGTTCGAAATACATAGTTTACAAGTCAAATATCAACAGTAATAGCACAAATACACGTTTGAGCCCTAGGGGCGTACCAAACCATATACCAAAAAAGTGGTATAAGAACCACGACTGATCTAGACACAAGGCCTAGAGCCTGTAGAAGTGCTTGGACCCCAAGGAACCACCCAAGGTAGTGACACAGGGGACGCGTGCAGTGTGAGAACACAGCCGCGAGCCACCGTTGACTTCTATGGGGAAAGTCGCGGTTGGATTTTTAAAGAAAAGGGACACTTCGGAGAGGACTTCCAGTTAACCCCTTAAAACTTAAGAGTTTCTAGGGCCCAAACCCACGTGAGTACCGAAATACTCGAGTTACCTCACCCAGGGAAGCCGGGTGCATACGTGTGAAAAGGTGTCGGGAATCGTCGTCGTTTTCAATGGCGACCGCTGGAAAAGTGCTGCTGCCGCGGAGAAGAAAAGTGTCCGGAGCGATCCAAGCCTGGATCGAGGAAAAGGAAGACCTGCAAGCAGAGGGGACAGAGTCTGGGTCACTAGCCAGTGACCAGGGGCACGATAGTCGAATGCCCTCAGATGTCGGGTGCTTCAGGTGAGTTGACGGGTGCCTTGACTCTTCAGCCACGAGGTCCAGGAGGCGTCGACGACAACCAGGAGCTGGATTCGAGCTGTCCCACAAAGTTTGTCGAGTGCTGCGGTGTCGGCGTACCGGATTGGACCCAACAAGCCTTGGCAACGGCAAGTCACGGGGAAGTGAAGAAAAGGCTGTGGTGCAGACAAGCAAGGTCTGAGGGACTCACCAAGCAAGGGTAAGTCAGGGCAAGTCTGGAGCAATCAGAAAAGCCCAAGCAGTTGAAGAGTTGCCTTCATGGGGACCCACTAGCCAACAGACTAGAGATCGCGAAGGAGCCTCAAGCGGTCGCACTTGGAGCTGGCCCACGGGACACTCGTGGAGTGTAGTCCAGTGATCTTCACTGCAGTTGGTGCTCGGGGCTAGGGCTACTTGGAACCCAAAGCACAGCTTCGAGAGATGTCAGGAAGTTGATGCACCTGCAAATGTGCTCAGTGTCCAGGGGTCATGGTTCCACATTACCCACGACAGCTATAGGCCTCAGCTTTGCTGGGGACTCAGGGCAGCCTCGGGGAAGTCTGGAAATCTACCTCTGGTGATGCAAAGACTTCGGTGTCCGGCGGGAGCTTCAGCGATGTAGACCGGACAGATGCTTTGTTGGTGCTTGCCAAGCAGGGGAGTCACTCCTTGACCCCAAGGGAGATTCTTCAGTCCTCTAATCTTGAAGTAGAGCGTCGAAGGTCCAGGATTCGGCTTCAGAGTTTCGTCCAGGGTAATCTAAAGTCCTAAGGACTGGGGTCCCATACTTATACTAAGTTAGGGGGTTGGACATACTCTGGGGACCCACCTATGGGAGGGTCAGGGAAGAGGGGTGGTTACACCCATTCCCTTTGTCCAGTTTCGCGCCAGAGCAGGGGCAGGTAGCCCCTGCAACCGGTTTGAATTGGACTATGCACAGGGACACCAAATGTGCCCCCAGTGCAGGACTTCAAAGCACCAGAGAGTGCTCCCGCCCAGCCCCAATACACACTATCCTGTCTGGGGAGGTGGTTACACCTCCCTTCGACAGGAAACCTATTGTCCAGGCCTCCCCTGCCGGAGTTTCGGTCAGCAGCAGGAGGCCAGACCCGTGTCTGTGGCAGCGGCATCCATTTTGTGATGCCAGGGCTCTGAAAAGTTAATACCGGGTATGCCGGTGTGTACATGTCTCTCCCTCTAGAAGGGTGGAATGCTACCCCCGCTGCCATAACTGGCAGGGGGGTAGTATTCCAAGATGTTTGACACCAAACACAACATGTTTCCGTGCAGCCATCCCAAAGTTAGCGTTTAACGCGAGGTTATAATGCACTTAAGAGTATATGGTCAGGCTGCACCACAAACAGCACCAGAGGATTGACTCCGAACGCTGCAGAGGGGCTCTGCTCATGCAGGGCCACCCTCTCACATAAAAACCAAGCACTCTGCCTTCAGGATTGTTAAGGCCTGCCATAGGAGTGACTTATAGGTTTATATGTGTGTGCAATGGTAGTGATATAGGTAGCCTATACCACAGTAAGGAGTGCATGCACCACCTTACCCAGGCTGCAGTAGCAGACCTGTGGTGTCATTTTGGAGGGCCTTCCAGGGGTGGCACAATACATGCTTCAGCCCCTGGTAGGCCTCTGGGGTGTCTATGCCCTTGGTACATAGTATACCATATACTAAGGACTTATAAGGGCACCCCAGAATCCAATCTGGGATGTACCTAAAGTACATGGAATCAATTTAGAGAGAAAGCAGCTAGGCTGGGGTCCTGAATAGCAGGGCCCCAGCCAGACTAAAGTCGAAAAACAGCGATACACCAGCAAAAAGTGGGGATAACCATAAGAGGCAGATCCTACTATCCTACACAACCCCCCTCCCCCCCCCAAACGCAGGGACATTAAACTAACCTTGACCAGTTAAGTCTTCATGTTCTAAGTGGAAATATCTGGAGAGTCCATCTGCATTGGCATGGTTACTCCCAGGTCTATGTTCCACTGTATAGTCCATCCCCTGTAGGGAAATGGACCACCTCAAAAGTTTGGGGTTTTCACCCTTCATCTGTTTTAGCCATAGGAGGGGCTTGTGGTCTGTTTGAACAAGGAAGTGAGTGCCAAACAAGTATGGCCTCAGCTTCTTCAGAGCCCAAACCACAGCAAAGGCCTCCCTCTCTATGGCTGACCAACGTTTCTCTCTGGGGGTCAGCCTTCTGCTAATAAAAGCTACTGGCTGATCTTGACCTTCATCATTCAACTGTGACAGTACAGCCCCTACCCCCAACTCAGATGCATCTGTTTGCACAATGAACTTTTTGGAGTAGTCAGGACTTTGCAGAATGGGAGCAGTGCACATGGCCTGCTTCAGGTCATCAAATGCCTTTTGACAGCTAACTGTCCACTGAACCTTTTTGGGCATTTTCTTAGAGGTTAAGTCATTCAGGGGTGTCACTATTGATCCATACCCCTTGACAAATCTTCTGTAGTATCCAGTCAGGCCTAAAAAGGCTCTCACCTGAGTCTGGGTAGTTGGAGCAGCCCAGTCCATGATGGTCTGGATCTTGCTCTGCAATGGTTGAACCTGGCCTCCACCCACAAGGTGGCCCAGGTACACAACCTGACTCTGCCCTATCTGGCACTTTGTGGCCTTGATAGTTAGGCCTGCCTTCTGCAGGACCTCCAAAACATTTCTGAGGTGGACCAGGTGATCCTCCCAGGTGGAGCTAAAGACAGCAATATCATCTAGATATGCTGCACTATAGGCTTCCAGACCTGTAAGGACTGTGTTCACCAACCTCTGAAAAGTGGCAGGTGCATTTTTCAAACCAAAGGGCATCACCACAAATTGGTAAAGCCCACCAGGGGTAGAAAATGCTGTTTTTGGCTTTGCATCATCAGCTAGTCTGATCTGCCAGTAGCCAGTTGTTAGGTCAAATGTGCTTAGATACTTGGCTGAGGCCAACGTGTCTATTAGTTCATCTGCCCTGGGGATTGGATGGGCATCAGTCCTAGTGACTGCATTGAGGCCTCTGTAGTCCACACAAAACCTCATCTCTCTCTTACCATCTTTTGTGTGAGGTTTTGGCACCAGGACCACTGGACTAGCCCAAGGGCTATCTGAAGGCTCAATGACACCCAGTTCCAACATTTTCTGGACTTCTGTACTGATACGATACAGTCCCTGTCCTGGTCAGGTTGCCTGTAAATCTTACTTTTAACAGGCAGACTGTCCCCAGTGTCCACTTCATGAGTGCACCAGGTGGTCTGACTTGGAGTCAGAGAAAACATGTGTCTGAACTGATTGAGCACCTGTCTACAATCAGTTTGCTGCTGGGCAGTGAGGCTGCCTGCCAAGGATACACCATCCACTGACCCATCATCAGGGTTCTGAGAGAGCAGGTCAGGGAGAGGGTCACTCTCCTCCTCCTGGCCCTCATCAGTTGCCATGAGCAAGCCCATGTCAGCCCTGTCCACATATGGCTTCAGCCTGTTGACATGGAGCACCCTGTGGGGGCTCCTGGGAGTTCCTAGGTCTACCAGATAGGTAACCTCTCCCTTCTGTTCAACAATTGTATGGGGGCCACTCCACTTGACTTGGAGGGCTGCTGGGGCCACTGGCTCCAGCACCTACACTTTCTGCCCTGGCTGGTAAACAGTCAGCACAGCCTTTTGGTCATGCCAGGCTTTCTGTAATTCCTGGCTAGCCTCAAGGTTTTTGGTTGCCTTTTTCATATACTCAGCCATCCGGGAGCGGAGACCAAGTACATAGTCCACTATGTCCTGTTTAGGGGTTTGAGAGGTAACTCCCAACCTTCCTTTACCAGACACAATGGACCCCTAACAGGATGGCCAAACAAAAGTTCAAAAGGGCTGTAGCCAACCCCCTTCTGAGGCACCTCCCTGTATGCAAATAAAAGGCAGGGCAAGAGTATGTCCCATCTTCGCCTAAGCTTTTCTGGGAGCCCTTTAATCATGCCCTTCAAGGTTTTGTTGAATCTCTCAACTAAACCATTGCATTGTGGGTGATAGGGTGTGGTTGTGGTGAACTTATAAGTCACTCCACACTCCTTCCACATTGCAGTCAAGTAACTGGACATAAAGTTTGCATCTCTGTCAGATACTACCTCCTTAGGAAAGCCCACTCTTGAGAAAATTCCCAGGAGGGCCCTTGCCACCACAGGAGCTGTAGTGGTCCTAATGGGAATGGCTTCTGGGTACCTGGTGGCATGGTCCACCACCACCAGGATAAACCTGTGCCCAGATGCTGTTTGGGGATCCATGGGACCAACTATGTCAATCCCCACCCTCTCAAAGGGAACCCCCACCACAGGTAGTGGTATCAGGGGGCCTTTGTGGTGCCACCTGCCTTCCCACTGGCTTGGCAGGTTACACAGGAGCGACAAAACTCCTTGGTGTCTTCAGACATGTGGGGCCAGTGAAAGTGAGGGACAAGTCTGTCCCAAGTCTTGTTCTGGCCCAGGTGACCTGCTAAGGGAATGTCATGGGCTAGTGTCAATAGGAAGCCCCTGAACTTCAGAGGTATAACCAACCTCCTGGCTGCTCCAGGCTTGGGGTCTCCACTTTCTGAGTACAGGAGTCCATCATCCCAATATATCTTATGGGTGCCACTGCATTCCCAGCAGCCTCAGCAGCAGCCTGCTGTCTGAGGGGTTCAAGAGAGGGGCAGTTCAGCTGCTCCTGGCTCAGGTCTGCCCAAGAACTCAACCTGATCAGGTTCAAGCTCCTCTGGGACAGTTCCTTCTTCAGGCCTGAGATCAGCTTCCTCAAAAGACTGATCTTCCTCCTGAGCCAAGGGGGAAGGCACTGCCTTAACCCTACTGCTCCTTTTCTTGGGAGGCACCTGGTCCATTATTCCAGAATCCAGGGCCTGTTCAGCTTTTGACATTTTTGCCTGTGACCTTGTGGTCGTGGGTTCCCACCCCGGTCCTCCCACTCCTCCTCTTAGACAGGTCAGATACAAGGAAGGTCTGCTTTTCTCTTGAGTTTTGTTTATTATGTTACGTGTGTTGACAGCACACACAATCAGTAAGAATAATTAAGTCTATGGGAAAGGGGTTTCGTTGGTAGGATGCTTGTTCTTGGCTCTTCTTGTTTCTGTGCTCTTGTGTTCCTCCCGGATTGCCAGGCAAGCGTTGACCCAGAAAAAAAAGGAAAAAAAGGAAAAGAAAAGGGGAGGGTCAGTCTCTTGTTGAAACGCTTTTAAGTGAAGGGGAAGGGAGAAGTGCACCACCACCAGAGCCCTATCGTTGTGGGTGCCTAGTGTAGGGATGTAAGTGCTCACTCCCTGGTGCCCTTTAACCGTGCCCACAGCCCCTTAAACAACACCGGGCATGCTTTTGGCACTTGCCTGTTCCCACGACCCTCCTGGGCCGTGGTGATGGAACACCCAGTCTCCTCTTCCTTGGGGAAAGGAGCGGTCTTATGCGCAGTGCTCCTTGAGCGGTCTCTGTCTTCTCCCTCTTCCTCTCGGAGGTCGTGGTCGTCCCGCGTTCTCCCGTCCCTCCTCCAGATGCTGACTTCTTCCTTTTCAGGACTCCTCACCCTCGTGCTCCGCTCTTCCTCCTCCTCACTCCTCGCGTTCGTGCTCCGCTCTTCCTCCTCCTCACTCCTCGCGTTCGTGCTCCGCTCTTCCTCTCCTGCCGGTCGCGTCGTCCTCTCTCCTTCCACACTCCAATCGGTTCCGGTCGACCCCTCTTTCGCCGTCCACCAATCCTTTTCAGCGTCCTCCTCGTCCTCACGTAACGTGTCAGCTAGACCGCTGACCCTACTTCCTGGTTGTTCAACGGCGGCGGCCATTTTGGATAGGTCGTCGCCGTCCGATGGTCCCAAACCATCACAGACCTAGTCACAGCAAAGACATGTGCAGGGATCCCTAGCATTTCTGCATGTTTCCTGAGCTCCACCTCTGCCCAAGCTGAGGTTTCAAGATCATTGCCAAGCAAGCATTCGACTGGTAGGTCTGCACTCACCACAACCTTCTTAAGGCCAGTTACCCCTCCCCAGGAGAAGTTAACAACTGCCAGAGAATGGTCTGTTCTGACATTGCTAGCATTGGTCGCTTGGTACATTTCACCAAGTATAATCTGCCCAGGATCCACAAGATCTTGTGTCACCATGGTGACACTTGCTCCTGTGTCCCTGAATGCCAAAGCCTCCCTTCCATTAATTAAAGGCTGCTGTCTGTATTTGCCCAAATTATTGGGACTCACAAAGGGGGACATATCCATGCCCCCATCACAGACTAGGACAGCCTGAGTTGGCACTCTGACTAGGCCAGAGTCCATCTCAGTACCCAGGGTCAACCCTACTAAACCCTTATTCTGAGTGTTTCCACCACCACTTGTAGCTGGACTAGGGGGAACAGTTGCCTTAGGGGCAATGGTGGCTGGAGTGGAGTCTTTGGACTTGGTGCAATCACTGGTCCAGTGAGTCTTTTGCTTACAGACTTTGCACCATGGTTTCTTTTGGCCTTTTCCTTTATTAGATTGGGAATCCCCACCTGAAAAAGATTTTGGGGGCCTTGTGAAGACTTCTGGTCTTTACCCTTCTCCCCACCCTTATCAGAGTTTTTGGAATCTTGCTTCTTCTGGTCACCACCTTGGTTCTGTACCTTCTGCTTCACCCTGGTTCTGACCCATTTGTCTGCCTTCTTTCCCAATTCTTGGGGAGAGGTCAGATCAGAGTCAACCAGGTACTGATGTAGCAACTGATTCTGAGAGTTATTAAGAATCTGCTCCCTCATGATTAAATTATAAAATCCTTTGAAGTCACACACCTTACTGCCCAGTAACCAGCCTTCCAGAGCCTTGGTAGCACAATCTACAAAGTCCACCCAGTCCTGTGTCTGTGCCTTTTGGGTATCTCTGAACTTTAACCTGTATTGCTCAGTGGTTAGGCCAAACCCATCTATTAGGGCACTCTTCAGGACTTGATAATCATCAGCATCCTCTTCTCTTACTGTGAGGAGCTTGTCTCTACCTTTGTCTGCAAAGGAGAGCCACAAGATTGCTGCCCACTGCTCCTGAGGGACCCTCTGTACCTTACAGGCCCTCTCCAGTGCAGTAATCCATTTGTGGATGTCATCCCCACTCTGGTAGGGAGGGACAATCGTGCTCAGGTTTCTATGGTCATAAGACCTTTCCCTACCACTAGGGAAGTTGCTGCCACCATGGGACTCTAGTCCCAACTTTCTTCTTTGTCTATGAAGCTCTAGGGACTCCCTGTCTGTAGCCAACTGCTCTCTTCTGATCCTAAGCTGAGCTTCTTCATACTGGAGCAGTCTCTTTTTCCTCTCATTAGAGGATTCCCTCCTATGAGAAGAAACAGAGGTCCCTACTGAGGTGTCAGAATGGTTAGACTCCTGAGAAGGAGATCTGGACCTTCTGGGCACACTCACAACTCTTCCTGGTGGGACAAAGAGGAGGTCATTCTGATCCTCCTCCTCATCTGCAGGAGGAGCTGCATTTTCCAGGGCAAGGTCATTGTCACCTTCCTGGCCAGTTTCAGAGGTCAGGTCCTGGGTATTTTCACCCCTGGTCCCTTCCTCATCTTCTGCCCCACCCTCTCTGCCCACCCTTGCAGACCCTAGGGGTCTTCTGAGATCATCTAGCAGAAGCATCTCCATGAGACGTTGGGTGTTGGCACTTTTGCCTGTCTTCAGACTCCTAATCTTGCACAACTCTCTCAATTCCAAGAATGGGAGGTTGTCATATTTGGATGGCAGGAGCCCACTGGTTCCTGGCAGTGAAGACATTATTAGTGAGGTGTGGTGTATGCACTACCTACTCTAGTGTGGCCTACTAAACTCTCTTGAGTTGTAGAAAGGGTGTGCTAAGCCCTTGACACACAACTCTAAGTTCAGTAGAACTTACTGTATTTCTAAGCTTGAATTTATATGTACCTTAGGTACCCTTAGTGGTTTTCAGTTGATCAATTCAATTGAGATTATCTGGTAAAACAATAGCAAGCTGGAATCCCACACGCTGCACACCAATGTGAGAAGTTGGCCTGGCATATGAGGTCCACTAGTTCTAGTGGGCACCTTGCACCAGTCCAAACAACCCCTTATGGAGATAGGTTAAAGACAACCTTTATTGAAAGCTATCCTAGTGGTAGCTATGGAGAGCAGCCTTCAGGCTAAGTCTTGAAGGAATGTAAAGCAGCTTGTTTTACCAGTCTATAATCTCTTGAGTGACCAAATGAAAGAGGACCACACCAGGTATATATATAAAATATATGTATTTAGTCTTAAACACACCCTTCTAGTCTCTTTATGAGGCTAGAGTTCGAAGTACATAGTTTACAAGTCAAATATCAACAGTAATAGCACAAATACACGTTTGAGCCCTAGGGGCGTACCAAACCATATACCAAAAAAGTGGTATAAGAACCACGACTGATCTAGACACAAGGCCTAGAGCCTGTAGAAGTGCTTGGACCCCAAGGAACCACCCAAGGTAGTGACACAGGGGACCCACGGGGGATGCGTGCAGTGTGAGAACACAGCCGCGAGCCACTGTTGACTTCTATGGGGTAAGTCGCGGTTGGATTTTTAAAGAAAAGGGACACTTCGGAGAGGACTTCAAGTTAACCCCTTAAAACTTAAGAGTTTCTAGGGCCCACACCCACGTGAGTACCGAAATACTTGAGTTACCTCACCCAGGGAAGCTGGGTGCATACGTGTTAAAAGGTGTCGGGAATCGTCGTCGTTTTCAATGGCGACCGCTGGAAAAGTGCTGCTGCCGCGGAGAAGAAAAGTGTCCGGAGCGATCCAAGCCTGGATCGAGGAAAAGGAAGACCTGAAAGCAGAGGGTACAGAGTCTGGGTCACTAGCCAGTGACCAGGGGCACAATAGTCGAATGCCCTCAGATGTCGGGTGCTTCAGGTGAGTTGACGGGCGCCTTGACTCTTCAGCCACGAGGTCCAGGAGGCGTCGACGATGACCAGGAGCTGGATTCGAGCTGTCCCACAAAGTTTGTCGAGTGCTGCGGTGTCGGCGACCGGATTGGACCCAACAAGCCTTGGCAACAGCAAGTCACGGGGAAGTGAAGAAAAGGCTGCGGTGCAGACCAGCAAGGTCTGAGGGACTCACACAGCAAGGGTAAGTCAGGGCAAGTCTGGAGCAACCAGAAAAGCCCAAGCAGTTGAAGAGTTGCCTTCGTGGGGACCCACTAGCCAACGGACTAGAGATTGCAAAGGAGCCTCGAGTGGTCGCACTTGGAGCTGGCCCACGGGACACTCGTGGAGTGTAGGCCAGTGATCTTCGCTGCAGTTGGTGCTCGGGGCTAGGGCTACTTGGAACCCAAAGCACAGCTTCGAGAGATGTCAGGAAGTTGATGCACTTGCAAATGTGCTCGGTGTCTAGGGGTCACGGTTCCACATTACCCACGACAGCTACGGGCCTCGACTTTGCTGGGGACTCAGGGCATCCTCGGGTAAGTCTGGAAATCTACCTCTGGTGATGCAAAGACTTCGGCGTCCGGCGGGAGCTTCAGCGATGCAGACCGGACAGATGCTTTGTTGGTGCCTGCCAAGCAGGGGAGTCACTCCTTGACCCCAAGGGAGATTCTTCAGTCCTCTAATCTTGAAGCAGAGCGTTGAAGGTCCAGGATTCGGCTTCAGAGTTTCGTCCAGGGTAATCTAAAGTCCTAAGGACTGGGGTCCCATACTTATACTAAGTTAGGGGGTTGGACATACTCTGGGGACCCACCTATGGGAGGGTCAGGGAAGAGGGGTGGTTACACCCATTCCCTTTGTCCAGTTTCGTGCCAGAGCAGGGGCAGGTAGCCCCTGCAACCGGTTTGAACTGGACTATGCACAGGGACACCAAATGTGCCCCCAGTGCAGGACTTCAAAGCACCAGAGAGTGCTCCCGCCCAGCCCCAATACCTACTATCCTGTCTGGGGAGGTGGTTACACCTCCCTTCGACAGGAAACCTATTGTCCAGGCCTCCCCTGCCGGAGTTTCGGTCAGCAGCAGGAGGCCAGACCCGTGTCTGTGGCAGCGGCATCCATTTTGTGATGCCAGGGCTCTGAAAAGTTAATACCGGGTATGCCGGTGTGTACATGTCTCTCCCTCTAGAAGGGTGGAATGCTACCCCCGCCGCCAGAACTGGCGGCGGGGGTAGTATTCCAAGATGTTTGACACCAAACACGACATGTTTCCGTGCAGCCATCCCAAAGTTAGCATTTAACGCGAGGTTATAATGCACTTAAGAGTATATTGTCAGGCTGCACCACAAACAGCACCAGAGGATTGACTCCGAACGCTGCAGAGGGGCTCTGCTCATGCAGGGGCACCCTCTCACATAAAAACCAAGCACTCTGCCTTCAGGATTGTTAAGGCCTGCCATAGGAGTGACTTATAGGTTTATATGTGTGTGCAATGGTAGTGATATAGGTAGCCTATACCACAGTAAGGGGTGCATGCACCACCTTACCCAGGCTGCAGTAGCAGACCTGTGGTGTCATTTTGGAGGGCCTTCCAGGGGTGGCGCAATACATGCTTCAGCAGCCCCTGGTAGGCCTCTGGGGTGTCTATGCCCTTGGTACATAGTATACCATATACTAGGGACTTATAAGGGCACCCCAGAATCCAATCTGGGATGTACCTAAAGTACATGGAATCAATTTAGAGAGAAAGCAGCTAGGCTGGGGTCCTGAATAGCAGGGCCCCAGCCAGACTAAAGTCGAAAAACAGTGATACACCAGCAAAAAGTGGGGGTAACCATAAGAGGCAGATCCTACTCTCCTACAAGAGACCTGTAAATTACATTAGTGCAGCAGGTGTATCGACACCGAAATCAAGGGATGTGTTGGTCGTGCTGCACCTCAATTATAGCAGTATTTTAATACCAGCTGGAGGGGTGGGGTCTAGTTTAATTGCTTGCATTATGGTTCATGACCCCTCAGGCTACATCACTGGTGCTGTTATAGAATGCAATGTCTGAAACCATTGTTGTTTTATGACGTTAGCTCATTTACATTTGGGCACCGGGTATACCTTCTTCTGATTATCTGAACCAATGAAGAAGTCATTATCCAATACTCGATCAGGTGGAATAAGACGTTGCACTTTCTCTCTGACCCCTCCTCTATTTACCCCCACAAACTGCCTCTGCTGTTTGTGTTGCTACAATGTCCGGACAGGAGTGTAAACAGAATATGGGGTATGTAGGAAAGTAGGATCTGCTTTCATGTTTACCCACACTTTTTGCTGGAGTCAGTATATTTTTTTGACTAGTCAGGCTGGGATCCTCCTAATCAGGACCCCAGCCACTGTGCTTCCTCCCTAAATTTGTCATGGTAGGTTCTTTGGTATCTCCACAATTGACTACTGGTGTACCCAAGTAAATCCCTAGTATATGGTACTAAGGTACCCAGGGCATTGGTACACCAGGGTCTCCCATGGGCTGCAGCATGTATTATGCCACCCATGAGAGACCACTTAAACTGTGACTACAGGTGGGCCATTCCAGCCTGTGTAAGCTGGTGCTAACACCACTTACGACAGATATAAGTTTCCTTATATCTAAGGTCACTGCACTTAAAACCTATAAGTCACCCCTAAGGCAGGCCTTTCAATCCTGAAGGCAGGGTGCTAGGTTATAAGTGTGAGGGTGCCCTGCATGAGCAGGACACCCCCTACAAACTCTGGAGTTGATTCTCCAGGCTTTTTAAGTGCGGTCAGCCATTTTCATATAGTGGCCATGCTCATTATGCGATGGCTAACGATATATTGGCTGTGCCGAACCAGGGCATGTTTGGTATCAAACATGTTGGAATCATACCCCAACATGATTACCGGTGTTGGAGGTATGATTCCATGCACTGGGGGCTCCTCCGGGAATGACCCAGTACACAGGGTCCACCAGCAAGCTAGTGCTGCTGCCAACCGCAGACACGGTTCTGCCCTCCTGCTGCTGAGCTGAGCTCGAGCAGGGGAAGGTAGAACAATAGGTTTCCTGTCACAGGGAGGTGTGACCACCTCCCAGACAGGGTTTAGTGTATTGGGCTGGGGTGGGGGCACTTGCCAGCGCCACCAGACTGCTTTGAAGGGCACATTTGGTGCCCTCCTTGCATACTCTAGTTAGAACCAGTTCTGGGAGCCGTTGGCTCCCGCTCTGATGTGAAACTGGACAAAGGACATGGGAGTATGCCACTTTCTGGGCTCTTAGGTCCCCTGCACTGGCAGGCCTTCATCATTTCTCAGAATCTTAGATGTAGGATTCAGAAAGCCACCACTAGCGGCAGGTGAGAATTTGATTCTTGCTGCCCTATTGGCACAGATGATCTATCTATGATAGCGAAGTAGGTGATCACACTGTGGACTAAGTTAACTGGGTTGCAAAATTTGAGGAAAAAGTAAAATTACATGAATGAGGGCATTGGGTTGCGCGATTTGCCCGGACACCAGCAACTAACAGTCTACTGGCCCCTCTACCTATTGTATGAGCATGTGCAACAGTGCTTGAATTGGAGATATAGAAGTATGGCTACTCCTTACCTTAGAGTCATTTTTTGCTGCTTAGAGGTGCCAGTATTCTCCCATTAAAAGCTTTGGAGTAGTGCTGAGACGTGCCAGTACTATCCCTTCCAAACTAAACAAATGCAGGTACTGAGTTCCTGATCATACCTGCTGATTTAAAGCACTGATAAGCAAATTACTAAAGGTTATACTGTGTTTTAGATCTTGTCTGCAACAGCGCACTTGCACTCATCATACGGAATCTCTCTTAAAATGATCTCCGCCAAAGTTACCCTTCTGGGGACCCGTAGGGCATTGCAGCGCCGGCCCGATGAGGAGCACCGCTCTATGATGAAGCATGACATCCCCTTGGGGGTGTGTGAGGGCAACATGAGACAATCACTGTAGGAGAGTAGGATCTGCTTCACATGGGTACCCCCACTTTTTTGCTGATGCTTCACTGTTTTTCGACATTAGTCTGGCTGGGGCCCTGCTAATCAGAACCCCAGCCTAGCTGCTTCCTCTCTAAAATGGTTTCCATGTGCCTTAGGCACATCACTGATTGGAATCTGGAGTGCCCTTATAAGTCCCTAGTATATGGTATACTATGTACCAAGGGCATAGGTACCTCAGAGGCCTGCCAGGGGCTGCAGCATGTATTATGCCACCCCTGGAAGGCCATCCAAACTGACACCACAGGTCTGCTACTGCAGCCTGGGTAAGGTGGTGCATGCACCCCTTACTGTGATATAGGTTACCTATATCACTAAATACATACACACATATAAACCTATAAGTCACTCCTAAGGCAGGCCTTATCAATCCTAAAGGCAGAGTGCATGGTTCCTATGTGAGAGGGTGCCCCTGCATGAGCAGGGCCCCTCTGCAGCGTTCGGAGACCCTTCTCTGATGCTGTTTGTAGTGCAGCCTGACCATATACTCTTAAGCGCATTATAACCTCGCGTTAAATGCTAACTTTGGAATGGCTGCACCTAAACATGTCGTGTTTGGTGTCAAACATCTTGGAATACTACCCCCCGCCAATTCTGGCGGCGGGGGTAGCATTCCACCCTTCTAGAGGGAAAGACATGTTAACTCTGGCTAGCCCGGTAACTTCTTTCCAAAGCCCTGGCATCACAAAATGGATGCTGCTGCCACAGACACGAGTCTGGCCTCCTGCTGCTGGACGAAACTCCAGCAGGGGAGGCCTGGACAATAGGTTTCCTGTCCCAGGGAGGTGTGACCACCTCCCCAGACAGGATAATGTGTATTGGGGCTGGGCGGGAGCACTTTCGGGTGCTTTGAAGTCCTGCACTGGTGGCACACTTGGTGTCCCTGTGCATACCCCAGTTCAAACCGGATCAGGGGCTTGCAGCCCCTGCTTTGGCGCGAACTGGACAAAGGGAAAGGGGTGTAGCCACCCCTCTGCCCTGACCCACCCATAGGTGGGGCCACAGAGTAGTCCAACCCCTAAACTTGGTATAAGTATAGGAACCCAGTCCTTAGGACTTTAGATTATCCCTGGACGAAACTCTGAAACAGAATCCTGGACCTTCGACGCTCTACTCACGATTAGAGGACAGAAGAATCTCCCTTGGGGTCAAGGAGTGACTCCCTGCTTGGCAGGCACCAAAGAAGCATCTGTCCGGTTCGCATTTCTGAAGCTCCCGCCGGACGCTCGAAGTCATCGCATCACCAGAGGTGGATTCTCAGACTTCCCCGAGGCTACCCTGAGTCCCCAGCAAAGCTGAGGCCCGTAGCTATCGTGGGTGACTTGAGACCGTGACCCCTGGACACCAAGCACATTTGCAAGTGCATCCTCTTCTGGGTCTCCCACGAAGTCGTGCTTTGGGCTCCGAGTAGCACTAGCCTCCAGCACCAACTGCACCGAAGATCACTGGCCTCCACTCCACGAGTGTCCTGTGAGCCAGATCCACGTGCGATGTCTCGAGGCTCCTTCGCGGTCGCTAGCCCGTTGGCTAGTAGCCCTTAACGAAGGCCAATCTTTTTCTTACTTGGCATCCTGGTTGCTCCAGGCCTGCCCTCACTTACCCTCACTGGGAGAGTTCCCCAGACCTTGCTGGTCTGCACCATCGACGATCTTCCTCTGCATCGAGACTTGCCGTTGCCAAGGCTTGTTGGGTCCAATCCGGTCGCCGACACCTCAGCACTCGACAGACATCGTGTACCAGCCCGAATCCTGCTCCTGGTCGCTGACAACGCCTCCTGGACCTCGTGGCTGAAGAGTCAAGACGACCGTCAACACACCTGAAGCACTCGACATCGGTGGGCATCTGTCCATCGCCTTCCTGGTCACTGGCTAGTGACCCAGACTCTGTTCCCTCTGCTTTCAGGTTCTACAGATCTCCGATCCACTCTTGGATCCACCCGGACACTTTCCACTTGGTCGCCAGCAGCACTTTGCAGCAGATCGCCATTCAAATCGACGACGAAACCCGACCCCGAAAGACACCTATGCACCCGGCTTCCCTGGGTGAGGTAACACGAGTACTCCGGTGCTCCCGTGGGTAGAGACTCTTCAAAGTACTAGATCTCAAAGGGTTTGCTCCAAGTCCTCCTTTAAGTGTCCCTTTTCTTTAATTTCCCGATCACGACTTTCTCCATAGAAGTCAACGGCGTATCGCGTTGTGTATTTACACTGCACGCGTCCCCCGTAGGTCCCCTGTGTCACTACCTTGGGTGGTTCCTTGTGGTCCAAGCACTTCTAGAGGCTCTAGGCCTAGTGTCTAGTTCAGTCGTGGTTCTTATACCACTTTATTGGTATATGGTTTGGTACGCCCCTAGGGCCCAAACGTGTATTTGTGCTATTACTGTGTTTAAATAACTTCTAACTTATGTACTTCAAACTCTAGCCTCATAAAGAGACTAGAGGGGTGTGTTTAGCAATAAATACATATATTTTGAATATATACCTGGTGTGGTGCTCTTTCATTTGATCACTCAAGAGATTATAGACTGGTAAAACAAGCTGCTTTACATTCCTTCAAGACTTAGCCTGAAGGCTGCTCTCCATAGCTACCACTAGGATAGCTTTCAATAAGGTTGTCTTTAACCTATCTCCAATAAGGGGTTGTTTGGACTGGTGCAAGGTGCCCACTATAATTAGTGGACAGCATATACCAGGCCAACTTCTCACATTGGTGTGCAGCGTGTGGGATTCCAGCTTGCTATTGTTTTACCAGATAATCTCAATTGAATTGATCAACTGAAAACCACTAAAGGTACCTAAGGTACGTATAATTTAAGCTTAGAATACAGTAAGTTCTACTGAACTTAGAGTTGTGTGTTAAGGGATAGCACAACCCTTTCTACAACTCAAGAGAGTTTAGTAGGCCACACTAGAATAGGTAGTGCATACACCACACCACACTAGTAATGTCTTTAAGGGTAGGATCTAAAGAATCCTTGCAGGAGGCCACTGAGCTTCCACCCTCCAAGTATGATACACTCCCATTCTTGGAATTGAGAGCATTATGTAACTTGAGAAAAATAAGGACAGGCCAAAGTCCCACCACCCAACACCTTAAAGAGTTGTTGGTGGCTTATGACCTTAGTAAGCCCTTGGGGACTGAAGGGATAGGAGCTGAGGGTGGGGCAGAAGATGAGGATGGGACCAGGGGTAGAAATACCCCCAGCCCCCCCTCTGAAACTGGCCAGGAGGGTGAAAATGACCCTGACCTGGATAACCCAATCCCTCCTGAGGAAGATGAAGAGGATAATCAAGATGATGCCCTCTTTGTCCCCCAGGAAGGATTAAGAGTGTGCCCAGAAAGTCTAGATCTCCTTCTCAGGAGTCTAACCACTCTGGCACCTCAATAGGGAGCTCTGTCTCATCTCATAGGAGGGAATCCTCTCATGAGAGGAGAACAAGGCTGATTCAATATGAGGAAGCTCAGCTTGAACTCAGAAGGAAGCAAGTAGCCTTAGACAGGGAGTCCCTAGATCTCTTTAGAGAGAAAAGAAAGTTGGGACTAGAGTCCCATGGTGGCAGCCATGTCCCTAGAGATAGGGAAAGGTCCTATGACCATAGGAACCTGAGCAAGATTGTCCCTCCCTATCAGAATGGGGATGACATCCACAAGTGGATAACTGCTCTAGAGAGGGCCTGTAAGGTACAGAAGGTCCCTCAGGAGCAGTGGGCAGCAATCTTGTGGCTCTCCTTTGCAGACAAAGGTAGAGATAAGCTCCTCACTGTTAGAGAGGAGGATGCTGATAATTACAAGGTCTTGAAGAGTGCTCTTATTGATGGGTTTGGCCTAACCACTGAACAGTACAGGTTGAAGTTCAGAGATACCCAAAAGCACAGACTCAAGACTGGGTAGACTATGTGGATTGTTCTGCCAAGGCTCTGGAAGGCTGGTTGATGGGCAGTAAGGTGTGTGACTTCTCAGGATTGTACAATCTGATAATGAGGGAGCAGATTCTTAATAACTGTCAAAATCAGCTGTTGCATCAATACCTGGTAGACTCTGATCTGACCTCTCCCCAAGAATTGGGAAAGAAGGCAGACAAATGGGTCAGAACCAGGGTGAAGCAGAAGGTACAGAACCAAGGTGGGGAAACCAAGAAGCAAGATGCTAAGAACTCTGAAAAGGGTGGGGAGAAGGGTAAAGATCAAAAGTCTTCATCAGGCCCCCAAAAATCTTCTTCAGGTGGGGATTCACAGTCTACAAAAGGGAAAGGCCAAAGAAAACCATGGTGCAAGGTCTGTAAGCAAAAGACCCAATGGACCAGTGATTGCACCAAGTCCAAAGACTCAAGTCCAGCACCCACCAATGCCCCTAAGGCACCTGTTCCCCCTAGTACAGTTGGTGGGTGTGCTCCAGCCAAGGGTTTAGTAGGGTTCACCCTGGGTACTGAGTTGGGCTCTGACCTAGTCAGAGAACTGACTCAGGCTGTGTTAGTCTGTGATGGAGGCATGGATGTGACCTCCTCTGTGAGTCCCAGTAATCTGGGCAAGTACAGACAACAGCCTTTAATCAATGGACGTGAGGCTTTGGCATTTAGGGACACAGGGGCAAGTGTCACAATGGTGACACAAGACCTTGTGAATCCTGGGCAAGTTATACTTGGTGAGATGTACCAAGTGACCAATGCTAGCAATGTCAGAACAGACCATACTCTGGCAGTTGTTAACTTCTCCTGGGGAGGGGTAACTGGCCTTAAGAAGGTTGTGGTGAGTGCAAACCTACCAGTCGAATGCTTGCTTGGCAATGACTTAGAGACTTCTGCTTGGGCAGAAGTGGAGCTCAGGACCCATGCAGAAATGCTGGGGATCCCTGCAGATGTGTTTGCTGTGACCAGGTCACAAGCCAAAATGTCTAGCACTGAACAGGCCTTGGATTCTGGAAGAATGGACCAAGTGCCTTCCAAGAGGAGGAGTAGTAGGGTTAAGGCAGTGCCTTCCCCCTTGGCTCAGGAGGAAGATCAGTCCCTTGAGGGGGATGATCTCAGCCCTGAAGAAGGAACTGTCCCAGAGGAACTTGAACCTGACCAGGTTGAGTTCTTGGGGACAGGGGGACCTTCTAGAGCAGATCTGAGCCAGGAGCAGCAGAGCTGCCCCTCCCTTGAACCCCTCAGACAGCAAGCTGCTGCTGAGGCTGCTGGGAAAGCTAGTGGTCCCCATACAGTGTATTGGGATGATGGACTCCTGTACTCAGAGAGTAGAGACCCCAAGCCTGGTGCTACCAGGAGGTTGGTTATACCTCTGAAGTTCAGGGGCTTCCTATTGACCCTAGCCCATGATATTCCCTTGGCAGGTCACCTGGGCCAGAACAAGACTTGGGACAGAATTGTCCCTCACTTTCACTGGCCCCACATGTCTGAAGACACCAAGGAGTTTTGTCGCTCCTGTGTAACCTGCCAGGCCAGTGGCAAGGCAGGTGGCACTACAAAGGCCCCCTGATACCACTACCTGTGGTGTGGGTGCCCTTTGAAAGGGTAGGGATTGACATTGTTGGTCCCATGGATCCCCAAACAGCCTCTGGGCACAGGTTTATCCTGGTGGTAGTGGATCATGCCACCAGGTACCCAGAAGCTATTCCCCTCAGGACCACTACAGCACCTGTGGTGGCAAGGGCCCTCCTGGGAATTTTCTCAAGAGTGGGCTTTCCTAAGGAGGTAGTATCAGACAGGGGTGCTAACTTCATTTCTGGGTACTTAAAAGCAATGTGGAAGGAGTGTGGAGTGACTTATAAGTTCACCACACCCTATCACCCACAATGCAATGGTTTAGTTGAGAGATTCAACAAAACCTTGAAGGGCATGATTAAAGGGCTCCCAGAAAAGCTTAGGCGAAGATGGGACATACTCTTGCCCTGCCTTTTATTCGCATATAGGGAGGTGCCTCAGAAGGGGGTTGGTTACAGCCCTTTTGAACTTCTGTTTGGCCACCCTGTGAGGGGTCCACTGTGCTTGGTGAAGGAAGGATGGGAGTTACCTCTCAAGCCCCCAAAGCAAGACATAGTGGACTATGTACTTGGTCTCCGCTCCCAGATGGCTGAGTATATGAAAAAGGCAACCAAAAACCTTGAGGCTAGCCAGGAACTTCAAAAGGCCTGGCATGACCAAAAGGCTGTTCTGACTGTTTACCAGCCAGGACAGAAGGTGTGGGTGTTGGAGCCAGTGGCCCCAGCAGCTCTCCAAGACAAATGGAGTGGACCCCACACTATTGTTGAGCAGAAGGGTGAGGTTACCTACTTAGTAGACCTAGGAACACCCAGGAGTCCCCACAGGGTTCTCCATGTCAACAGGTTAAAACCATATGTGGACAGGGCAGACATGGGCTTGCTCATGGCTACTGATGAAGGGCAGGAGGAAGAGAGTGACCCACTCCCTGACCTGCTCTCACAGAACCCTGACGATGGGTCAGTAGATGGTGTAGCCTTGGCAGGCAGCCTCACTACCCAGCAACAAACTGATTGTAGACAAGTTCTCAATCAGTTTAGACATATGTTTTCACTGACACCCAGTCAGACCACCTGGTGCACTCATGAAGTGGACACTGGGGACAGTCTGCCTATTAAAAATAAGATTTATAGGCAACCTGACCATGTCAGGGACTGTATCAGGACTGAAGTCCAGAAAATGTTGGAGTTGGGAGTTATTGAACCCTCAGATAGCCCTTGGGCTAGTCCAGTGGTCCTTGTGCCAAAACCTCACACCAGTGGTGGAAAAAGAGAGATGAGGTTTTGTGTGGACTACAGGGGTCTCAATGCAGTCACTAGGACTGATGCCCATCCAATACCAAGGGCAGATGAGCTCATAGATACTTTGGCCTCAGCCAAATATCTCAGCACATTTGACTTGACAGCTGGCTACTGGCAGATCAGACTAGCTGATACTGCAAAGCCCAAAACAGCATTCTCAACCCCTAGTGGGCATTATCAATTTGTGGTAATGCCCTTTGGTCTGAAGAATGCACCTGCCACTTTCCAGAGGTTGGTGAATACAGTTCTCACAGGTCTGGAAGCCTATAGTGCAGCATATCTAGATGATATTGCTGTCTTTAGCTCCACCTGGGAGGACACCTGGTCCACCTCAGGAATGTTTTACAGGCCCTGCAAAAGGCAGGCCTGACTATCAAGGCCACTAAGTGCCAGATAGGGCAGAGTCAGGTTGTGTACCTGGGCCACCTTGTGGGTGGAGGCCAGGTTCAACCTTTGCAGAGCAAGATCCAGACTATCATGGACTGGACTGCTCCCACTACCCAGACTCAGGTGAGAGCCTTCTTAGGCCTGACTGGGTACTATAGGAGATTTGTCAAGGGGTATGGATCAATAGTGACACCCCTGAATGACTTAACTTCTAAGAAAATGCCCAAAAAGGTTCAGTGGACAGTTAGCTGTCAAAAGGCATTTAATGACCTGAAGCAGGCCATGTGCACTGCTCCCATTCTACAGAGTCCTGATTACTCCAAGAAGTTCATTGTTCAAACTGATGCATCTGAATTGGGGGTAGGGGCTGTACTGTCACAATTGAATGAAGAAGGTCAGGATCAGCCAGTAGCTTTCATTAGCAGAAGGCTGACCCCTAGAGAGAAACGTTGGTCAGCCATAGAGAGGGAGGCCTTTGCTGTGGTCTGGGCTCTGAAGAAGTTGAGGCCATACTTGTTTGGTACACACTTCCTGGTTCAGACAGACCATAAGCCCCTCTTATGGCTAAAACAAATGAAGGGTGAAAACCCCAAACTGCTTAGGTGGTCCATTTCCCTACAGGGGATGGACTTTACAGTGGAACATAGACCTGGGAGTAACCATGCCAATGCAGATGGACTCTCTAGGTACTTCCACTTAGAACATGAAGACTTAACTGGGAAAGGTTAGTTTAATGTCCCTACGTTTGGGGGGGTTGTGTAGGAGAGTAGGATCTGCTTCACATGGGTACCCCCACTTTTTGCTGATGCTTCACTGTTTTTCGACATTAGTCTGGCTGGGGCCCTGCTAATCAGAACCCCAGCCTAGCTGCTTCCTCTCTAAAATGGTTTCCATGTGCCTTAGGCACATCACTGATTGGAATCTGGAGTGCCCTTATAAGTCCCTAGTATATGGTATACTATGTACCAAGGGCATAGGTACCTCAGAGGCCTGCCAGGGGCTGCAGCATGTATTATGCCACCCCTGGAAGGCCATCCAAACTGACACCACAGGTCTGCTACTGCAGCCTGGGTAAGGTGGTGCATGCACCCCTTACTGTGATATAGGTTACCTATATCACTAAATACATACACACATATAAACCTATAAGTCACTCCTAAGGCAGGCCTTATCAATCCTAAAGGCAGAGTGCATGGTTCCTATGTGAGAGGGTGCCCCTGCATGAGCAGGGCCCCTCTGCAGCGTTCGGAGACCCTTCTCTGATGCTGTTTGTAGTGCAGCCTGACCATATACTCTTAAGCGCATTATAACCTCGCGTTAAATGCTAACTTTGGAATGGCTGCACCTAAACATGTCGTGTTTGGTGTCAAACATCTTGGAATACTACACCCCCGCCAATTCTGGCGGCGGGGGTAGCATTCCACCCTTCTAGAGGGAAAGACATGTTAACTCTGGCTAGCCCGGTAACTTCTTTCCAAAGCCCTAGCATCACAAAATGGATGCTGCTGCCACAGACACGAGTCTGGCCTCCTGCTGCTGGACGAAACTCCGGCAGGGGAGGCCTGGACAATAGGTTTCCTGTCCCAGGGAGGTGTGACCACCTCCCCAGACAGGATAATGTGTATTGGGGCTGGGCGGGAGCACTTTCGGGTGCTTTGAAGTCCTGCACTGGGGGCACACTTGGTGTCCCTGTGCATACCCCAGTTCAAACCGGATCAGGGGCTTGCAGCCCCTGCTTTGGCGCGAACTGGACAAAGGGAAAGGGGTGTAGCCACCCCTCTGCCCTGACCCACCCATAGGTGGGGCCACAGAGTAGTCCAACCCCTAAACTTGGTATAAGTATAGGAACCCAGTCCTTAGGACTTTAGATTATCCCTGGACGAAACTCTGAAACAGAATCCTGGACCTTCGACGCTCTACTCACGATTAGAGGACAGAAGAATCTCCCTTGGGGTCAAGGAGTGACTCCCCTGCTTGGCAGGCACCAAAGAAGCATCTGTCCGGTTCGCATTTCTGAAGCTCCCGCCGGACGCCGGAATCATCGCATCACCAGAGGTGGATTCTCAGACTTCCCCGAGGCTACCCTGAGTCCCCAGCAAAGCTGAGGCCCGTAGCTATCGTGGGTGACCCCTGGACACCGAGCACATTTGCAAGTGCATCCTCTTCTGGGTCTCCCACGAAATCGTGCTTTGGGCTCCGAGTAGCCCTAGCCTCCAGCACCAACTGCACCGAAGATCACTGGCCTCCACTCCACGAGTGTCCTGTGAGCCAGATCCACGTGCGACGTCTCGAGGCTCCTTCGCGGTCGCTAGCCTGTTGGCTAGTAGCCCTTAACGAAGGCCCATCTTTTTCTTACTTGGCATCCTGGTTGCTCCAGGCCTGCCCTCACTTACCCTCACTGGGTGAGTTCCCCAGACCTTGCTGGTCTGCACCATCGACGATCTTCCTCTGCATTGAGACTTGCCGTTGCCAAGGCTTGTTGGGTCCAATCCGGTCGCCGACACCTCAGCACTCGACAGACATCGTGTACCAGCCCGAATCCTGCTCCTGGTCGCCGACAACGCCTCCTGGACCTCGTGGCTGAAGAGTCAAGACGACCGTCAACGCACCTGAAGCACTCGACATCGGTGGGCATCTGTCCATCGCCTTCCTGGTCACTGGCTAGTGACCCAGACTCTGTCCCCTCTGCTTTCAGGTTCTACAGATCTCCGATCCACTCTTGGATCCACCCGGACACTTTCCACTTGGTCGCCAGCAGCACTTTGCAGCAGATCGCCATTCAAATCGACGACGAAACCCGACCCCGAAAGACACCTATGCACCCGGCTTCCCTGGGTGAGGTAACACGAGTACTCCGGTGCTCCCGTGGGTAGAGACTCTTCAAAGTACTAGATCTCAAAGGGTTTGCTCCAAGTCCTCCTTTAAGTGTCCCTTTTCTTTAATTTCCCGATCACGACTTTCTCCATAGAAGTCAACGGCGTATCGCGGTTGTGTATTTACACTGCACGCGTCCCCCGTGGGTCCCCTGTGTCACTACCTTGGGTGGTTCCTTGTGGTCCAAGCACTTCTAGAGGCTCTAGGCCTAGTGTCTAGTTCAGTCGTGGTTCTTATACCACTTTATTGGTATATGGTTTGGTACGCCCCTAGGGCCCAAACGTGTATTTGTGCTATTACTGTGTTTAAATAACTTCTAACTTATGTACTTCGAACTCTAGCCTCATAAAGAGACTAGAGGGGTGTGTTTAGCAATAAATACATATATTTTGAATATATACCTGGTGTGGTGCTCTTTCATTTGATCACTCAAGAGATTATAGACTGGTAAAACAAGCTGCTTTACATTCCTTCAAGACTTAGCCTGAAGGCTGCTCTCCATAGCTACCACTAGGATAGCTTTCAATAAGGTTGTCTTTAACCTATCTCCAATAAGGGGTTGTTTGGACTGGTGCAAGGTGCCCACTATAATTAGTGGACAGCATATACCAGGCCAACTTCTCACAATCACGCTGACTGTCTCTTTGATTTTGGTCTAAGCACACCTGTTTAGTATACTTTTTCTTGCTTCTCAGGAAGAGAAGCCCCATTTTTTTGTCTTTGATCTACCCATAGGAGCATGGTCGCCGGACCTTCTAATCTAGCTCCAAGTGCCCCCCACCCCCTCCCTGTCTCCCAGAGAGGAAATGAACTGAAACGCTGTGATTTAGGTACTATTTTTCTTCATGTTGAATTGCTTCTTTTTTTCTTTTCTTTTTCCCGTCGTGTTGCTTTTCCCCCAACCCCACTTGTCCATGTTGATTCTTCACTCTCACTTCAACCCCACCTTTTTTGCGTTTGCTCCATTTATATTTTCTTGTTCACATCACCTACATCTTTTCTGACAACATGTACCTCCTCTCTCTGCATGGAGGTTTGTCTTCCGCCCCTCATTTTCTTAGGTCAAGTCGACGCTTTATAAAACTTCAAAAATAAAAAATAAGAACTCAGTTGAGCTAGGGGAGGAGGGTGCTTGCAAGAAGCACCGCTCCTGCTTTTGTTATATGGGGCCGATATTGCAGAACTGCTACAAAACTGGCCCCCAGTGACAAAACCGGCCCCCACTGGCACAAAACCAGCCCCCATCCCTCCAGGGAAATGACCGGTGCCTGCTACGGCCAGTTCGGCCCTGCTTCTAGCTGAGGGAAACTTTGCCTGCAGAAACAAGAATTGGCAAAGCGAATAGGGCCTATGTGAGAGCGATTGGCTTTGCCAATGTCTTTAAGCGATGTTATGTAGAGCAGTAGGGCTGCTGTGCAGCATTGATTAAAGTTATTTTTAAAAAGTGCTATGATGCAGGAAGGTAAAAAAAAAAGTTATTAAAAACTTTTATAGTGCCTTTTAAAATAACTTTGAACCATGCTGCTCTTCAACATGGCTAAAAGACACTGACAAAGCCAATAGCCTTCACATAGGCGAGACCTGTTGGCATTGCCAATGCTTGTTTTGTATGGCAATGTTTAGAACCCGCTCGTACAAACCTATTTTTTTTGGTTTTTAAAATTACTGCCACAATTTCTTCAAAAAACTGAACTGCGCCCTGAATGAAGCCCTTGAGTCAGTGCAGAACATGAGGACAGACACGTAAAAGGATAAAACGAACTAATGACCTAAACAAATAGTTTAAAGTATTTCACTGTGACAGCCAGCACCTCTCCTCTCGGTCATCTGTTTCTTACTGAGCTATGCACAACCACAAGCTACACCTCTGTGGGCGGCGCTATCAGGGTGGGAGGTGGCACTCTGTGACGTCGTCGAGACGTCGACTCCCAGGCAGGAGGCAGCTGACTTGAGTTAAGGCTGTCCTTGTGAGTGCCACCGCTTAAAAAGACGGTAACAGCTCTGGCAGATACACAGGAGTCGCGCCGTACACTCTGCTGGGGCTGCGCGCTCCCCTCTACTGGCGCGAGTGGTGTTGACGGCAGCGCGCGTGCACTCTGCCGTTTGGAAGGATGGTGCTCGCGACCTGCTGCAGGCTGACGGCGCCGCTGCTGCTTCCCGTGCTGACTGCCGCCCGCCGCCAGGGCAGGGACCTGCGTTCCAGAGAAACACTTCCTGCCCCCTCCTTCTGCAGTCTCGCCGGTTGCTCGTCCAAGCTCGGGTGTAAGTGGAGAGGACAACCTTCTATGTCCATAAGCAGCTGTTTGTTTACATTTAGTTTGTGTATTACATTTTTAGGTCTCGGCCTGCACCAGCGCTTGCGCTGGTCTGGCCGAGAGTTTTAGTAAGTGGGTTTTGGAAGTGCAAACACTGGCTTTCGGCTGGCGACCAGCTTGAGTTCACGATGGCGTGCACGCGCAGCTGGCATCTGAGTTTCCTATCTCTTCCTCATTTCCTCGTCATGGCTCATTAACTCTCTGGACTCTGATGTTTCAATCGCAGCAGCAGCTCACATTACCAACTGAGGGCCCTGGACTACAGTCACATGAAAAACAACAGCGATTAGCATTGAAATGCAAGCTTTTTTTGTCTAGTTAGAAATATTGCTTCGGTGGGTTGATTTCACCTTATATCGCTATTTGTTTTATATTGTGAGTCACAGCCTAATTACCAGTATTTTTGTCTCTCACTGTTTTTTAAAAAAATATTTATTCGCACAAAGCTATATTTAAGGTTACTTTTTCCGCGTCACTTCTTCACTCTATTTAAACTCCACCCCCCCCCACTCTTATTGTCTCTCTCCTCTCTCTCCCCTCTAATTCTCTCTCTACTTAATTAACTCTCCCCTCTCTATCTTTTTTAGCCTTTCATTCTCTCTCACCCCTTTATCTGTTTCTCTTTCAAACTCCTTCATTCACTCTCTCTCCCCTTCTTTCTCTCTCTCTCTCTATCCCGCTCCACTCTTTATTCTATGTACACCCTTTCTCTCTCTTTCTCTCTCACCACCCTCTCTAATTGGGCATTATATCTTCACTCGGCAACACCACAGCATCACTCAGCGCCACCACAGCATCACTCAGCGCCACCATAGCTTTACTCAGCGACACCACATCATCACTCAGGGCCAACACTGCATCACTCAGCACCACCACAGGATGACTCCGGATAATATGAGGTAAAATTATTTTACAAGGATACTTGTACAGCAGTGGGTGATTTATTTCTATATTTTGTAAAACACAGGGTTTTATTAGAGCCCACTTCGTGGCGTCGTTGCAGTTTGGTGGAAAATTGTGTGTGGAAAACCAATCACAGGACCATTGTGGTGTTTGGCAGGGCCGGTCCTAGGATATGTGGGGCCCCGGGCAGAATAGGAACATGTGAGGCCCCTAAGCAGAGACGACGCGGGATCAGATCAAGCCTGCTAAGGAAAGGTGTTTATTTTTTTTTATTTTTTAAATTAAACCCCTGTGTGACCCCCGCCCCCGTGAGTCATGCCGGCTGCGACTGGGTTTTGTCAATGGTTGTTAGCTGTTTAAGCTAAATGAGTAACTACAATAAATGATTTTACTTTCACATTGTTGTTTTGACCAATAAGTAGCTCCTTCACACACGTTTGCATAGAATCACAACTGGAATGCAGGACCATTGCTCTTTGTGCTCTGCAGAGAGGCCATATTTTGAATGATCATGTAATCTGAACACCTTTTTGACCCACAGACGGGCACAGTGTAAAAGTTGTACTGCCTGCATCCTCAACACCAAAGTGCTCAACTGTAGCCTGTTATAAACACCTGGAGGCGACTCAGTACAAAGGGTGCATCATGCAAGAGTAATCTAATATGCTGTGAAATGAAATACAGAAACACACATGCTGGAAATAGCTACCACTCTTGGGAATGCAAGATTAAGTAAAGAATGGGAAGTTTAAACGGGTACAAGATCACTGCCCTGGATTACCCTAACATCAGGGCCACTGGAATTATGCTGCAGGAGATGGCTAAATTATGTGGCAGGATGAGAAAATTATGTTGCAAGAAAAGGCAAATTATGCAGCATAATCGGCACATTTTGAAATAGTATTACTTCATTTTTAAACTTGGTAACACTGTTTGGGCACTGGTTGCACCCCATTAGTACCAATTTAACACCCAAATTTAGCAGTGGGAAACAGAAAGTTGACTATTCCAGCTATTCAAAGGGCCTTCCCACATGCGGCAAGACGTGTCGCTGCATTTTTAGTAACTGTTGAACCGTGTGAGATAAAAAGCAATTTTGTTGTTAAAATTTGTAGATTATGCAGCAGATGATGGATTATGTGGCAAATGCGTCAAAAGCATAACTATGCAGAAATCGCCGCTGCCGCACAATCGCATAATCCCAGTGGCCCTGCCTAACCTGCAGCATCAGACTGGGACAGAAAATAGGCCCCAGTACCAAAATAAAAGGGGCCCCCATTAGTGAGTTAGTTAGCTAGAAAAGTGTCCCATGTTTGCAAACTAGGGCAGTTTTAAACTTGTAAAGACCTGCTGTATAAGTTATTTGTAAGGTATGGAAGACTGCACTGATTTGAGTTTGCTGCAGGCAATGTTTACTTTAATATCCTAAAAATCAACAGTAAAAACTGGCTCACCTGACCATAAAGCAGGTCAACAACTAGCCAAAAAAATGGCCTACATACTGACCTGACAGCAGGGCTTTAAGTGGGATGAAAAAACTGGGGGAGGGGGGGGTGTTTCAAAGGGGCATGGCTAATGTAATTAAGGGTGTGGCTTAAAAACATGTAAGCTATATAAATCTGTACTTAGTATAGTGCGCCGCCCGACTGGTATTTTTCTGCTTCTGTCATTGCCTCCAGATAAACATTACAACAAGTAAAATTACACCTACAACAAGCCAGTAATATTGGCTTTGTCAGTGATTATTAGTTGCATAAGACGAATAAGCAACATCTACGGCTTCCTTGTATATAATATTGAAAATGCTCCAGTTCTGACATGATGAGACTATGAAAGAACTATAACGAGTCTCATTGAAGTTGCATTAAAGGCAGCGAAGGGTGGCACTGCTGCAGAGTTAAGATTTGTTTTTTCACTGAGGGTGACGGCAAAAATGGGGAGTGGGCCCGTCTCATCACCTGCTTTTCAGAACTTTCATTCATTGTGCAGACACTGGGTCAATGTTTTTGCAGGCAAACTTAAGGACATGAATATAGGGGCCCTTTTCAATGTACATTTTAATTTACTACCGGGTCTAAGACTTGAGTGACCCAACACACTTTAAACCCTGCTCCATCCACTTTTGCATGCCGATTCTGCTCCTCTGCGTGCACCTCTTGTCTCACTGCCATACTCACACCTATCTGCTCCCCCCCCCACTTTATTCCGTTAGTCTTACCCATTTTATTAGCCTCTCTGCTCCCTTTCCACTTGTTCTAGGTGAGCAGTTTCCATTGTGATGCGCCGCCATTCTCTCTTTTGCTCTGCACCCAGCAGGATATTCTGCTTTTCATTGATGCAGGGCACCCTTCACACGCAAGGGCAATGTAATTAACTGTCTAATTGCTGTCATCAACATGCAGATGCAGCCATTAGGCCCACAGAGACAGGCCTGCAGGGGAGATTGATCAACAAAAGAAAAAATATAAACTTTGGGGCCCCCCTGGGCCTCAATACTCTGGAGTCTTTAAAGGTGCGAGGCCCCATGGCTGCGAGCAGGCGCGGGGCCCTGGGCAGCTGCCCACGCTGCCCATGCCTAGCGCCAGCCCTGGTGTTTGGTTCAGAACACCTAACCGTTCAGCTGTGGTTGCGTTGACAGAGCAATTGCGCTCTGCTGCCCTGTCTCTCAGGGACTGGGTGTAGCTCCTGGCACTACAAGGAAGAACCGGCATGCCTCCTAGTAGAATAGTTTTCAGCTTTTTCTAGAACATAGGCTCGTTTTGACGGTTAAGGTCTGATGGTACTACACATTCAATAATACCCGATTAACCGGTGCGAGTCTCTGCTTACTAATCCAATTACCCATCCACCTGTTCTTTCATGGGCCCACCCCTTCTCTCGGTTCCTGCCTCTCTGGTTCAGAGTTCAAGGTAAGGTCTATAGGTACAGCTCGTACATCCCCCTCCTCCCCCTTATTGTTCTTAGGCCTAGGCCCACCCACTGTCTCACCCAGTTTGTAGGAGCAGTGCCGGGCTGCTTTCGTCTCTCCGGCAACCAGCAGGATCTCGCTGGTAGCAGGAAGCTAACAGGTGGCACATGGCGGTCTTCAAGGTAGCTGTACGGTGGTCCGGAGCAAATTGTGTTGCTCCGAGGGTCGTAGCAAGAGCGGAGGCTTCTGTTGGTGACCCATTTCCCGGCGGCTTCTGTTGGTGGCCCATTTCCAGGCGGCTGCCTGTAGATCTCGGATCACTACGGTGGTAACTTGACTCACAGCGCGGTTCACTCTGACACTTCTATGGGTTCTTGGTGCTTCTTCTTGAGCGCACAGGCCACATGCCCTTAGAAGACAATTTGTCTGCATGGTGGACTCCAGGCGCTGTCTTAAGCAGGCAGTGCCTCGAGTTGACGACCTGGTCACTGCGTCTTCTGGCCTTGTCCTGACCTAGTGGCACACTTGCACAATGCCACAGTGACATAGTCCACTTGTGGAACACACGGGCCACCAGCAGGCAGGTATCCCGGATTTGGTTGGGCCTACCACTTTTGGACACCCCTCCAGGTGCCTTGTAGCTTCGCCAGGAATAAGCGATGAAGACTGCATTGCCTGGTCAGGCAGTACTCCCATTCATTCTACACCCTTGTTTAGTGAATCTTTGTCGGACAGACGCTCCTCCAAGGTCAGTTATGGCAGTTCTTCCATGATCAACTCCCCTTGAATGATTGGCACTTCCTTCCCTCGCTCATGGGCAAGATGTCTTTTCAACCAGGACAGTCCAGTAATTCCTTCTTCAGACTTGACTGCAGGCGATGTTCCTTCCCTTCTGGGGAGCTGGCTGTCAGTGCAACACTAACCCTTGGCTACTTGGTAGTCTCTGAATACTCTGTGGAGTACCGCCTCCTTCTTTTTTAGCAGAAACCACAAAAATAAACTCTGATGGATTTTGGTCTTTATACCAATTTTTCAGACAGAGGATGTGTATTCCAGGTCTGCTTCCTTGCAGCCGGTTTGGGTTGGTTCCCCTTTCATGTGTCTTGGCCAAGCCACCTTCCAAACCTGGCCTTTGTCTGCAGTACCCAGTAGGATAGGTGGAGTGCCTACAGAAGCACAAAGAGGTGTGAGGAGGCTGTACTCAGCATTTATTACCCTTCAACACACAGATCAGGAAGAGAGCACGAATCTGTGCGCCTTCAAAGGACTTCTTTCCCCAACAATAGGTATTGCAGGCCTCACTGTGCACCCCCTGCCATCTACATAATGGGAACGCAGTCATTCACAGCTCAATGGATCAGGAAGGGTCCTGGCACTACTAAAGAAAGACTGTCTACTCTTTCCTCACTATTACGCCTGGTATCCCTTGCACCTAAATGATGCCAGCAATGCACATATGCTGTCTGGCGAAAGCAACCTCTCCTTCATTTTGTACTCTGGTCCAGGCTTTCAAAATGGAGCCTGTATCACTTGTGCATACCACACTATCAGTTCTAGAGCACATGCATGTGTACAACGCACATCATGTCTATATTCAGGATTCCAGGTTCATTGTTGGCAGCGGATCTTTAGATAAATAGGCCTATAACCACAAATTCATGTCTCGCAGGCAAAAAGGCCTGTTGGTATAATTCACCAACCATGGTATGCCACCACCATTATGATCCACGCGTGAAACCTGTGACAGGGAATGCAATCCTGTGTCACTATGAGGGTGTGCCCCTACTTGTTCAAGACACAGTCCAAGCACCTGTCGTCCTCATCAAAGATGGTACTAGGTGAACACATGCGCACAATTTGTGTGTGGGATGACCGCAAATCATAAAACAGGATCATAGGTATATGTAGTTTGAGCATGCATGGCAGTAGAGGGGACTAGAAGTCTAACAGGAACCAGGTCCTGAGTGTGGTGAGCACTATTCACAAAGAACAAAAAGTTCTAAATTATTCTAAATGCACCTTTTGCAATTTTCATACATATAATGCTGATTAAATAAACTCAATAAATCATGAAGACTGTATTATATGTTCTTGTATTGATCAGCAAATAAACTTAAACAAACCGTTCAGTGAACACTTTACAATGAATAACAATAAGAATACATGTTATACATTGACCAAAACATAATTTTGCCCGAAACAGAAATTTTTCAAATGTACAATATGGCAATCATTGCGAAAAGTTTTCATCTTCCCCTTAACGTCAAGCCCGATGCATTTCGGGACTCTGTGGTCCCTTCCTCAGGGTCGTCTCTGTAATCAAACGAATTTATCATTGGTGAAATTATATTCATGTTTACATGGAGAAATCTATATACCCAACAATGTGCCTGAATACTCTCGTTTGTTATTGTATTGAGAAATAAACCCAAATGAAAGAGTCCAAGTTCAAAAAAGAAAGCCAAGAATAAAGAGTACAAAGTGATCAAATTGCGCTTTCTGTGCATTAAGATAAGGCGTCGCTGGAGTTGCATGGTGACAAAATATAAAAGGTGTAAAAAGACCAAATCATGCCAACACCTGGTGTCCAAGTGGGTGAAGACGCTGTAGAGAAGAATGCTGAAAGGGTTCGTCAACTGGATGAAAGTGTGAAAGAAACACGCCTAAAGCAGTAATATGTGATGATGAGGTACGTGAAATTGCCTGCCTGTAAAAGAATATAGTGCAGGATTAAGGTCTAACCGTTTGGGTGCCAGGTAATAGAATAAAAACCACGTGCTGATGGAAGCTCACCTTGTAATGGCTCAGGGTAGCCACAGGTTATCTCGAAGTGTATGGTCGACACGAAGGAAAACTGATGCCTATAAAAACATAGGGGAAAAAAGTATTGTGGAGCTGGATAACTAGATGCATAGAAAGCATCTATGGTCAGTGAGATTTGGCGAGGCACTCACCTGATATCTTGGAACTGTGTCCACAATGTACTGCGTCTAATCTGTTAGCAACTCGATCTGTCAAGATAATTGTTGTAATGGAGGTCAAAAACTAACTAAATAGTAGCGTTTAATGAGGTAAAAGTGAAGAGCAAGTAGTGCGATTCTTACCGGAATGCGGAGAGAATGATACAAGCGATGGCAGCTGTTTGAACTGCTCCAAGTGGAACCGCCGTATTTGAGCGTCAATACGACGTGAAAACAATGTTAATAGAAAGCGGACTGTCATGAATCCAGATAAAAAGGGACACTCGGTGTAAATGCACTGGTATTCCGATTAGTATTGTGATCGTACTTGATCAAGAACCCTTGCACTTGTGGAACTGGAGGTGATAATGTGCCTATAAATATATAAAAAGGAAAGCAACAAGAGACCTGAAGGTTGAGGGTAGTAAAAGCAACCACACTGATGAAGTAGGAGAAAAAGAAACTGTATTAAAAGTTAAAGCTTGAGCACATTAACATGTGGACATAATTGAGCATATTCAATATTAGAAATTCAAATTTGAGCACATTTTACACTTGGACATAATATTCATAAATACATTGATGTTAGACCAATACCAAAAAAGGTTAATAGAAAACAACTCGTGTCCACCCTGTCATTTAATCCTTTCGGAGCTAGAGTGTCTAGAAAATGTATCCAAAAAACTTAACGTTGTAATAGTTTTTTGCTGTTGTCAACACCCTCGATCAGTTTAACTGCCTCAACAACCTGGCACCTTAACTGTGAAATAGTGTGTTTAGCCTCCTGCCAATGAACTGCTACACTGGATGTTTTATTAAGGGTGCGTATAGTGCTCTTATGTTCAGTCAGAGTTTAAGTTTCCGTTCTGTCTTGCCTATTTAGGCCTTGCTGCATGGACATTTTAGACCATAAATAACGTTCGTTGTATTACAATCTGAAGAGTGTCTCAATTTTATATTCTTGCCAGAATTTGGTTGTGTCAATGTGTCTCCTACAACTATGTTATTGCAATGGATACAATTAAAACATTTAGATGTTCCCTTGTGTTGTGTGGTATCTGCACGCCTTTCTGGAGTTGTAATCAGTTCTTGTAAATTCTTTCCTCTGGTGTAGGCAGATGTCGGCTTTGTGCTGAATAATCCGTTAAAATCAGATTCATTTTCAAGCAGTTCCCATCTGTAGTTGATTATCTGCTTTATGTGTTTTGAACATGTAGAATATTTTGACACTATACATCTTGCAGGTGATGATCCCGTTCACACACAGTAACTGGTAGTTATGAGATAGAAGTTGGTATTCGTAAACACTCTAGTGATTTACTGTTTGAAGGAAAGCTTCATTACCAAACCAGTCTCCATAGTTTCAAACTACAGGAGTAGGGGTGAGATGGTTCCTAGTTTGATTGATCAGGTGAAAGGCAGGCTGTTGTCTGAATGGCCTTCACTATAAATGTGAGTCTTTCATTCTTTTAGAGGTACCTAGCTCTCTTCCTTTTCATCTAGTGGGAGATGTGATTTTGACTTGGAGAGGTTTTTGCTCGGATCTTCCTGGTCACCTAGCTGGATAACAAATGTATATCATTTGTGCTCATCCATCTGGAATTGAATGTAGAACCATGACATCTTCCCCAGTAGTCTCATGTACATATTATTTAGCAGAGGAGATACCTCTCCCCTCTGAGTATCTCTCGTAGTATCGCTCACTGAGATAGAGGGTCAACTGATTCTAATGTGTTGACTCCTGTTTGTCAGAAATGGTTGGAACTAATGGAGGGCCTGGCTAGTGATTCGGCCCAACTGTAATTGTATCCTGCAGTGTGGTGAAAAGGAATGTATAAAGTCTTTACAAATTTCAGCAGTTGCTGTCTGTTTGTTTGTCTTCTTGGTGTAAATCCAGATTCAGTATAATGAGAATATTTTTTTACATCTGTGAAATAATTCAGTTGCTGCATAGCTTCATTATCTGTGAATTTGCTGATGAAGAGGTTAGAGAGGGGTATGTAGCTACTGGATCTGGTGGATTAGCTAGTTTGTTTTTGAGCAAGTAATTGATGAATGTCTGTTAGGTCGTTGCCTACTCTTCTTCCTTGCTGTACCGAACTGTTAAGAATGTAATTTATCCCAGCTCCCAGTGAGAGCAGGTTATTCATTATTGTACAGCACGTCAAGAATCTGTTGGGATAGTACATTAGCTATGTGGCATAATATTGTGTGGGTAATTTAACAAATGGGGAAAAATGACGTTTTGTGTTTGGTAATTTCATGAATTATTTTGTTTCTTAAAATTGAGCAATCTATCTTTAAAAAGCAAAAAAATAAAAATCCTATTGAAAGTTTCCCTGTTGCTAATACCTGGAGTCCGTTATTATCAGAATTATTGTATTGATAAATGTGCATAGATACTCGCAGCTTCTGTTTTTTTATGTATCATCTTTGTATATTGTACTTACTGAGAGTAATAGTTATGGCATGAAGGTGCAGCACTTATTTTCAGCAAGTCTGACTCATCAACACCTGAATTCCTTTTTGCGATCTGGCTTCAAACAGCTACAGCTGTCTGTCAGGAAACCACATTGTATACCATACTCCATAGAGCCAATCTTTGCTCAAGATTATGTGGCTTTCGTGTCAATCTCAGTTGTCTTGCTCCTATATGTTGCTTTCCTCCTTTTTCTGTGTTTTGATCTGCCCACAGGAGGTCTTAGGTTTTGCTGTTGGTAAATTAATCATTCTTCCTAATCTGAGCGCATCATTGCAAATAGTCACATTTAAACACCAGTTTACTGCCTTTCAGTGCCCCCAAGTAGTCCTTAGAAAAGCTGCTGTAGAAATGTGGAAAATGCATTGATCATGACAACCTACTATAAACGAGCATTAACAATGCCAATCGGTCTTGCTTGTATGTAAAGACCGTTTGGCATTGCCAGTGCTTGTTTTTTTGTTTTGTTTTTTGTTGGTCTGTATTTTTGACAAACAATGGGGCAACTAAAAAAGCAACATTTATTTCATTATGCTGTTTTATCGCTTTTGAATAATGCTATTTAAGCGTAGATCTATTAAGTGTTTAACCCTCTTAATTTAATTCAGAAATAGTCTTGGTTTCTATTACAATACTTCAAGACATCCACATTGTGTAATGTACTTCAATGTAAAGTTCAGACTGGTCCAGCATGTTCATGTCAAAGTAGCCGCATCCATAGCATTTAGAAATCGAGAGGAATTTAATTAACTTTAGTCTTTGCCTAAGTGTGCCAGTTTCTAAGTGATCAGTGTTTGAAAGCAATTGGACTTGGTTTGATAAAGGCAAATATATATGGAAAATGTATATGCTGCGAGACATCAATAGCTGCATGTCATTAGCCATTTACAAAGAGGTAACCTCTTTCAGTTCTTTGGGTCTCAAAGGCCGGGATAATTCACGGTTTGGCAAAGACAGTTTAAGGATCATATGTTCAGAGTGGGATATTGTCTGCTGAAAACGGACCCAAACCACCATTGAAGAGGTTTGGCGAAGAGTAACTGGAGGACCCAATCCAGGTACTAAGGGAAATATTTATTTGGGAAATTATGCCGCAGGGGTGTGGAATTTAATAAAATATCTACTTTTCCTTGGGGCAGGTTGCTTCATAAATCTACTTGTCCTGTAACAAAATCCACTTGTCCCTTTGGTGCCATGCAGTGCGGCGACAAATTATGGCAGCAATCTCATTATATAAGAGCTCTGATATAGCCTCTATGATTATGCCAGGGCCCAGACCAGATTAGTGTTTGAATACTTGCAATCCCCTTATGTTGCCACGTTTCCACAGATCTACATACTGGGGCAGATGGTAGTGGCAAGCAATAGTTCCAGGGTTCTAATGCCCTTTTTTGTCTGTGCAAAACTACTAACTTGCATGTTTTAAGGGTTTTCAACAACTCTTCTCTAATCTTTTACCACACTGAGAAATGTTGGAAATTGTCAGGAGTAAATGACAGACGTAAACATTCTTCCAGAGTTGGGGGGGGGGGGGGGGAAAAAGTGGTTGGAGGGAAAGTGAACTTGCAAACACTCAGATTTTCGCATGAGTAAATCTACACATGCATATTTGCTCGAATGCAGTTCACAAATATTTTCTAGGAGTACTATATCTTGTCCTACTTCTGTAAATACTTGGGAATTCACGTAAGCCGTATAGCTGCACTTAATGCAAGAACATATACCATGGGTGCACTTTTGAGACTTTCTTTAATAATTGGGCCCCTAATTTGGTCTGGCGTTGACAATGACCTTTTACGTTCATTAAAATTCTGTCTCTCTCTCTGTATCAGCTGGCTTCACTATGAGTGACCGCATTCTGCTCCTACACAAGGAGCATATCGGCACACAAAGTAGTTTTGTTCAGTGCCAGTAACTACTGATGCAGTGTGTGGTTTTTTGAGACCAAAAACATTTTTTACTTTTGCCAATGTTTGTTATAATGGTGAGGGCCCAGCAGCTCCCACACCAATAAGGTTTTACAAAAACCATGCCAAAACAATTCACACATTGACAAACCTAAAAATCTGACCACCAATTTCAGACCTACTGGCTTTGCCAATGCTTGTTTATTTTTGTTTCCCATAATCTTATTGAAACTGGTTACACTGGCTTTCTATTATGAATATTTTTGGGAAATACTAGCATGTATCAACACATGTTACTAAATGATGCTGCAAGGAAATGGTACCTGGAATTTTACAGTAGTTTAGCGAGGGTTTTTTTTTTTTTTTTTTTTTTTTTGCTTTTATTTTTTATGAACATCTTATTTTGAAAGCAAAGAATCATCAATCTTGCTTTCAAGCTTCTGCAAATATTTGCATCAAATCAGAGAGCCTTCTGGGAGCATTATACATAGCCTCATATTGCTAAACATTGACATGTGTACACTTTTATACTGGAACCACTGTCAGTAGTGCAGTCAGAACTTACATTTACTTAGAGCGCTCACCTTAATAATAAAGGCTTTCAATTAATGTACCATAAATACAAGTTTGAACAGCATTAACATATGGACAAAAATATTACCTTAACTGCAGACAGTGCCCTTCCCTGATCCATAGTGTGGTACTGCACACTGGCAGCCAAAGGGTTTGTGCTGCAGGGGGTTGGGCCTACTTGTCCCAAGGACAAAATACACATAAACTTGTTGCCCTTGACCCCAAACAATATAGAAACAGTCCATCCAATCGAAGTGCTGCTGCCTGTATAACGGTCCTCACAGACTCTCTAGCTTCCTTTTTCTTCCTGCGTCATACTCTTCATCCACTGGCTCTACTCCTGTTTGTTGGAATCCGTCCCTAGGAAGTAACGACGACACTCGTGAGTTTAGTCGTCTCAAGGTTGATGCACAAGCCATCAACGCAGCAACAGAGAAAAACACAAATCAACATTGTTCATAGATTTGTATGAGAAAGTTCCATAAGGCATCAGAGAAAAACACCATACCAACAATGGTATGCATTTGAATCCATTGCAAAAGTCCATCAACATAATCAAATCTGCATCTCAGTCAGGGTGGGACTTGTAGGCGTTAGAAGTCAGGGTGGGCTAATCCTCGCCTCCGTGTCCTTAATAGAATTGAAACTTTCCTTTATGATAGCGAGGACATTTTTCATTCTGTGGCAGGACCCGGAGGCGAGGATTAGGCTAATTTAAAGCTAGTTCACCACCACGTTTGGCAGAGAGGAGACTGGTTTGAAATAAAAGGTCTTAAAGGTAGAATCAGATGACCAGTCGGTAGCGCTGAGAATATCTTCAAGTCTTGCACCTAAGGCAAAATCCTTGGAGGCCATCGCCCCTCTCACTGAGTGGGCTCCAAAATGGTAAGTATCAATACCCGCCTCCTGCATGACCCATCTGGCAATCGTCGAGAGAGACCGCTTTGTGATGTTTTGTGAGTGCAAACAATAGTTGCCGTTCTCCATGAGGTTGAATCTCCTCAGTGACCACTTCATACCTTTTAACCCCTTCCCTGCGGATGACGGAACCACGCCGTCATGAGCCACGGGCGGCGTGTGCTCATGACGGCGTGGTTCCGTCATGCTGCAGCCGCTCCGCCCACGCGGTACTGATTCCCTGCCTGTGCGGGTGAATTAGTGAGTGGGCGGGGTCATGACGGAACCACGCCGTCATGAGCACAGCTCGCCCGTGACTCATGACGGTGTGGTTCCGTCACGAGCATGGCGGCGCTGAGCTCACCCCCCCCCCCCCGCAGCGCCGCAGCGGAATTACCGCCGTGGCCAAGGGGTTAAGGGTGCGGACAACACAATTTAGGAACCTGCGAAAAAGCTGAATATGACACCAATTTAGACTTGCATTTAGTTCTTCAAGCAATATGTAAAGTCACCTCTTCTTGGGTAAAAACCATACCTGTAATGGTCCAGGTTCGAACATCTGAGACCCGGCGGCGAGATATTAAGCATAACAACATTGCCAATTTCGCTGTTTCCTCGACAGGTATTTATTAGAGGGCCACGATTGAAATAAAGAGAGGACTTTATTGACGTCCCATAGTACTGAATACTAGAGGTTCAGGGGGGTACTGAGAACCTGATACCCCTCAGCAATTTACAAACCAACAGATGCTCCCCAACCGCGTGATGTCCACTGGAAGGTGGCCCGCTGATACTGCCCAACTGAAGGTATTAATTGATCTGTAAGCGAAACCATGGGAAGCCAGGCTCACCTGGAAATTCAAAATCAGGACAACATCTGCCCCCATGTTCTCCACCTGGTGTTGGAGACACCAACCCAACCAACTAGACCAGGCAGAACAGTACTGTTTGTTTGTACTGCCTTCCCAGGCTTTGGCGAGTAGAGAGGCAGCCTCTCGTGAAATTCCCAGGACTGTCCAACGTTCCTGGTAACCCTCCAGGCCATGAGACGAAGAGACCCCGCTAGGACCAGTGGGTGAGGATTGCCCTGAGGATCCCGGAGAAGAGTCGGAAACGGTAGAGGGATAGGAAAATCCCAGGAAAGTTCCATCATAGCTGGAAACCAGACTTGCGACCTCCATATTGGTGTGATCACTACTAGGTCTGCTTCTCGTCTGCGCACCTGAGCCACCAGTCGCATTATTATTGACCACAGCGGGAAGGCATAGGACAGTTCCTTGCTCCAGAGTCCGTGGCCACTGCATGGGGATCTGGTCTCCAGCTGCAGTACCTGTCGAGTTGGAAGTCCAGGCGACATGGAAAAATGTCCATGGAAAATGGACCCCATCGGTCCTGAAGCTGCCGAAAGAGGTGATGAGCATGCAACTTCCAGAGGCTGACATCCCTCCAATGGCGAGAATGCCAATCCGCCACTTGATTGGAGCGACCCGGAAGGTGTTCCGCTGACGGGGAGATTTGGTTGGCTAAGCAGTACCCCCATAGCGTCCGTGCGAGATCCGACAAGGCTTTTGACCGAGTCTCCCCCAGATGATTGACATAGCGAACCGCTGCTACATTGTTACTCTTCAAAAGGACCAAGCACTGTACCTTCTCTTTGGTCCAACACTGGAGGGCAAAGGATTCCGACATCAACTACAGGCAGATATGTAAAGACTGCTCTGCGGAGGACCATTTTCCTCAAGTGATTCGATTGCCAGATCGGGCTGGGTGCCGAAGTACGCTCGGCCATTCCACGCCTCCATATGGGTCATCCACCACTGCATTTCCTCCTTTGCTTCGTCGGAGAGCGGAACCAGTTGGGTGTACAAGAGGCCCTTCCAAAGGTGAGAGATTTTTAGGCGTTGCAGCGCCCGGTAATGGAGTGGGCCAGGAAAATAACTTGCATGGAAGACTAGAGGAGTCTCGCAATCCATTTGAATTGCAGAAGAGAGATTTGTGCTTTAGAAATCGTCCTCCTGAGCTCGTGTCTGATCTTGGTCAGCTTCTGAGCCGGTAGACTGAGGGTTGCTGTGACCGAGTTTGTCAAGAAACCCAGAAACTATACTGATCGGTCTGGGACTCGCACTGACTTCTGTGTTTATCACGAAGCCCAACGATTCTAGAAGGTTGATGGCATGTGAAAGGAGAGGTGCCGAGGGCATTGATCCATGATCAGAATATCGTCTAGGTAGATGATCAGTCTCACCCCGTGTGCCCGCAAGTGTTCTACAACCGGCCTCATCAGCTTGGTGAAGCAGCAAGGGGCTGATCATCAATTAGGAGGTAAGTAACCTCTTCATCCTCAAGATAATTCTCAGAACCCTCAAATTCCATATTGGGTGTGATGAGCAGTGGGGCCATATGGCAGATCTAGGACCTTTAGAAATATCCCCCTGTAGTAGGAGGTGTAACAAAGGTTCCTCTTGGGACATGGACCCCTCAATTTAATGGGAAACGAACGCCTGGGTAGTCCCAACAAAAAAAAGCCTGAGGGAAGGCTAGTCTTGCCCACATGGGTGTTTATTCTCCAGGCGGTGGCTAACTGAGCAAACCATTTACTAATTGCCCTTGGGAAACTATCTTCAAAGGAATCGGCTCGTTTCACACGAGCGATAATTGACAAAAGGGTAAACTCTTCCCCCGTGGTTTATGCCGGAGCACTTCGCTGTAATCTGTCAGTGAAGCTGGCGTGCTCTGGCAGCCGGTGGGTCGACGCACAGTGTGCGAAATGTGAGTGCGCAGTGCCCCCTGGTGGTCGGAAGACTGCACCACGCACGTAAGCCTGTAAACGTGAGAGGTGACTGCGTAGGAAACTAGAACGTTGTCGCAGACACAAGCAAGAAAAAAGCGGTTGGAACATCCTGCCGCTGCGTTACTTAACACGACAATTAGCCAATAAGTAAATAAGAAGCAAACAGTCGAGCACAAGAAGGCAGTGCACTTATCTGAAATGCTGCTGGAGCAGAGAAAAAAGAGTAAGCTAGAGAGTCTGCAAGGACCGTTATACGGGCAGCAGTAGTCCGATTGGACGGACTGTTTATTGTTTTTTCCTAATGACTCATGGGAAACGTAGTTTGTTCAATGTCAGGAAGGGCAGGTACCACACGACACGTCTTGCTCCTTATTGAGGGTTTATTAACAGATAGACCAAGCATAAACAAATGGAGCAAACAGAAATAATGTCTTTGTTCTCCTCGGGGGAATTAACTTCTCCTCAACGTCGTCCCTCTGCCTTCAGGGTTTCTCAACGATGTGGCTTGGCAAATATGGATTGGTACCGAAAAGAATAAGAAAATGAAAGCACGTCACTGAAGTGCACTGGCACAAGAACACAGGAAAAGGGAGTGAGGGACGTAACACCCGTTCCAACAGAATACAGGGTGTACTGGAGTAGGAGACCGTCACCGTGAGAGGTTTAAAGAAGAATGAGGCAGAAAAGAAAACCACACCCTCGGAATGCTCCAAGAGGAAGTCCTATGTTTTCCTTTCCTCCCCTCCCCGGGACGTTACTCCCTCCCGGCTCCCAGGAACCGCGCACGTACCTGTGCGAGCCACGTTCCTCCAGGAACGTGGCGGGGCGCTTCGTGGTGTCATTGGCCTCCTGGCTCTCCTACGCAGGGCTCGCCATCATGTCCTGGCTCCTCTTCGGTCTCGTGCGGTCTTAGGACTCGTCTCTCCGTCTCTTCCTGTGTGGCTGCGCGGACTTCCTCCTTCGGGTCCTTGACAACCCTATCCTCTCCTTCCTGTTCCTTTTCTTGTCCTCACGCACCGTAATCCCACCCCCAGGGGGCATGGCTTGTCTCTCCGTCTTCCTGGATGTTAAAGGGCCCGCAGTACCGCATCTCTGGATCGTCCCCAGTGCCTTGGTCCATGAAGGTCCTCGGAGGCTGAAAGGGAAAGAGAGGTGTGGCCCATTGAGGCTGAGTCTCGTCCAAGGGATCGGGGTCCAAGGGGGCCGGATCCTGACATTCATGAAAATCGTTTCTTAGAAAGGCTGCTGGCAAAGTGAAGAAAGAAAAGCCTAACCCTCGCCTCTGGGTCCTGCCATAGAATTGGAGAGCTGTATAGTGCAAGAGACTAAAGTGTGTAATAAAAAGGATGTGATTGGAGTGCAGAAGGTTGCAGTTTAAAGTCAGTTACTGGTGTTGACGTTAAAATCGGACGTGTAAGGTGAAATCATTGTAGAAAGAATGAATGACAGTTGAAGGCTAATCAGAGGAATAATTAACTGTAGTTATTCCTACTCCGGCCTTCTGATCTGGACTACAGTGAAAAGGGAGAGGTTTTGTTGATTGAAAGAGATACTGAGTGGGAGGAGTCTCACTATTTTGTAACATAACCAATATTCTTGAATACTTGAGAGAGTGGAATCCTACAGAAACCGTACTGTACCCGACTGAAAGCACCTGCACCCAACCTCTTACTGGGGGAGTGTTCCCCAAGCATCCCCGCATAAAAGCTACACCCCTTGCTTCCAGTCCCACAAGCGCCTGTTCTCCAGGATTACATAGCCTCTGCATAATACCGCATGGTGCATACTTTCAAAATACAATACTAGGTCCTATTTAATATGTATATAGACCGTGTTTTAAAGTGAATATCTTAAATTAATGTATTTATTTAGTCAGTAATTGTTATAACTTTTAAAAATGTGTTCGAAACTTGTTCCGGACCAAGGATTCCAACCGCTTCTATACATTTACTGCATTTTCCGATCTAAATTCTTATGCTAGGTACTTCAATGTTTGTTCATTTATAACTGGGGGACTTAATCCAGGTACTAAGGGAAAGAGTTAAGTTAATTACTTTGTTTATTGAAGTTTGTATCACATTTGCTATTTTCTTTAAATTAAGTTTTCAGTTCCTCAGAACGAGCGAAAAATCACGCAAACATTTTTTTAAAGAGAATGGCAACATATCTTAAACTTGTTTAGATGTTAACCCTTTTTATCTGGAACATGTTTAGTGTTCTGCTCGAGCTCCATTTCAAATATATTTGACTTGTCTGTAATCTCCGTTTCAAACCGAATTGTTCGTTAGCCACATGCACTTTATTGACACTGTTCATGCTACAGTATGCACTCGCCTACCTGGGGACGGCTACAACCTAATTAGAAAGATCTGTTCTATACCCATAGAATATATATAGAGTTAAGTTGCAAAGATAAATAGGGTAAGCCTCACTTCCTTGCTAAATCAGAACTCTTAACTTCTGACTTGCCTTTCGAGTGCAAAAGGTTGTTCAACTATCTCAAGGGGTGTAGTATTTGTTTTGTTCTGTTAATAGTTTATGCACCTCCTGAAATACAAAGTATTGGCAGGATAGTGAAATATTTACAAATGTTCAAATTGAAAAGCGTTCTAACTGCATTATTTTGTGTTTTAGTGCACCCGATTTGGCAGGGTCCACTTCGAATTCCTGGTGGAACCCGACAATCTCCCATTGACATCCGTGTGAGAGACAGTGTTTTTGATCCACATCTGCAACCTCTGTCCATTACCTATGACCCAAGTACTTGCCTGCAGATTTGGAACAACGGCTATTCATTCCTGGTGGAATTCGATGATTCAACAGACCAATCAGGTAGGAAGGCTTTCCCCCCCCCCCCCAACTGTTTATTGAATTTAGTTTGCTATTTTCTTACTTCGTTTTCAACAGACACCACTAAATTGAGTAGTGACCTGTGATCTACTAGTTATTTACTGCTGACCTACAGTAGATTTGTCTTCCTAGGGCTGTTTCTGGGTTCTCTTTGGTCTTTCTGTTGCCGGTCTCCGCATTCATGTCTGTCCAGCTCTCTTGCGGTTTTCGGGGCGGTGTGCAGTTCAGTTGTAGGTTTCGTATGTCCTTATTTGGGCTGGAGTCCCCCTCTGGGTTGGCTGATGGCGTCTTTGTGCCTCTTCTTTTTTTTTTTTTTTTTTTTCTTTCTCTCCCCATCCATGCTTGTGGGACTTGGGCAGATCCAGGCATGTTGGGTCTCTCCAGTCTGGTGGGCAGTTCTCTTGTTGCTATTCAGCCATCCTACATCTCAAGGCTCTGGTGTTTATTGGGCTAGATTTTTGGACTTTATTGGGCTGCCTTTCTTCCCAAAGCGTCCATTAGTTGAAGAAACTGTGAACCAAGAATTGTTACTAGGGATTGTTACTAAGCAGCCTCCTTCCTAGCTCCCAAGGCCAGAGGTTTTCTGCAGAGTTTGTGGAAGTGCTTTTTCTTGCTTGAGATGCTTATTTCCTGGAGGAAGCCTGTGGAGCTTGGGGAAGAACCAGACCCGAGTTCCTCACTGTCCTTTGGGGCTTATTCCCCACTGACCTGCGGGTGTTGGAGATGCCCTTTAAGTTTGTGTGTGGATTGGTGGCTCTAAGGGCTGGTGTGTGCCTGTAAAACTGACCTGAAGATTTGAAACAACAATTCTTTGCTACACTTAAAACCAGTGTGACACAGCTCAACTGCTTCTGCAACTAATTTGTTCTGACTCCTCACATCAGCTTGCCACTTTTTCCATTACCAGAGGTTGATTCTTCAGCAGCTGGCTCTGATGTGGTTCACAAGGTGCAACTAGCTTTTTGAGCACTAGGTTGATACTGGCTCTGTGACTCTTACTCCTTTTCCAAATTCGGGCACAGGTTAAAACCGATATTAAAAGCCATCACGTGCATGGTTGCCTGTGGAGCCTAAAGTTTTGGCACACTAGAAGAAGTTCTTTTCCATATGATTTGGAATAATAGCTAGCTGTTCATTCAGCCCCTTTTGGTAGCATCTCTTAGTGGAAATCAGCACTAGTAACAGATATAAACTATTGGTATTTGAGAGATTGGAGCACTTTTGCATGTGAAAAGGTGTCATGTGCTTGTCATTGGAATGACTGTTTATTCTGGTATGGTACTTTTTTCTTGGTTGCCTTTTGGAGTTCTAGAATGAGTGGTAAGGCTCCAAAAATTATAATTTAGGCAGATCTATTTTTGGCGTTTGTATGGACCATAGTGTAAAGTGTTGAAAGCATAGCGTGGAATTGGAGGGCCTTCAAAATGAACAACACAAAATTAAGTTAACCATTGCTATGTCATAGCAAAAACGCAATTGGTAATCAGAGGATCTCGGCAGGGTAGAGGGAGATTTGGTAAGCTGATGATCGGTTCTATGATTAAATGCATTGCTTGTAACCACATTAACAAAAGAAATTTATAAAATAGTTTGGAAATAAAAAAGCAAGCATTGGCAAAGCCTTGGGTCTCTCATTTATAATGTTAAGAGCCGGGCTGTTTGCTTTTCCGATGCTTGTCTGAAACATTTATTTGAAAAGAGTAAAAGGGGGGGAAAAAAAAATCAAATATTGGAGGAAAATATATGTTATGGTTTATCAGAACTGTATATTGAATTCCATGTTTTCAATCCATGTAAATGGCATGTTGTTTTCCAACTAGTTTTCACTCGGAAAACTCAACAGAGTTTTAAAACAATAAGGAAATGCCAGAATGTTCCACAACATTTAGCCATTTGGTCCTTTTTAGGTCGAGCCTCGAGTAGCGCGCAAGCGCTGCTTAGAGGCGAAGACTTATTGTAAGTGAGTTTTCAAAGCAGTCCAAGAAACGCTCGTGCGTCGTGGCTGGCCTTTTGAGATGGGTACGCGTGGCAAACATGTGTTTCCAATTATCGTGCCCAGACGCGGGCGCGATAAGTGGAAACACATGTCTGCCGCGCGTACTCATCCAAAGGCCAGCCACGACGCTCTGCGTTTTTGGGACTGCTTTGCAGGCTGCCGCGCTCGCTCGTTTTAGCTCCAGTTGTGATGCTTAGCTCACCTCTCTTTTATTAGTTGCACCGCCTTTGGCCACCGGTCGGTTCCTCGCCGTGTGTGCTCACAGCAACAACCACTGGGCGGGGCTTAGCACTCCCTCACTCCGGGAGTCTGATCGACGTGTTGCAGAGGTCACTCCTGCAGTTGGTGCCAAAACGGGGATTGATCTCACCTCTACGCCGATGTGATTGGCTGAGCTGGCTACGTAGCACGAGCACCACGCACCCGTGTGTTGGGTCTGCAGCCTCTACGAGTCCTCGGGGCAGTCCGAGCCGCCCTCGTCGCCAATGTAATGTCGCGGAGCAACGATCGGATCAGGTGGGTGCGCCTTGCCGGTTGGGAGCCGGAAGACATACACCTGAGTGGGCCATGCATAAATAAGAAGACTGTTACGCATTTACGATATTCCTGTTGCTGTCCGGACACCTCCCTGAGGTCACGTCCGGCAGCGGTGGCCTTTATTAACTCTGTCCCACGTGACGTGGGATAAACCTCTTGACTTGCCACTGCAGGGCAATAAACGCAAAACTATGACTCCCAGAATTGAAAGTGATACTACATATTTCCTAAAACAAAAACTAAACAAAGTTGACTGACCTATGGGGGATCACCAGTGACACTGGTTCAGTTGGCAGTAATGGGTACATTGCATTACGGACAAATTTCAACCCATGTTCCCCCGCAGCGCACCTCAGCTGAGCTAAACCGCTGATTCCAAACTTTCCCGTGGTGGTTGAGTAGAAGGCTGGACAGCAAGATAGGGGCAGATTGGACATGGACACTGAAAAGAGAGTTTGTCTAGACAAGTATGGCACGAGTCGGGCTGGGCGGAGCCCCTCACTATTTTAGACATCGCATGAGATTTGCAAACCCTCAGTGTGCTTTTAAAATGGTGGTAGCATTCCCTTTATTTGTGAGACGGGCCGGGGGGATCTCCTCTGCTGCTTAACGAGCTGCAAGTGCAAAGCATGTTTGTTCTGTGAAACTGGAGAAAGAACCGTGCGAGCGTTAACAGCAAGTAACACTGTCCAAAACAATCACACACCCAGCACATTTTGTTTACTCTCTAAAAGCAGTTTAAAATGTTATACAAAATTCTATAAGTCTGTTTCAGAATATTGTCAATTTCAGCTATTTCTGAACGAAGTTAAACTTTGATGCGTGGAAAAAAACATAATTATATATATATATATATATATAAAAAACATTCACATTTCTTGGTGGCTATTCATTTTATTTATTTCTTAGGTATAGCCAGTAAGTTTCACCTATGAGAGACCAATTGGCGTTGTCAGTGTGTTTTTTTTCGAATATTTTTAGAGCAGCGCTAGCTGATGTGTAACATACCTTGACATAAACAAAAAGTGCTGCTTTTTTTGTTTACTTTAAGCCATGTTGCAGAGCATCGCGCGTGTGCAACATGTCAAAAAAATATTTCAACGCCAGTAGGTCTCACATAGTCGAAACCTATTGGCAGTGCAATGCTTGTGTTATTTCAATGCGGCCACGCTTAACATCGGTGAAGGAGTCCATTTAGAAACCCGACTAAGGTGCTACAGTTCAGGTTGTGGTTTTGATTTTATACTTGAACACTTGGCCTTTTTCAGTTGTGCATTTCTAGATGTCTCTTGTTTCTCAAGTGGTTGGTAATTCCCATTAATCTTATCTCAACTAACCTCAGACAACTGACATCTGTTTGTCAAATTTGTAAACAATGCCCCGAACTAAAGATTTTATTTAATGCATTTGATGCTTATTTCTGTTGCGATAACGGTTACATAATCATGCCAATTATGTTTTTCATAGGTCAGTGTACATTAATAATCATGTTACAGTTTCCTCACTGTTGTTAAGTTAATATATTTCCTCAGGATGGGAAGATCTTATTTAAAGAGGCACTTCAGTTATATTATGATTGACAATGTCACAAGCTTTTACTGGGTAAAATGGGGAACAAAACACTGGAAAGGTTGTACATGGAAAAGTTAAAGTGCGTATAGGGTAGGTGCTTTCCTTGCTTTTTCATTATAGTTGTGCATCTTACACTGCTGCGCTTCACCTCTGAACTCTGCGTTCCAGGGCTGGTGCCTGCCTGCTGTGAGCGCGGGAAACGGCACACATCAGAAATCAATTAACTGAATTAGCGCCGACACCTGACGGCAGTCTGCCACCTTAGAACGTTTCACGTGTTGTGCAAAGGGCTGTGGGGGAAGTTGACAGTTAAAGGAATACTCACAATGTGACGAGCTACGTAGTTTTATGGTACACCCTTCATGCACCCTCTCTCCTGCGTTCTCCTCCTTCCCACTGTCTCCCTCTCCCACTGCCTTTATTGTACTTGTAGTGACCAGGGTAATCTGTCTTTCTTCTCGTTCCTCTGCCTCTCTCCTCTCTTTTCCATCCCCCGTATCTTGCCCTTTCTGTTTCCCTGCTGCTCTCTCTCATACCCACATTTTGTCCCTTTTCTCTGTCTTTTGCTCCCCTCTTCTCTCTAACACCCACTGCATCACCTTCACTCTTTTTCCTTCTCTTCTTCCTCTCACCACTATATTGACTCCTTTCCCTCCTCTTCTTCTCCCACACCCTCTCCCAGATTCGCAGTCTCGCGCACTCTTTCTCGTCTTCTTTCTCCCCTCACTCCTAGTCTTCCTTTCTTCTTCCCCTCTTCACACCCGTTCTTCCCTGTCCCTACCTAGGCGCTATCGTGCACGATCTCTCGTGGTAAGGGGCTTCCCACCCCGGTTGCCAGGGGTTTTCACCCGGGATCTGAGGATGCTGCACATGGTCGAGATACGGGAGCAGGGTTGATTGCCGACAAGTGCAGTCATGTGTTCTCACAGCTGAAGTTTATATTTATTCAGTCGCTCAATGTAGTGTCGGTATGCACATATGTATGTAACGTGTGTGTAGTGCACACAAGCCAACAAAGACGTCCTCAGGGCACTTGATCAGTTTGCAGTTTTATATTGCTCTTATTTATTGCGAACTCCACCCAAAGATGTACATGAGCACCAGTTAGTATTATCTTCGCTCCTTCCTTCCTTCCACCTAGGCTTCCCAAGAAGTGTCAGACCTCGTGGAGATAAATTGCCTTAGAACAGGCTGAATATGTTATAATTAAAATTTAAATCAATTTATAAGCGCACAGCCTCAAGCACACGTGGTTGAAGAATTGTCCAGCGCAACTACCACTGTTAAACGAAATGTGACTGGTTGCTCTGTCTTCTTTCTGATGTTTGTAAACTCGCAGCTTGTGTGCTGCATGGCTAACCACTTATATGGTCCCAAAGGCGAGACCTATTGGCTATGCCAATGCTTGTTTAGTAGCTAAGGGAGCAGATTTATGGGCCTCCCTGGGAAGTGTTATGCAAAATACACCTTTTGTCCCGTATGACAGCTGAGTGAATGCAGCAGATGACCCTTCCCCAGCGCCATAAAAGCCTTGTTATTTCATACAACATTCTGGAGTTAAAACAAACGACCCTTAAGGTCTCCTCTTCAGCCATACCCCAACGAAAATATCCCTGTTGCTGTGCTTTTACAAACTGGGAACGAGGGAGAGAACTAGAAAACACTTGCACTCTCATGGAGTGCTGAATGAAAAACAAAAAAAAAGTAGTTCTATACATGTGAGCTGTGGAAGGATACAAGTCAGACAATCAAAAGTATCTCAAAAAGGATATGCTCCAGGGGAGGTACAAACACAAGGCGAGAGGCTATCCAATGAGATCAGCAAAGTCAACCGATGGTACGTAATTGGCGGACTGTAAACCCACTGTGAGTTAATAGTAGGTCTTTCGCAGCCAGAAAGCTTGTGCTGTTTGGTAGGTGAGGCCTAAAAATGAGAGGCCCATAAAGGTTAGCACATGAGCTTCTCCAACTTGAGTAGGTGTTTAGGCTCTGGAATAGCCTGCAAACATTTCTCTTGTCCCAGGAGCCCTGATATTGATTGGTTCCATGTCCGCAATCTCTGCAGTGAGGCAGATCCTGTAGTTCTCTCATGTGAAGTCACACTGTCTCAGAATAGTGTTAATAGTGCCTTTAATTGTTTTGCAGCTAGAAAGGGGCCCGGCCATTGTGGCAACTGAATGGCTTTGTTTTGCATGGCAGGAACTCATCACTCCCAACTTCCCATCCTGCCTGGGCCACAGGCATTACCTGCGGTTCAAGGTAGGCCTCGAGCACTTTCAGTTTACCGTGCTCCCCCTTCGGCCTTACCAGTGCCCCTCAGGTGTTCACCAAGGTGATGGCGGTGGTTGCAGCTCAACTGCGCAGGTTAGGGGTGTCCGTCTTCCCCCAACCTCGACAACTGGCTGTTGAAGGCAGCCTCGCCCCAGACCTTCGTCTCCCACCTTCAGACTACGGCGAACCTCCTGCATTCGCTGGGGTTGTCTATAAACGTGCCAAAGTCATACCTGATTCCTTCTCAGACGCTCCCTTTCATCGGAGCTGTTCTGGACACAGTGTAGTTTCGTGCTTATCCTCCCGAGCAGCGAGTCAAGGATATTCAGGTTATGATTCCGATGTTTCACCCTCTATCCTTGATTTCGGTTAGACTGACTCTGAGGCTGTTGGGGTCTCATGGCCTCCTGCATCCTGTTGGTAAGACACGCCAGGTGGCATATGCGGGCTCTGCAGTGGGACTTGAAGTTCCAATGGGCACAGCATTGGGGAAATCTCACCGACTTGGTTCAGATCTCGGAAGGAACTGCGAAGGATCTGCAGTGGTGGTTAACAAACCGCAATTGGGTCAACGGCAGACCTCTCTCTCCCTTCCCCCAACTAGATTTCACAGTTGTGACGGATGCGTCTCTTTTGGGATTGGGCGGTCACATGGGAGAAGCGGAGATCAGGGGTCACTGCTCTCCGGAGACTGGGCTCCATATAAACTTGTTGGAGCTCAGAGCGATTCGGTTGGTATTGAAAGCATTTCTTCCCTCTGTCAAGGGGAAGTTGGTGCAGGTGTTCACGGACAACACCACCGCCATGTGGTACTGCAACAAGCGGGGTGGGGTCGTGGACCCTTTGTTGAGAAGCCCTGCGTCTCTGGGCATGGCTGGAACAGCAGGGCATAACCCTGGTGGTTCAACACCTGGCAGGTTCTCTGAACGCCAGGGCGGACGATCTCAGCCGTCGATGCCTTCAGGATCACGAATGGCGTCTCCAGTCGGAGGTGGCGCAAGGTCTCTTTCAACAGTGGGGAGAACCTTGGTTAGATTTGTTCGCCTCCGAAGAGAACGCACAATGTCAGCAGTACTGCGCGCTGGAGTTTCCAAGGCGGCTATCGCTCGGCGACGCGTTTCGTCGCGAGTGGAGTTTAGGTCTGTTGTATGCCTTTACGCCCATACCACTCCTGCCCAGGGTTCTGAAGAAGATCAGGAGCGACCGGGCCCAAGTCATCCTTGTGGCGCCGGGCTGGGCAAGGAGAGTCTGGTATCCAGAGCTTCTGAGCATGAGTGTCGTTCCTCCGATCAGGCTGCCCCTTCGGGAGGATCTTCTGTTGCAGCAGCAGGGGAGGGTTCTCCACCCGAACCTGTCAACTCTGCGCCTCCATGCGTGGAGATTGAGCGGCGGCAGTTGATGGCTTTTGACCTTCCTTCCGAAGTCTGTAATGTTGTTCTGGCGGTATATGCCTGCCATTGGCAGAAATTTGTTTTAACCTGTACAGAACGGTCTATTGACCCCCTTTCTGCTGCTCTTTCTACTGTCCTTTTGTTCATTCTTACCCTTGCCCAGCAGGGCTCTGCTTTGGGAACTCTCAAGGGTTACCTTTCTGCTCTGTCTGCTTTTTTGCGGCTGCCAGACCAGCCCTCTCTTTAAATCTCCTATTGTAAACAGATTTCTGAAAGGGTTGGTTCATTTATTTCCACCTACACACTTTGTTATGCCACAATGGGACCTTAATTTGGTCCTCACTTATCTGATGTGCGCTCCTTTCGAGCCTTTGCACAATTGCCCCCTCCGACTGTTGACCATCAAAACAGCCTTCTTAGTGGCGATTACATCGGCCCGGAGGGTGAGTGAATTGCAGGCGTTATCCAGCTCTCCTCCTTATCTTATGTCCTTTCCGGACAAGGTGGTGCTCCGCACCAGGGCATCATTCTTACCAAAGGTTGTGACCTCAGTCCATTACTTTGCCCACCTTATTTGCTCCCCCACATCCCTCTAAGGACCCAAAAAGAGCGTTGTCGTTCTACCTTGACTGCACAAAAGAGTTCCGAGTGGATGACCAACTCTTCGTGGGGTATGTTAGAGCAAAGAAGGGAAAGGCAGTGCAGAAGAGAACCATCTCTCGCTGGGTTGTTCTCTGCATTAAAATCTGTTATGCCTTGGCGAAAAAGCAGCCCCCTGAGGGATTAAGGGCCCATTCCACCAGGGGAAAGGCACCGACTACGGCCTTGGCACGGGGTGTCCCAGTCCAAGACATCGGTCAGGCAGCTATGTGGGCATCATTGCACACGTTCGCAAAACATTATTGCCATGGTGAAGTGCGCAGGGAGGGGCACTTTGCCCGCTCAGTCCTGCAAGACTTTTTAGTCTAGCTCATGAGTCCGCAACCCACCGCCGGGATGGTATGGCTTGGGTATCTAATTCAAAGGTAAGGAATCAGCAGCTAGAAGTACCTATCAGATGAACAAGTTACTTACCTTCGGTAACGCATCATCTGGTAGAGACTCTATCTTGCTGCAGATTCCTTACAGCCCCACCCATGCCTCCCCGCTTTGCGGACTGATGTTGTAGATCATGGGTTACTCCCCTTTCAGGGCCCTAGTTTTGCACACGTTTACGTCAGTCTCTTCGTGGCTCTGCGCTTCTGGCGTGGAAAAACGAAAAGTACTGACGTCCGTGCTCCTGGGTGGCGCCTATGTAGGCACAGCGACGTCATAACTGACGCCAACGACGTCACGCGGAGCCGAATGGAGCCACCCGACGTCGTGCCTAAGAGGTATTGCTCAGCAAAAGTTTCTGGATCCAGCCGGACGCCTGGGAAATTCAAAGGTAAGGAATCTGCAGCTAGATAGTCTCTACAAGATAATGCATTGCCGAAGGTAAGTAACTTGTTCTTCTAACCATATATTCCTCACCTGTAGAATATCCCCAGGCCCGTACTGGATCCGGACATTTTTCACATAGCAGTACTCCTGCGAATGGGGAGGAGGCACTATGAAGCTCTGAGTTGACTTTGTTCCGCCAGACTGAAAAACTGAGTTGCATACAAGCGCCACTCCTGCGTGCTGATGTAAGTTCCTTTCTTTCTTTGCCTTCAATTGTGGATCTGGAGCTCCGCTTGTCCTTTCCTTCATCAGTTTGCCGAGGTTTTTTTTTTTTTTTTTTTTTTTTCTTTAAAATATTTTCAACCAGTGTGCAAGGGATCTATGTCCCTTCCAAAAACGACAGGATTTAAACCATGCTGGCACTGTCAGCGACTGTCCTGCATAAAGTATGCTTTTGGTGTTTGGGCTCAGTACATGACACCAAGTTGTGTGAGGAATGCGCCCTCTTGAATCCAAAGGCAATCTGGGAACGTGAAGCGAAGCTATACATCGCTGAACACAGGAAGAAACCGCACAAGTCTCTTGAATTCCGGAGTGTGAAGTTGTTCCCGCAAAAAGTCCTCATCACAGTATAATTCTTCCAAAACGAAGTCGTATAGGAAACAGAAGGGAGACTTGTTCCCTCCTGCCACTTTCGTCTCCAGAAAAGCTAAGAAGGCACCAACGTGTCAAACTTTTATGCTCCTAATACTCCGAGAAGCCGATTCCACAATTGATCCCAATTTATCAGAGCTTCCAGAGTGATCAGCAGCGCCACAACAAATTGAGGCCTTTCGGGAAACCATGTTGCACATTTTTAGCACTCGTCCAGTTCTCTCTGGTGCGCCTTTGGGTCTAAAGGATCCTCGGGGGCCGCCAGTCAGGTAACTATCAGCAGATCTGTCCTCGGCGCCATCTTTCTCTCTCAAACCTGCTTTGGCTTCCACACCAGCTTTGGTGCAGACGTAACTTAGTTGCCAAAATTTGCGCTGGTCTCTTTGACACCTGCCCGACGGCACCGGTGGACCACCATCTGCCGATACTTGTGTCTAACTCCGAGCTAAACCGTCAGATTTGACCGAGGTTCCGTCTGAACCCACTTTGATGTACCTCGTCCGCATACAATCCGTTTTAGATAGAACACTGCTTCTGGCATGGAGCTTCCCTCTGGTGTTCCACCAACGTTTTGGCTCCGACTATGATCCGAGTCAGCCAGCTTTCAGAGATGACAATGAAGATGACTTGCCCCCTCATTAAGATGACCACAATCTGTCCATGAGCTTACAGGAGTCAAGTAGACTAGACCCTTCCCTTAAAACTAGGTTGATTTCCCCCTGGACCACCAATGGAGGAAAGTGCTTCCATTGCTGTGGTGATTAGACCTACATCGGAGGATTTTGACCTTTTGTGTAAGTAAAGACTAAAACTCTGACAGATCTGTTACAGCATGGGGAGGAACCCTCTGAGCCTTTGTTTTCATTCTACGAAGCTCCTATTGACCATTAATGGGTGCTTGAGTGACTCCTTGTTCTTTCTCTCCAGTGAACAGACAGGTTGCCAGATGCTATAGACCAGCACCAGGTGGCTCTGATTTTGTGACTCAATATCCGACTCAGAGCCTGGTGGTTCAAGCTTCCAGCAGCATGGTGAACCCTAATTGATTTGCCATGCCCTCCCCCCCCCCGACAGAGAATTGAGGCAGTTGGGAAACAGATGTTCTTATCAGCCAGTCTAGCCTTTAAGTCCATCAGTGCTAGTTGGGCTGATATACTCACGCTCTCGGGGACATGTTCGGCAGAATCTTGCCAGAAGTCCCTGATGAGTTGCAGGCATCCCTAGCTCAAGTCATTCGGGAAGGTCCGGATGTGGACAAAAATGTCATTATGATTGACCTGGGTTGGGCAGTGGGCACCAGTGAGATTCTCTGTCACCGCTCTTAGATGAGATCTATGGGTTTCTCTCGGGATGGCCAAGCGTCCCTTAGAGTTATGCCTTTTGGTGAGTTTTGCCTATTTGGTGGGAAAGCAGATTCGGCCTTAGAATGCTTTAACGAGAGTCGAGCCACAACCCCACCTCTACCCCAACGTTCTCAACCTCTGAGTGTTGCAGACACTGGGAAAATCTTGGTTGGCAAACACATGGGTAGTTGGTGAAAAGTTGCTTATGCTGTTTGGTTTAGCCTTCTCCCAGTTTCCAATTACATTGATGGGCAGAAAAGGAATACAAATTCTGTCAAGTGCCCATTGAAAGCCAGTGGCATCAATTGGACTGCTGCTCTCTGCTAATTGCAACCCAAGGTCTTTACAAAGTTTTTTTTGGCTCCTTCCTGGCAGCTAATTGCGATCACATATGGTTTAATATATGGGCATCCATATCATCAACTGTACATGCCATTTTCTTCACAACTCTAGTTGTTTTATAAATTAATCTAAACGATTAACATCTGAGAAATTCTAATTGAATACATCTTTGCAAACGTAGCCATTAATTACTTTTGACGGGGTTAATCTTTCCAGATGGCAAGATATACCATTCTATTCGCACGTCTAGTTACGTGATCAGTTATCAGTATGGATGGGACCTTATAGACTAGATTAAGGAGTAGGTGGATCTCTTACTGATATGCCAGTACGAACAAGTATCTCATATATAGTTACAGTGCCAGATTTAGTGAGGATGATGTGTAGTTTATATTCAGACTTTTTCTAACAAGTTGTGATTCTTGAGAGCTGTCTTGATGGATCTTAGCTGTGAGGTAGAGTGCATCTCAGTCAGTGTAGAGTTTCATTGCAAGGGTTCCAGTAAATTGAAGGACTGATATCTAGATGTCATACTTAGAGGTTTGGGAATGACCAGAAGATTAAAAATGGCTGGACATAAGCTAACACTTTGGAATGTATCTGCTCCGGATTGAAGAAATTATTTTCGGGTGGAACACCTTATGGGCTTGAATACCAAGATGTGTAAATTGTAGAGAGCTCTATTAACCAACACCCTTCTGGCTTGGTGATTATAGTCCATGGTAGGGGTGCTTTTGAGAAGAGTGTAAAGGATCCTTGTGACCTAGTTTATGATATTGTCTAATCTACTAAAAAGTCCTTTCTATGAGTCCCAAGAAAACGGTCACAGAGTAGAATTGTTTATTAAGCGCTGGTGAGGATATTGTGTCTTGGCTGTGTGGAAGGAAATGTGTGGACACAAATTTTCTTTAAGTAATTGAAATCTCTTTGCTGTTTCTTTATTAGATATACATTTTCATAGAATTGTTGAAGTGTATTCCAATGTTTCTGGATATGTGTGCGGACGTCGAATATATTGGTTTAGGGGAGGCTTGGGAGGCAGCTGCTTAAGTAGAAGGAAATTAGAACTCGATTTTGGATGAATTCATTGTAAGTGACCCGATAGCCACCCAGTGACTGATGGCGGTGAGGCAGTTGAAGGTGGGGCATGAATTTGGAAAAGGTTAGTATTTGTCAGGTGGATGTGGGGGTTCCTTAAGTTTGTACTTTAGCGGTTTAATGGGTCGGACTGAAATTTAGTACTGGCAGTTTTTTTCGGTGGGGGGCAGTGCTGCCTTCAGGTTACTGTCTAATATTATAACTGCCCTCTTAATCTTGATGAAGAATTTTTTTTTTATAAAGTTATTTATGTATTTCATTTGGAACATACTCCATGCATTTTTTATTTTATTTATTTTTTTAAAATTCTAATTCTCCCATTAGATCAGCAGTAACCACACCAGGAACCTAGCAATGGCCACAGCTGCCGCTATGGCAGGTACAGCAAGGGCTGCCAGCAAGGCAGAGACAACACAGCATTAATCACAATTGTAACCACAGTAGGGACACCAGCAACCTCTGCCACAATGGCAGGGACCACAGCACCAGCAATGGCTTCTACCTCAGAACGGACACCAACTGCCACCATCGTTGTAACCACAGAGAAAAAAAACCAAGTACTGGCGATGCCGGTGGGTCTAGCTCTAAAAGACTGTTATATGGTAATGTGAAATATTACTAGTAGATAGCTTGGGAATGGATATGTATTTGTGTAGAAGCCAAGAACTGTAAAACCATATTGGTGTAGGTTAAAAGGTCAGGTAACAGTTTCACTGTCAAGCCAAACCTAAAAAATCCATGTAGGTTAACTGCTGCCCTCCTCCCATTTGTGCACTTGCCAGAGAAAAACACACAAATTATCTGGTTATCTAAGACAATTTAATAGTTCAACTTCAGGCAGCAGGATAAATAGACACAATTATCACAACTGTCTGGAGAGCAAGCATGTTTTTTTTATGGTAGCACACACATTTTTCCTAAGATGTACTCCTGGCTCCCAAAATGTGGGCTGAGCTAAAGCCCCTCTACTGGTGTTCTCCCATAATGACTGGCAACAGCTGCGCTGTCAAGCCAGACCATAAAAAGGGATGAGCTGAATGCTTAATTTTAATGTGAGCCACTGGTACCTTCTGTGGGCTGTTTTCCATCCATTGTTTATTGCTCACTGTGCTAATTCAAATGGGAACCAACCATATGCACATCCCCATTAGTTGTACCCCAGTAGTTATAGTCCAGTCTGAATTGCTAAGCTGTGTCTCAGCCGCCTGGTGTCATCTTATTGGGCCTCATCCTTCAGGGATAACGTGAATCCTACAGCAGAATGACCAATCAGACGCCTGTCTGGGTACTTTCTTTATACTTTGGCTGTCTTGTATAGACATTGACACAGTCTATAGGCCAGGCTTTAATTTGTCAATGTATTTTTTAAAAGTTTTCTCTTTTATCCTGTATGGTACTGCTGCTGGTATGCAATGAATTTGGACATTGTTTCGATAGGAACAGTTATTTGTTTCTTCTTGCTTGCCTGCTAAGACTCATTGTTCCTTGAGTTTCTGGATTTTGCTCCATAGAATGGAGAGGACATTTGCCTAATGTGCTGTAATTGTTTATAAGTCCGTGTTCTTGCTGTCATGTTTTTGTTAACATGCATCCGATTTGATTGGAAGTACGCAGCTTAAAACACAATGAAACTTTGTGCGCATTCATTGGCTTTATACAACTAACATTATTTATGTTTGTATTTTTATTGACTTTAGATCTTTTAGTCAAGGCCTTAAAAACTTGACCCTTCCTTCATCGAATATTGCATTTAAATGGATGATTATCCCATGGTAATTATTATAATTTTGGCAGCTTAGGCAGTTGCTAACTTGACACCACTTGTATGTGTGGTAACCTGGTGTATTACTGCAAGGATGCATCAGCAGAGACCAACATTTCCTTGGTTGTGAGACTCTGGGCATTGTGAACGTGTAGCACCTACCTTTGAACATGGCTGAAAGTGTGATCTGGGCCAGGTTATACACATGGGATCATGTAACATTTCCACAATATGAATGAGACAATTTTTTTTCTATTTAGTGGCTCTAAATAGTGGTTACGATTTGCCAACTCTAGCATGTTTTTATGTATTTTTTTGGAATTTGCAAGAGCTCCAACCTAGCCAGTAAGCAATGCATTGTTGTAGATAGTAGAGGGGAAAGGATGATTCAGGATACTGAATGTTGATGAGGGAATTCGCCTCTGGGTCTTAAGCCTAAGATGAGTTTAAGTTTCTTATTTGATTGTGGATGAGATGGTCATTGAAGATGTCTTTTGATCTCTCAAACATCTCTCCCTACCATGACACTAAACCTATGTCACTTCTGGAATGATTGTAATGGCTAGATAAACACTGAGTTTTAACACTATTACATTTCTGGAGTGGCATGAAATCAAGTTGACTCAATAGCTTGGCCCTGTACAGTAATAGAAGCTGTTATTGCAGAGAATTATGCTCCTTACCATTGGAAATTCCACAACACCAACTCTCACTAAAGCCAGGTCATGAAAGCAGACGGTGTGTCTGATTTCCAACCCGTTTCTGTATTCCTTTAAGGTAGCCGGAGTTCAAGGTTGATGCAATTGGTGACCTATCGTCAGACACTTTTGCTCTGAATAGGCTGGCTTGATTGATTTTTCTAAATGGGAGAAATTTGCATGTGTGCATTTTTGATGTCTTCATTTTGTACAACAGTACTTTTCCCTACATTAAATAAAAGCAATTGGCTTGTAAACAGCCTTATCTGTTACAGCTTTGATGGTGACATGACACTTCAATGCGTAACTATTAGAAATTGGTTAATTTAGAGCAATACTCCCTGAATTTAAGTGTAGCATTTCAGAGTACTTTATTCGCAAATTTTCCAATTTATTTTTAATTGAAAAGGGGCCCTCATGCCCCACCATCTCTTAAGAGAAAATCTGAGATAATGTTGGGAGGCGGACGTAGCAAGAAGTTCCTGCTCTGGGGTAAACTATAATTACAATGGATAGTAGTGTTTCTCAAGGACTTAGTCCCCTGTTTGTGCATTGGTTTGCAGGTTAAGAACGCCACTCTAGTTCTATAGATTCTTTAGATTGGACTCCCATGAGTTTTGCTCTGTTTGGTATTGAAGATGGCTTAATAATGCATATGCAGGCTCCAAAAATGTCTAACACATGCTTGCATCGCCATCTTAACCTTTTCATTGCCATGTTCCTTCCTACGGGGGTCTCTGATATTTATTATATCGAAGAGACTGGGATCAAGTGTATATTCATAACCCTATTTGTTATTTAACAAATCTGTGAGAGGGCCATTTAAACTATTTCTAATGTGTCTTTTCTGCATGCCTCTTTCGCCTTGATGTGAACTCTCACCAACATTTTATTTTAACTCCAGACTCTTAATTTCTCTGTATGGAAGCCTAGGAAACCAAAGGAAATTTCCCAGTACCTTATTTTCCAGACAGACTAATAATGCATCACAAACCGTAAAACAGAGAAGTGTATTCATGTAATGGCAGTATCAAATATGTTTAGCTCTTCATAAGGGTTGTGATCTGCATGGGTAGTGTTTGCACAGACACAAAAGTGATGCTTAGTGATTTTTGTAAATTAATACAGAATCGCTGGCTAACATTATAGACCTTTTAATCCCATGAACGTATTGAAACCAAAGGTAATGCTCTAGTTTTTCATGTTGTGCAGGCCGAAGATTCCATTGGTTCCTCCAATTTTAATATCACTTTCAGTACTACCATAATGCTTAAAGACCCCGTGGTGGTATACTGCACTTTATAAATTCACAAGAGTTCAATATCAGCAGCTGTACTCAACAGGCCAATAAAACATGTACAAAAATGTATCAAAGTTTTAAAGGAAATAAGCCATTTGGATCCTGAAGCATAAAAAAAACTCTGCGTGGAAAGATGGTGCTATCTAGTTATTTCCCTGGGTCTCCAAATGTGAGTTACAAGGTATTCATAAAGTTTCAATCAGTTAGAAAGCTGCTGGAAAGCCTTGCTTTAAAAAAAATATTTGTATTATTTAAACAGTGTCATAAAAAAAAGTACACAACAGTTCACTTGCACACTGCATACAATATTACAAATGTATACTTAAGTGGGTCAGTCTTATTGCAACCTGTAAGCACATGTACAGCAAGTTTAACTGTCATATTATTTTTGGAAAGTAATGTTTATTGTATCAAGCACTCACGGTGAGTCTATTTTTGAGGTTCTTCTTCCTAGTTGGTTCTCTCTATGACAGTAGGGGACCAAGTCTACTATCAGGAGGGTCCACAGGGCCTCTTCCTGTACTGCATTCAACTGAACAAACGAGGACCGACCTTTGTTCTGTGGTTGCACATAACGTCCGGATTACTGTTTTGGATATAATCTCCCCTTATCTGAGGATTTATATCTACCCATCAATGACTGTATTGCTTTTTGTTTAGTTTTTTGTGTGAAGAACTTGTTAAGATATTATCTAATATATGCCACAACAACAATTGGGGCGGAGGGCTTATACACTGCCCCCCCCTCATATTGTCATGAACAGTGGATTCACCAGGACCAGCTTCAGGTGATCGTCGAGGAGTTGGGTCATCCCCAATGCACCTATTTGATACCAGAGAGAATTCTAAAAGTCCGTTTTTCACCAGAAGATACAGCCAAGCGGGATCACAAGAAGATGTTTTTTCTGCGAGTTTGTTCAAGGTCTTGGTTTACACTGTTCCTCATTTACCCAGGTGTCCAGAATACCTCGGCACGTCCAAGAGAGAACCCTCTGTTAACAAAACACCAGGATGGTATAGACCCTATTGGTTCACGAATCTTGTATGACTGTCTTGTCATCTGCCAATCACATTGACAATGACACCTGGCCCTTCTCTCAGGAGAACATGATCAAGGGTTCCACAACAATTGGAAGGGTTTGAGAAAAACACGGTGGTATCTTACCATCAAGTTTGTGTCTGAATAAAGACAAATCCTAGTACAAGCTCAACTTCATGAGACTTGTAGGGCTAAGAGGGAATGCTTTCGCATATGATGCTCCGTAAAGGGCTTTCACCCACCCTGGTCACAGTCCCACCAAATCTATTGTATCTGCTGCACCTACCTAGCCAAAGAAGATGTGTATTATACATCCATTAGAGCACACCTGACCGCAATCTACAGAAGCCTATTTCGTCATTCTAGTTCTTACAAATAATAGAGTTCATGAAATATATATCTTTAGGACATTTCCCACCAGTATTTTGCTGACCACTGCCATTAGAGTTAAATACAGTGCTGAACCAACTTATGGCAGATCCATAATCGTACGTGAAATGTTTCCCAGAAAACAACATTCCTTCTGTCCTCAACATCATCAAGCAGGGTTGGGGAGGGATTCAAGAGTTATGTTAAAGAGCTGTTCCTCCATTTGTCCAAAGTCTTATTACAAACTAACGTTGAAAGCTCAGTGCCTTCACCCTTTCATTTGAACAAATGGATTTCTTGTTGTTCCTTCTTTCCCCAGTCCATCTTTCATTGCAGGAAAGGACACTACATTCTGTTGATAGCCCATCTCAGGTACCTCGAGTCTATATGAAATGAAAATTGGTATTTGTAAAGCGCTAACTGCCACTCCGAAAGGAGCATCCTGGCGCTGGTAAGGAAGATGAGCGGCTGCTCAGAAGTTCTTAGATGAGAGAGATATATATCAATCTAAAACGAACAAAAAAAGTATAATTTCTTTCCGATTCATAGGGAGGGTTCATAGGGAGGGATCATTGTCTAACTAAACTGGGCATAGCACAATGGATATCCATTTACATTCCTTTTCCAAAAGGAATGCGGACATCTTCATTTGGGGACATCTGCATTGTCTCTGTGACCTCCACCATGCCACAAACCGGAAGAAAGGACATGGTTTATCAGACGGTTCTGCCTGGGCTTCAACTCGGTGTTGGATTTTTCATAGGGTTATGCAGGTAATCGTCACATGTTTCACAGACCCTGTGTCCTGTATGTTATGCTGCTCTAATTACTTCTTGGTACTCCGATCCAAGCTTGTGTATCTTTGAAAGATCAAATGCTATGTACAACAGGCACAAGCTGCTTGTTAGCTGGAAAGGAATAACCACATTTTCAATTGTTTGTTAAAGTAATGCTCAGATAAAATGGCATGAAGAGAGGAAAAAAAGGAAGCTTATTCCACAAATGGGATCCAAAAGAAAAGAAGTTAGTTACTTTCCTGGTTTCCTTAAGGAAGCCACATGTGCTTCTCTTTACTTCCTGGTTAGATGCATGCTTTATGGTAGTCTACTACTTTTGTGTTATGTCTGAGTTATGGTGATCTCTATGGGAGTGGAGTGCTATATCACAAAAATGTGGGCAGTTCAGGGCATTATTTGACTCTCGCCTGCCCAAATTTACACAATATACCACAAAATGGGGTGATACCCTTGGAATTCCCTCTGAGCCCAGTTGGTTCCTAAGCGAGATAAGCGGAGTGCTACACATATTAACCCCATTGGCTGGAGTTTGTGCTTTTTTAAATGAGGTGGGTGTTCAAAACTATTGTTTTGTTTATGGGTATGTTAATAACGTGTCCTGCTATGGTTCTAATCTAGGGATTCTCCGTCTGACCAAGGGGAGTGATTCAAGCATGTGAATCTATAAGAAAATACTAACTCTGTAGAACTGAAGTTAAAGACGAGGTGAAAATGGAATAGATTCCTCAAGGACACCCTTCCATTTTATTAGAGAGCCTTCTATTATTATTATTATTATTATTATGGAATTTGTAGCGCGCACAGTGACCCCCCCCCCCCCCACAGAAGTGTCCCGGCGCTGAGGCAGGCTGAAGCAGACCAGCGAGAAGAGAAAACTAGGTGCTGGTAAAAAAAACAGGTTTTCAGGGCACGCCGAAAAGTGAGTTCTGACTCCGATAAGCGGATGGGGAGTGGCAAGGCATTCCAAAGTTTAGAGGTTCTGACCGCAAAGGCTCTGCCGCCTGTCCTGGCCTTGCGAAAACGGGGGATGGCAAGGAGACACTGGTGGTTAGAACGCAGGGTCCGGTTGTGATGGTAGTGTTGGAGTCTAGCTCTCAGATACCCAGTCCCCGGAATGCTCTAAATGCAAGGGTAAGGGCCTTGAATTCAATGCGCCTGGCAACCAGTGCAGGATCCGCAGGTGTGGGGTGATGGAGTGGCGGAAAGGTATTTTACAGATCAATCTGGCATTAGCGTTTTGAATGATCTGCAGACACCGACTCAGACTGGAGCACCCAGATAGAGACTGTTAGCGTAGTCCAGGTGGGATGTGATCAGAGCATGGACAACTGTGCGTCTACATTCCAGGGGAAGGAAGTGTAGGAATTTCCGCAACGTGCGAAGCTTCCCAAAGCAAGAGGAGGAGACTTGCCTAATTTGGGTTTTGCAGGAGAGTTCGTTGTTGAATCTAAAACCGAGATTTCTCGCCGAGTCAACAGGCCACCAGAGCACGGGGGGGGGGCGGATATTTTTGGTTAAAAAAAAAAAGTACCTCGGTTTTGTCAGAGTTAAGCTTGAGACAATTCAATGACATCCATGCCGAGATGTTACTCAGGCAATTCCTGAAGTTGGAAAAGGCAGCTTCTGAGTGCTCCTCGAAGGAGAACACCAGTTGGGTGTCGTCAGCGTAGGAGACCACCCTCACCCCGCACGATTCCACCAATGCCGCGAGAGGTGAAAGGTAGGCGTTGAAGAGGAGAGGACTCAAGGCCAAGCCCTGGGGAACCCCGTGGAGCAGGGGCTTCTCGTCCGAGATGAAAGGACGGAGAAAGACCTGTTGAGACCGGTTCCCCAGAAAGGACCGGATCCAGATGAAGGAAGGACTGTAAAATCCGAAGGATAAGGGGGAATTGGTAACTGCTTGTCTGAGTGTGGACACATCTCATTGAAGATAAGGACTGAGATGATCAAGGGGATAAGCCGGTAATATTTTATTAATTTTTTGATGTATTATACTGCATTAGTCCATTCCCTTGAACAGCAAAACCCCTTCTTTGTGCTTCATTACTGATCGATTCAGAGATGGATTTGTCAAATAAGTAAAATAACTTTTTATTTTGTGCTCCTTAGCTCCTTTTTTGCTGTTTCGCAGTGTTATAAAGAGCATGTTATATTTTTTTTAACCAATTTAATGGTGCTTAACTTTGTTCCCAGCTAGTTCTTAACTTAAATCATGTATGCCATTCCTCCGCTTTACATCTGTACAAACCTGCCTTAACAACCACTTTTTTTTATTTTATGAAGCCATGCACCTCATATTTGGGCGGCCCGGACACCCTGGAGCACCTTCGGGCCCCACGCCTTTCCGCCGATATCACTCCTGCCCGGATACTCAAGAAAATCAGGAACGACCGGGCCCAAGTCATCCTTGTGGCTCCAGATTGGGCATGGAGAGTCTGGTATCCCGAGCTTCTGAGCAGGAGTATCAGTCCTCCGATCAGACTGCCCCTTTGGAAGGATCTTTTGTTGCAGCAGCAGGAGGGGGATCTGCACCTGAACCTGCACACCCTTTGCCTTCATGCCTGGAGATTGAGTTGCAACAGTTGACTGCTTTTGACCCCCCCCTTCCTCCCGAAGTCTGTAATGTTGTTCTGGCAGCCAGGTGTCCCTCCACCAGTATGGCATACCCCTGCAGTTGAGACAAATTTTTGGCATGGTTTGCATCCAGAAACATTACCCTCCTTTTAACCCAAGTTTTACTGTTTGTTCTTTCTGTGGCACAGCAGTGTGCTGCTCTGGGCACGGTTAAAGGGTGTCTGCAATTTGCCGGACCAATCTTTGTTTAAGTCACCTGTTGTGACTAAGTTCCTGAAAGGACTACAGCATATGTTTCCTCCCAAGTCATTCATCATGCCCCAGTGGGATCTTAATCTGGTCATCGCCTTCCTCAAGTGCGCGCACTTTGAGCTGCTACACTACTGCCCACTTTGCTTGTCAACTAACAAAACGCCCTTGCTAGTGGACATAACACTGGCCAGGAGGGTCCGCAAATTGCAGGCACTCTCTCTACACCCTCCTTATTCCCCTTTTTTCCCAGACAAGCTGGTTCTGAGGACCTGTGCTTCCTTCCTTCCGAAGGTTGTGACCCCATTTTGCGTAGGCCAAAACATCACCTTCCCTACACTTTTTTTTTTTTTTTTTTTTTTCGTTCCACCTCACCCTTCTAAAGAAGAGATACTCGCCCACCTGGACCTAAAAAGAGCATTGTCATTCCACCTTGATTTCACACGTGTTCTGGATGAACGATTAACTCTTTGTAGGGTATGTTTGGGCCAAAAAAGGCAAGGCAGAGCAGAAACTGACAACTCGTGTTGGCTAGTGCTCTACATTAAGGTCTACTACGCATTGGCTGAGTAGCAACCCCAAGAGGGTTTTGTTCTCCTTCCACCAGAGCCATGGCTGCGACCATTGAGTTAGCCTGCCGAGTTCCTGTCCTGGACATCTGTCAGGCAGCAGTATGGGCATTGTTACACACATTCACAAAGCATTACTGTCTGGGTGGCCAGGTCCGTCATGACAGGCACTTTGGCCATTCGGTCCTGCAGGACTTTTTAGTTTTATCGGTTTTGCAGACGCACTTCAGGAGAGGTATTGCTTGGGTATCTATTCTAAGGTAAGGAATCTGCGGCTAGAAGCCTTTATCAGATGAACAAGTTACTTACCTTTTGGTAATGCCTTATCGGGTAGAGACTATCTAGCCGCAGATTCCTTACCTATCCTCCCCACAAACTCATTCAGTAGGGTCACACTTCTTAGGGCCTTAGCAATACACCCCAGTATGTCTGTATTCTTTGCAGCTTCGTGCTTCTGGCGTGGAAAGTCGCAAAAAGAAACTGACGTCATTGCACTGGGGTGGTGCCTATGTAGGCACTGTGCACATCACTTCTAGCACGGACAAAGTCGAAGACGCCGACGTGGAGTCTAACATCACCACTTACCTGCGCCAGGAATACTGCTCAAAAAAAAAAAAAATTCCACATCCAGTCTAATGCCTGGGATTATTCTAAGGTAAGGAATCTGTAGTTGGATAAAGTTTCTAACAGATCAGGCATTACCGATGTTCTTTAGAACATAAGAAGGGGACACACACACACACGAGTTGTGGTCATATGAGTCACAGTAGTGATTTTTCTCTCTATACTTTGTTTTATGGGTGCCTTTCCTGACTATCATTGCAGTTCTGAGTTGATTCTCCAGCCTTGTGTGATAACCCGCCAGTGTTGGAACACGCCTTCTACTGGTAGCGTGGAGTGAGACTTCCGGATGGCAGGATCCAGAGAAATCGGGCAGAGAAGCGACCTGACTTCAGCAGCAGATTGAAGACCATGGCTCCTCCCATCAAACTTCTTAAGGTGGCACTTCAAAGAGTGTTCGAAGCCTTAGGAGCTCGTTTTTGCAGGAAAGGCCAAGCTTGCAATTATTCTAATGGCAATTCCGACAGATGACCTATTTGATTCTGTGTGTTGAAGGCTGGATGGAGAGTGTCCATGTTGGGGGTGATCACCATCTCTCTTGTGCCACTTGAGAGTCCATGAATTCTGAGCGCTCTGCTTGCGCAGCCAGCTTACCATAAAGAAGAGCAATGAGGAATCTTATGCAAAGAGGAGTTCTGCTGGTAGTAAGTCGATAGGCATGCAGTAGCTCACATGTCTACCAAAGCAATTAAGGTGAAGCCTCAGAAAGGAGTTGTATTTTTCAAAGAGACTGCATCATCAAGGAAGCCACACAGTTGCCACAGTAGCAGAGATATATATATATATATATAATATATTTCCAAATGGCATGTGAACACTGATGCTACTATGTTTAAAGTGACTGGATAGCTTTAGGTGTTGATTTCTCAGACCTTTCCAAAGGGAACAGGAGTCACTTAAAAGCCCGCACACGTAAGTGGAGGACTTGATGCCAAGGTGACTTACTTGAGGAGAGATTGAAGCAACTTACTGCTAGAGGTATGGGCACTGAAATAGCCGCTGGGGCTTTGGAGGACAGTGATGAGCTACTCAAGGCATCTGCATCTACCCAGAAAGAGACATCCTCTTGGCAAACGCCTTACAGCATTGTGAAGGTGTATATGTTGCATCAGTCGATAAAATGCTGACAACCTGGAAAGCAAGAAGAGGACAGCAAATGTGTGTTTGCTATGCAGGCTTAGTCAAGGAGACTACTCTGATTTGAAAGATTCCATCAAATCTTTTCTGAGTGGTGCTGTAGGATCCATTGGAGATCCCCCAATACATCACTCTGAGACAAGCATGCAGGCTGCCTTTGAGTAAGGAAAATGGTGGGGCAGCGGTTCAAGTATGCTAAGTTCTCAAAAGGTGTAGCCGTACTACATGATCTTGCAGTGGGCCCTAAAATAGAGGAGAGTGATGCATATCCCTGTGTGTGTGGTTTTTTTTTTTTTTTTTTTTCTCCTTTAAATTATATATATTTTTTAAAATTTAATCTTTTTTTCTTCTTGACACGTTTCATGCCATGGTTGCTAGACAGAGCAAATTCCTTAACTGCATATTATTACACATTCAATAGTGCTGTGTTCTGCTAGTTGGAAGGTGGCCCTGGTCAAATCAGCCCCCTTGTATTTGGAGTCTTCAAACACCGGTATTGTTTCTGCTGCTTGATTTTTTTGTTGTGAAGAATTGTGCTACTTTGACTTTAAAATTACTCTATTGTCACATTTACCACTGCCAAGATGACTATCTAATTGTACTTTATTCTCATTGTCTTCATCTTGACCGTGTCCAAAATTGACGATTATTCTTGCAGAGCGTAATCTCCACTTGATACGGAGTTGATGATTTTTCTAATAATATAAGGGTCTAAAACTTTAGGAATCCAATTACTCTCTCACATTATGGTTGTAATATTTTTCTTTTATGAATGCAAATAAAATCTCTTTAGAAAAGAAGGGGGGGGCTGGTCCCTTATTCTCTCCAGATACCGATTCAGTCTTTGAGAAGTTTCAGGCTCATAATAGCTGCATGATACAAAGTTCTCCAATCCACAGAACCTGTTAATCTGGAAGTACCAATATGCTTGATGCAGGGACTTGAGTATTGAATATTAAATAACTAGTGCTGTAACAAACGCGGACAAATAAGCTTTTCAAGGTGCTTTTTCATTGGTACCGCGCTTTATAAAGTATAAGAAAATTGATCTGTCAGATTGGATCTTGGCTGTAGAGCGGATAGTGATTTTGATTAATGCAATCTAGAAATGCGCCAAAACTGTGGCTTCCTATTCCTACACTGCCTATATTCCAATAAAGGTAAGTTGATCACTCTTTCCACTAGCAGCCATAGCAAGTTATTGTGAAACAGAGCACAATATTACACTGGAATACTGTGTGAAAAAATGTGGGACCTGCTAGATATGGTGAAAGATACGTGTACTCTCTCGCCTATATCCGGATTACATTTAGTTCACACTTCAACAGTCTCTCAATTTGTTGAGATTGACCTTAAGTTAAAGTATAGGTATTTCACTCTAAAAGGACTTTATTTAACCAGCAGTTTTATCAGTGCTTTTGCAACAACTGCCTGGCAAATTGAAATACTGAAATTCCATTATTGAAGGAATTAACTTTTTTTCTATACAAGCTGCAAGAATTTTGCAATGGAGCTGCATGCCTGGTTCCTCTCTGTGGTGGTTGGTATCAGACAAGGCCAATTGCAAATGAATTACTTTTTTTGCTTAAGTAAAGAACAAAGTTTCGTTTCACACAATCTATACATATGTCTCAATATGAATGATAACTTTCATCCCTTTGCTTGTACACAGTTAATTCCATTCAATGTGTATTTTTCTACTTTGCGTAATAAATATTTTTATGGATCGTAGTTGTACACACAACGTCCTGAGCTTTTTGTAAATCGAGCCACAGGGTACGTTTTCTCTCATGCTTGTGGGAATTTGACAGCAATCTATAATCAAGATTTCACAATATCAGAAAGGCAATCTCGTCCTTTAAAAACATTTAGGTTTCTTTAACGTTTGTGTGGAAAAATTATCTTTAGTTGCCAAATTTGAAGCATGACCTGTATGATATTATTTCTAAGTGAAAGAAAATGTAATGAACTGAAAAAAGATTTTAACAGGTTATAGTGACACTGCTTCAGTTTATTTTAGTTTATTTCAGTTTATATATTTTATAAGACGGACTATTCCAAGATAGTGCTTTTAAATATTATTTTACATACGTGAGATTGTGCCTCATAGTATCGTCACTAATTGCATAGCAGGAACGCAACTGCCCATGTTTAAGTGAATATGCTTTATTTATTATTACAGTAATTAAAGGGGGACCACTGAAGAATCAGTTCAAACTCAAGCAGTTTCATTTCCACTGGGGTGCTATAGATGATTGGGGTTCGGAGCACACACTTGACAGCAAAGTGTTTCCAGCAGAGGTATGGATGTCTTCATTGCCTTCTTGTGTGTGTATATATAGTTAGTTAAATTAATATGTGATAAAGTGCTTGAGCAAACCGTGAGGATGATTCTCTTGTATTCTACTTTTGCACAAACTTTAGCAAAAGAAATAACCTACTCTTACAAACCAATGTCACATGTTCTCTAGCATATTTATGCACTCCAGTCAGTGCTACTGTCACATTGTTGTGTGGATATGCATTTGTGTAGACACAAGCACCCCCCCCCATTAACAGTAAGCTACTTAACATCACGGGGGGCGGGGGAGTGTGTGTGTGTGTGTGTGTGTGTGTGTGTGTGTGTGTGTGTGTGTGTTTCTTTTTACTTTGTTTTCTTATCCCGTCTATTCATGTTGGTACTCAATGATAGTTTTATTTCTCTTGACCTCCTTAGCTCTGCCTCAACTTCAACCCAGGCTGTCTGTTGTCCAACTGTGCTTAGGTTTTTAACCTTTTGCAAATAGTGGTTGGAAAAGTGTTCTTTGGGTGATTTGCCCATTTACTGTTCAATCCCAATACCATGTTGTGTTGGAGGTTCCACAGGTTAACATGGTATCTTCTTGGGGGCAAGTGTCTCTTCCAGTAAACCTTCAAAAAGTACCTGCATTCCTCCCATCACCTTTTTATGTGTTTGAAGTGATGCCCTAAGTAGCCAATGGTATGCCCAGACGTGTGTCCCATGCTCACTGTGCCACTGGAAACAAGCTGCACCCTACTAAAGAGACCCAGCTAGGCCGAATCCGGTCTCTTATTGCTTGTGTTCCGGTTCAGAGAGGGCCTGACTAGGGAGTTGGGGCTGGACTGTTCCTATTGGAGCAGGACCAAGCCCGAAATTCTTATGGGTGGGTCTAATGTGAGGTAGATGGAAGTAAAAAAAACTGATGAGTTGGAATTCTACCCCCAGCGATTTTCAGTGGGTAGACTATTTGCAAGCGTTCTTCCCATCTTTTGTGTGTTTCAAATTACTTTGCAACAGTCCTGTGCCTTCTTTAGGGGAAGAAGAGTGTGGTTGATGGTGTGCAAAAGTTTAGAATGATATTATGGGAATTTTATTCCCTTTGTAGTACCTCCAGACTCCTCCATAAGTTTCAGGTACTCGTGTGCGTCGGATGGCCCCCGGCCGTCCGATCTCATGGCACAGGGAATCTCTCGGGTGCGGGCACCAGAGCGATTTCCTTTTCTCCCCCCCCCCCCCCAACAGCCTCCTGAGGCTGTGTGTTTGGTTTCTGTGCAATGACGATCAGCGCGCATGTCGCGCTGACGTCATTGCACAGAAACTGAAATGAGCTGATGGGCTCATTTCAGTTTCACTTTCTACGTGCTCAGGGGCTATCTCAGCCACCCGAGCACGTAGAAAGTCAGGAGAGGTATCATTGGAAAGGGGAGAATCTCCCCTTTTCAATGGTATCCCTCCCTAGTGGATCCCTGCTTGGGGATAGCCCCAGGAGGGTGATCCCCAAGCAGGGATCCACCCACTGGACACCAGGGAGGGTGGAGCGGCCCCTTGGGCTAGGACCTTTGCTCCCCCCAAAATATTTTGGCAACAGTCTGTCTGCCGCCCTGGGGGCCAGATGGGGGCAGTAACCAAAAATCCAAAAATTTGATGTAGGTGTGGGGGCTGACCAAAATGGGCATGCCAATGCCCCCCCACCAGCAAAATGCCAGTCTTTCTATTCCCCCCCCCCCCTTCGGGGGAAGAAAGCCCACTAGATGCCAGTGACTTTTTTTGAATTGGAATCCGGGGTGGGGGCTGCCCAAAAAAAATTCCAGTCTTTCTGCCCCACCTGGAGGCAGATGGGGGCAATAGCCACTTATCTGCCCCCCAGGGATGGCAAAAAGCCTACTAGGCACCAGGGATTGTTTTTTTTATTTTATTTTTTTTAATTTGTTTTTTTAAAAATGTTTACATTATTTTTTATACGTAGGGTTGGGGGCTGCTGAGAATGGGCATGCTAATGCACCCACCACCAAAGAAGGTTTTCTGCCCCCCCCCGGAAGTCAGATCGGAGCAATAGCCCCCTATCTGCTCCCCGCCCACTAGGCACCAGGGATATGTTTATGGGCATGCCAGTGAGAAGCTCCATAGGCCAGGGTAGCGCCTCTTTTTTTTTTTTTTTTTTTTTTTTTTTGCACACATTTTACCTGATTCAGTGATATTTTTATTCTCATCTGCACCCAGGTGGGGGCAGAAATTCACTAGAAACCAGGGAGAGATTGTATGTGTATAAACGGAAGTTTGGCTGACGTTCTACTTGTACTGACCTTTGGTTTGGCATTTTGCTGGCACTGTGTGGACCTGCACTTGGCTAATGGTGTGGGTGGACTCGCGCTTGATGATGGTTTGTGTAAATTGGCGCTTGCCTGGTGGTGTGCGTGGAGTGGCGCTTGGCTGGAGGTGTACGTGGACTGGTGCTTGGCTGGTTGTGTGCATGGATGGTGCTTGGCTGCAGGTCCAGACTGGCAGTAGCGGGCACTGGACTTTTCCCCAGTGGGCCGGAGGGGTGGGGGCCGGTTTTCTGGCTGTGGGGGGTGGTTTTGTCACAGCGGGAGCGGTGCCTTTTACTAGCATGCCCCCTACCTCCCAGGGCCGGCCGAGCAGCAATCTGCCAGGGCTGGTTGCTTTTCCCAGTCCGGCCCTGCTTGGCTGGCAGTGTGCCCAGATGGTGCTTGGCTGGCGGAGTGCGTGGGTGGCGCTTGGCTGGGGGTTTGCATGGATATTGCTTGGCTGACTGTGCATTGATAGCATTTGGCTGGCGGTGTGCATGGATGGCGCTTGGCTGGCGGTGTGTGTGGATGGCGCTTGGCTGGCAGTGTGCGTGCATGGCGCTTGGCTGGCGGTGTGCGTGCATGGCGCTTGGCTGGCGGTGTGCGTGCATGGCGCTTGGCTGGCGGTGTGCGTGCATGGCGCTTGGCTGGCGGTGTGCGTGGATGGCGTTTGGCTGGTGGTGTGTGTGGATGGTGGTGTGCGTGTACTGACTCTTGGCTGGCAGTGTGGCTTGCATCGTTTTTTTGTTTATTTTTGTCCCCCCCCCCAGCATTTTCTTACCCAGAATCCCCCCGCAAACCTCAAATTTACTTACAAAGTCACATTTTCCGGACATTTCTGTGTGGTTAAGCTGTAGGATCACAGCGCAAGCACAAACTTTCTACTACCCAGCATTCTCCTTGGTATCCCGAGAAAAATGATACCTCACTGGTGTGGGTGCCCAAAGTTGCGTCAGCCTAACAACGTGTAACAAACTGCCCTTTTGGACCCGCTTTGGGCCCCCCTCAATCTCTACAAGTTTTTGGGCCTTTCATGTCATAGGCACTTGGCCCATACACACAAGTAAGGTATCATTTTTATCGGGAGACTGAGGGGGAACGCTGAGTGGTAGGACATTTGTGCCGCGCGGTGATCCCACAACTTTCCCACAGATATTAGAGGAAAATGTGACTTTTTAGCTGTAGGTTTGCAGCGAATTCTTGAAAGGAAAATGTTGTGGGGATCAACGCAAGCCACACCTCCCTAGACTACCACGGGTGTCTAGTTTTCAGAAATGTCTGGGTTTTTTAGGTTTCCCTAGAAGTCTGCGAATCAGGGACCAAAAACACAGGTGCCCTCCTATCTATCGCAAAACTACCTGGTTTTTCAAGGGGGTAACCTGGGTTTTTGGTCCCGGGCTCAGCGGCCATCTAAGGAAACCTACCAAACCCAGACATTTCTGAAAACTAGACACCCAGGGGAGTCCAGCGATGTGTGGATCTCCCAAAGTTTTCTTACCCAGAATCCCCTGCAAACCTCAAATTTAGCTAAAGTCACATTTTCCTCACATTTCTGTGTGGTAAGGTTGTGAGATCACCGCGCTGGCACAGATTTCCCTCAGTCTCCCAATAAAAATGTTACCTCATTTATGTGGGTGCCCAAAGCAGTGTCAGCCTAAAAACATATTTAAAAAGCTGCCCTTTTGGACCCACTTTGGTTCCCTCTCAGTTTTTCATTTTATAAGTTTTTAAGTTCTCTGCATTGGGCACTCTCACAAGTGAGATCATTTTTTTCAGGAGACTGAGGGAAACGCTGGGTGGTGGGAAAGCTGTGACCGCACAGTGATCTGACAAATTCTCCATACAGAAATATGAGGAAAGTGTGAATTGTTAGGTAAATTTTAGGTTTGCAGGGGATTCAGGGTAATAAAACGCTGGAGGATCCACGCAAGCCACACCGCCAGCCAAGCGCCATCCATGCACACCGCCAGTCAAGTCATAGTCCTTGTACACCGCCAGACATGTGCCATTCACGCAGACCGCTAGCCAAGCGACAATCCACGCACACTGCCAGCCAAGCGCTAGTCCACACACACGGAGCCAGCCAAATGCCAGTAAACACAGACCGTCAGCTGACCTCCAGTTTTCTCTCTCTCTCTCTCTCACTCTCACTAGTGGTTTTCTGTCCCCCCTTGGGAGCAGATGTACCTAAAAAAAATCGCTGATCTGCCCCTAAAGGGGGGGGGGGGGGCGGGGGGTTCTGAGGCAGCAGAAATGTGTTCACAAAAAAAGGGAGCAACCCTTGCCCAAGGGGCCGCTCCCCTGACGTGCCCTTAAACATATTTCTGGTGCCTATTGCTTCCATCTGCCCCCGGGGGGCAAAAAGACTGTGGCTATTGGGGGGGGCATTGACATCGTCCATTATGGGGGCAGATCTGGGGCTATTGCCTCCATCTGCACTCCAGGGGGTACAGAAAGACTGTGGGAAACATTTGGGAGGGGTGGGGACATTATAGTGCCCGTTTACGGCAGCCCCCACCCCTAAGTATTAAACAGAAAATAATCCCTGGTGTCTTATATTGGGGATAATAACCCCCATCTGCCTCCCGGTGGAGGGCAGAAAGACTGTCCCTTTTTGTGTTGGGGAGTGGGGGCATTGGTATGCCCCTTGTGGGCAGCCCCCACCCCTCTTTTATATACAAAACAAAAAAAAACGACCTTCTCTAGTGGGCATTCTGCAGCGCCACCCGGGGGGCAGATCAGGGGCTTTTGCCCCCATCTGCCCCCCCCCAAGGGGATAGAAAGACTGTTTCAAATTTTTGGGAGGGGTGGGGGAATTATAGTGGCCATTTAGGGCAGCCCTCCTCCCTAAGCGTTTGAAATAAAACAGAATCCCTGGTGTCTAATGTGCTTGCTACTGCCCCCATCAGCCTCCGGGAGAGGGGGGGGGGGATGGGAGGGCAGAAAGACTGACTATGCCCAAATTAGCCCTTGCCCAAGGGGCTGCTCCTCCCGCCCTGGTGTCTAGTGGGTGGATGTCTGCTTGGGGATCGCCCTCCTGTGGTGTCACAATGCATGCTTTTTTTTCAGTCGTAATTGTTTCTAGGCTAAAGTGTGGGCACAGCATAATAACTTTCTTTCTCTCTGCCAGGCAGGTTTCAGCAAGAGAGTAAGAGCAGTCAACTGGGTGTTTAGAATCCTATATTTTGCTAAAAATATATGCTGTCTTAACAAGGGAGCCCTCTCTGTGGTCCTTGCAGACCACTTTTGGCAACGTCCCCCAGCATCTGCTCTGAATTTGCCAATAAAGGTGTCCACATAGATCCATAGCCCACATATGTGTTGCCAAGTGTGCCTTTTGAGAATGGTTGTTTTAATACAACTCCACTTTTAGCAGTAAAGTGTTCAAGCTTTTGAATGCCACTTAGATAACTTGGAACTAATGTTGACTAGGATCCTGTACATGAAATTTAGTGTAGGGACCCTGCCATTTGCATCCTCCACAAAAAGTTGGAATTCCTCTTCTTGTTGTCAATTCAGAACCTACCATAATTGTATGGAGTTGGTGGAAAATAAGTCCCATCTGTTTTTCTGCCTACTGTATGGAAGCTGGAGAAGAACCAGCATTTGCAATGCAATCGGTCTTGCCTTTGGGGCCTTATAAGTATTTAGACATGCAGTATATTGTCTGCAGCTGGGGGCTAGTAGCGGTTCCACTGGGATGCAGAGAAGCAAAAGTGTGTCTCCAATAGAGGACCAGCTGTTTGCAAAATGCCAAATATCTAAGGATTGGTTAAGTTACTAAGCTAATATTGCCTTAAAATTAAAGGGAGGGGGTGTTGAAGCCATATCTGAATTGAACAAACCAACTACGTGGGGCTCGATGTCAAGAGAACGGCAGGAGCCTGAAGGACGAGCCGTGGGTGTGTGCGCCTTGAATAGCAGCGGGATTCGAATGCACACTGGCATATAAATGTGGTGGGTGATGGTGCATTGAGCTAAAGAAAGGACTAGGAGCAGGAGCACTAGGAAGGGTTGAGTGTGGGCTAGTGTGATTGGTGGCCATATTGGTAGAGGGGATTACATTACACCAGCCCTGGCAACGGGTTAACCAAAAGAGTAAGGAAAAATAAAATCAAGTAAACAAGTTGCAACAATAAAGAACTAGGCGACTGCAGCCTACAGCCCAGAATATATTGTTGCCAGGCCTTTGTGTTAACATACAGAGCTTAACGATGCTGTAAAAGATGGACTTCGAACCAGAATGCACCAGGGCCACAAAGGAGAACAATAATTGACCATCTTATTATAGCTGCTGTCTATCTGTTCTAACTTTGGCCTTCTCTAGGGAACAATACAATTCTGTACAAAATACAGACATAGCCCTCAGTGTAAACATAACATTGCATCTTATTAATGGCCATTGAGGCACTGATTAATGTGTTCCAGGCTCTACAACTAGTGCTATCTTTCAATCTAATATTTTGAGTTGAAAGTGAGTAGCAGAAGGATGCAAATTAGCCAATAAAAGGGATGGTAAAGAGGCTGTGCTCTGGAGTCGGACTAGAAGAAGAATGAAGTAAGAAGCAAACAAATGAAAGTGACAAAGTTAATCGATGGTAAGCAATTGGCGGGTTGTAAAGCCCACAAAAGGTCTTTTTAAAAGTAAAGGCAAAGTTGAAACCTTACAGAAATGTAAAACTTTGTGCAGAAGCTGCTACAAAGGAGAGCATTGCCCCCCCCGATTTCTCAACTTAAGCACAACTGTGCAAATTTGGAAAATTCACTTTCCTCCTGTGCCTCACTTCCCTAATATGCCAAATGTGGAAGTGTTTTGGAATTTGAAAGGGTTTCAGAGGCATACCGAATTAGGAGGCTAATTTAAGAGAACCCAAATATCTTTTGGGATAGAAAGGAGCCAGTCGCTTACTTGTGGGCGATGGCAACCTTGTCTACATCACTCTTTGTTAAAACATTGCTGATGCCACTTGCTTCATGCTGTTAAAAGGGCAATGCTGAGCAGGCAAAAATAAATACAATTAGATTTAGTGCCCAGTCTGCGCTGGGCAGTCAATGTAAATAAAAATTGCCTGATATCTACTCTTCCATGTGTGTGTGTGTTTTAGTTTAATTACCTCTGACCTGCGCCTCGGGGAGGTTCACGGATCCTTCCTCTTCCCCCTCGTCCACCAGTGGGTTGCGAGCCTGAAAGTGGCGAAGACGGGTGTTGGGCAGCTGCAGGAGCACTGGCCGCAACCAGAGTTGAGGTAGTGCTGAGTATGCTGCAGAGGAGAGAATAACGGAGGGTTAGGGCTGCCCCAATATAGAAAAGAAAATGCAAAAACTATAAAGCAGACACCGTGCCCGGTTAAAAAAATAAAATAAAGGCACACGAAGGGTATAGATGGAGGAGGGCGTGGGAACAATGACGTCTGCAGATTTCTTTAATTTCTTTGTTTAGCGGGCGACGGGGGGGAAAGGAGCATATTTAAAAGTAATAGCCATTAATGTGAAAGTGCGGCATGGGACGGTTTATAAAAAAATATATATATACTTTAAGCAGATACAGCAAGCCGCATATAAAGAAAGGCACGCCGTCGCCATGAAACTGAAAGCGCGGGTGTAAAAAAAAAAAAAAAAAAAACAGTTGAGACTAACTGAAACGAGCAGGAGGGAGGTGGAGGCAGCTATAGCCCAGGGAGCGAGCATTGCATGTTATCACAGCGGCTGAATACCGTGCCGTACTCGTCGCTGTAGCAGTCTCTGCAACTTCTGCACACGCAGCGGTGAAATGCCCTTCCAGACTACGGGAGAGCTGCTGCTGGTGCCGCACACGCACATTGCTTTTGTAGATCCGATCCACTGAGTTGAAAGCGCTGCGGCCAGCCGTGAAGCGGGGAGGGTGAGTTTTTGGTACAAAGTAGAGACGCGGCAAACAAGAAAGAAATGCACCTAAACATATATAGCCAAAAGTGAAAGCCCACAAGTAATAGGGCTAGTAGCCATAGGCAGAAGCCACACCTGAAGAGAAGGGACAAATGCAGGGGATTAACCACAGGAAAGCAAGGATTTTTTAAGGGCACATGAAGGAACCAATGAAAACGGGTGGGCATGAAGTGAGCGTGTTCTAAGCCCGCAGAGTAGATACTGCATGTCAAGAGACAGCACATGTGTGCTGCCTAGGCTCGACCTAAAAATGCCTATGGCAATTAATAAGAAAAAAGGGAATTCAAAAGTATCTGGATGCTCAACACTTATGCAAAGTAGACACCTCCAGGACTGATACATTTTAGTTTTATTGTGCTTTCTGCTCTCAGCTTGGAGCATTTACCATTCATTGTTCCCTTAAATTCATGCCTTAACTGTTTTTTTTCAAAATAAAAAAAATGCTTTTGAAAATAATTTCACTTTTTTATTAGCCTGGCGTGTATTACTTCCAGAGATCTGCCTGTTGTCCCACAATTGAAAAGATCTTTTGTTCTTTTCGGAAAGCCAATTCACACCTTTCAGCAGAACTGTCGGAAGCTCATTAATGTAAATGTAGGAGGGGCAGCCTGCCCGAGCTAGTACAGTCTGGCCAGGCTTCAAATAGAGATGAACAACACCTGCAAAAATCAACTTTTGTAGAATGTTTACCAAAAACCAATGTTCACCAATTAACTAGATTTTTTTTTTTTTTTTTTTTTTTTAAATATATTTTTGCCAGGATTGTGAAATTTCTATAGCCTTATACCTAGGATTATTGTTTTGGGTCAAGGATAACCTGTTTAGTTATTTTGTCCAATGGAAAGGTAAACCTGCAGCTTAAATCCTTCGGCTGCCATTTTACAGTGTGCAGTGTGGGAAAGAGGATTGCCTTTGCTAAACGAAGACATGCTTCCACATGTATACTATTTTAATAATTCTAAATTTGATTCACTAATGCAAAGCTTTACTATGAGGTGCGAGTTTCAAAGAAAGTGGAAAAACGATGAGCGGTAAGATCAGCATGAATTGCTAACAGATTCCAACATAAATATGTACTTTTGCAAAATGTAGCATTTTTTGGCTATTCGTGTTACTCCCAGAATGTTCCTTGATTATGAGAAAATGCATGCAGAAGATTTAAAGCAAGATTGTCGATTTTGTTTTCCATTTAAAAGTACCCATATATTTACAGTTTGAAAAATAGAAAAATTCTAGGCAGGGTGGCTAACCTGCTCTGCATTTTTATCCCGCTTTATATACCATGTCTGTAAGGCATCCGATAGATAAACGTATTTGATTCATGTCCGTATTAAAAAAAAAAAAAAATGGTGAATCAGTGTAAAATATTACGGGCAACATGCTAAGCTATATGTCTTTGCTTTGATGCAGATTTCAACGTTCAGGAATTCAAAAGTAGGCATGGAAACAATACTCGCCCGTGAATTTCATTTTGACATGAGAACATATACACTTGCTCATGTGAAGACCTGCAGGGAAAGTGCAGTTATTCACATAGTGAAACTTTTATTCTTTTCCTATTGAGAAAATACCCCCCCCCCCACGGAGGAGCTCCTTTCCTTACAACGCCACCTTTAATATTTTGGGTGTGAGGAAAGGTTGAATGGTATCTTCTCTCCCTAGAGCTGCCTTCCCCAACGAGTAGCTGTGAGCTACTGGTAGCTCTCCAGACCCATGTAAGTAGCTCTTTTCTGTACAGCCCAACATACTAAATGAGAAGCTTTTCCTTAGGTGAATTAACATATGTATTGCAAAATTGAAAAACTTATTCAAGACGAAAATGTGTGTATATTCAGAACTCATAAGCTGAAGTTTGGAAAAAAATGGCTGAATTTCCAAAATATATTTCAATGACCAACCATGCAGTGTAGGGGACAGTTATTACTACTATTACTACCTTGGTGCCAGGGACGAGCAATGCAGCAATAGCTGTTAAGTATTACCCACATAAAGGCATTCCAAATTGACAAAGCCTTTTTCACCTTACTGCTGACCCCCCTTCCTGATGCACTGAGGGTGATCACTGCTGATAATCTTGTGTTGTGTGCCACTAATGTAAACTTGCCTGACGTGGTTGCTATTACAACCCTAATATTAGTCGCTCTGGATGATTGTATTTTAGCATAAGTAGCTCCTATTTGCAGAAACAGTTGAAAACCCCTGTCCTAGAGTAAGGCTTGACTCCTGGCCATAATTTCGAACCATTTCTGGGGTTGGAATGGGTTGGAGAGTTGATGAATGCCCTTTATCATGCAAGTTTTTTTGCAAACTCACATGGCATTCCAGCCCAAGACGACCATTTCCTGTCTGCTTTCTGCCCTTGTGGTGGTTCACTATGAATCTCCAAAGTGGGCTCCCAGTCCATCCTTCATTGGACAGGACATTAATTAGCTCCGAGAATCTTCCCATAATATTTTCACTCTGACAAGACCTTGTGGAGTTTATTTAAAATGTAACCCAGCTGTTGATCTAATTCTTGGTATATTCTCACACTTAATGAAAAAAATTAACTGAAGTACACTGAGGTGAAGTGGCGTGCCCAAACATAACACAAAGTGTTCAAGTGGAGAAGGTCAGACTGTGTGCTCTAGTTGATCCTCAGTTGGTGACCTGGGCACTGGACCTCCAATATAATCAGCATTTATTTTCACCAGCATTTTGCAAAATCGACAAAGCTTAAAAGGAAATTTGCAAAAGCATTTCATAAGATGCTTCCTCAAACACTAAATTAGGAATTAGAGCAGTGGTGCATTTGGAACAAGGTTGTAGCCTAAACTCTGCGACAGTCGGAACTCTGGCATAACAAAAATGAGTCCGATTCAGAGTCCTACTGTGATCAGAAAGCTACCCTTAATAGAGGGCATACATAGAGAGCCTGTGAATAGTCAAATATTCTACCGAAATAAAACACTGGTATGTTCAGAGTTCAATATAATCAGAAATGTGGCTTAATCGGAGGGTTGCTAGAATCCAAACCCTGAAATAACATGAAACCTGGCATAATAAGAGGATATTAGAGCTCTGAGAGCCCTGTGGTATAATTTGGTACCGCATCGCATTTACTAGGAAAAGTTGATTTTTATACAGGGCAAGACCATTTATGAAGCACTCAGTCTCTTGGACAAATAGATATTTTCTAAAATTCCACAACCCTCGTACAATGTAGCAAATCTAATTTCTGTAGCCTTTCCCGAGTCAGTTTGTAAAAAGTAACATCTTCGAGTAGGCCTTGGCAAAATGGGAAGACCCTTTTATCAGTATGCAGTAAAGCACATTAGAGTTGTATTACTGCAAAGGCATGCCAATTCCATATTTGATGTTGATCACTTTTATTCTTATCGGTCTACCTCACTAATCGCCATCAATTCGCCCACAGGGACCTCAGAATCCCAAAAACTACCAGCCTCCTGCGGAGTACTCCGGTGCTACATCCTGTTCCCCAGCTCTTCTACATGGAACATCTTCGAATCCTGCATTCGGACAACTGCAGCAAGATTCATCCGTATGCCAACAAATAACTCTGTCAAAATCTCCACCATTCATGACACCATTGACTCAAATCTAGCTTGATCTTTCAGAACGGAGTATGCCTTTCTTTCCTAACGCTCAACCTAACAAAGACCGAATTCTCCTGTTTGCTAGCATTAGCAAACACTTACAAACTCTAGCTTAGCTCTTGTTAGAAAATATCTCGTTGCATAGTTCGCCTATTATTTTGACTGAATTTTATTGCTGGTTATTAGACTCTTCACACTGGGGCACTGCTGTCCAGTTCCCACTGTATGACCCCTAAAACATGTAGAAATTGGCTAATCCCTGATTTACCTTTTCTATAAGGCCGAAATACACCAATTGCTTGAAAAGTTAAATGTCCCCTATGGGCTGCATCACTTATTGTGCCATCCACTAATGTGACAAAGGAAAACGGGTGAGCTCCAATCTCACTATTTTTGTCGGACTGCTGCCTGACCTGTTAAAATAACCCTTTTTAGGTCTCGCGCCTAGCGTTGCAGTGCGCAGCACTGCTCGCGCAGCGCGAGACCTCTAGAAAGGGCTTCTGAAAACGACCTACACGCTCGTGCGTGTGGTTTTGTTTTCAGAAGCCCTCATTAGCTGTAGCATGCGTTTTTTAGAAAAACGGCACGCGATTGGGCAAAGGCGGGCGCATGTCCCGCCTTCGCTCCTCCCATTCCCGACGGTGGCCAGAACGCGCAGCAGCGCGCGTTCGCCTCGCTGCCACTGCCGCGCTCCCTGGCCCCCGCTCCTCTGTGGTGCGCGCGCACCACTGGTTTAGCTTGGCGCACGTCTCTGTCATGACTCCCCCCCTCCCTCCCTCCCGCTGCCTGTATGCTGTATTTCACTACACCTCCTAAGAGGCTGCGGGGGAGAAATGCCGTGTAACATGCCGGCCGCTTCAGCAGGCTCGTGCCGTATTTTCTTTAATCAACACAGCGCCCACTTATCTGCTGGGTGCTACCATGGAGCCTGCCGTGCCCATCACTAACCTCTATTTAACACTTCAGTGGCATGCTTTATGCTCCGTTTGTGTTTTTTAGCTTGGCGCCCGTCTCTGTCATGACTCCCCCCACCCACCACCAACCCGCGGTTGCTGCCTTCCTCTACTTTTCTCCACTTCCTCAGCAGAGCGTCTGCGAGCCTTCTTTTAAATAGCAATTTTTATGTTTTTTTTACAGTTACGGAGTGTGTGTGTGTGTTTACAGGGCAGTGCAGGAGCCCATGCCGCTGAAAGGGCAGAGTGGGTGGCTCCCGGCACAGTCCATGCTGACGGTCCCACTTCTCCGGTGGTAGGACCGCATTGGTAGCGCAGGAGACTCACCCTGGCAGGCTCCATAACTGCTGCAGCGGCTGCGCAGACACAGCCTCCTTCCTGGCTACCTGCTGGGTTGGGGCTTTGCTCTCCCCGCTGTAGCTACCATGGAGCATACCGCGCCCATTACTCAGCTCTAGGTAACACTTCAGCTCGGTGCCAATTGTTTGTCACTATTGCCTCCCCTCACGTTCTCCATGTTCCTTTTACTTTCTACTGCCCCTCTCCATGTTGCTTTAATATTAATCCCCCACCCAATCCCATATTGCTATGAAGCAGCTCACGTGGCACTGGTTTCAGGAAAGTGCAAATCAATTCTATTAAACAATATTTAGCTATAGTTGTTCCGTTACACAAGGACACATTCATTTTTGTAGCCACATGAGATAAAGTGATTTGCCCAGAATCGCAGGGTGTTGAGCCAACGCCAAGACCCGAACGTGGTTCTCGATTTACAATTTCGGCAGAGTGGGCAGCTCTGGGGTTATGCCACACCTTGTCCCCCAATGGAATGTGCCTTCCTCGGCTGCCACATGTGAAGTGAGGGATTTCAAGTGCGGGATGGAGGGCTTGGTAGCGAGGTGCTGAATTTGCCCTTCTCCCTCAGCCTAATCCTGTCCAGGACCCCCCCCCTTGTGTCCAGCAGCTGCTTGGTTATTCACTTCACACATCTATTGTCCCCTCCAGCTCCTCCAGGCAGCGAAGGCCTCTTCCTTAAAGGCCTCAGTGAATGGTGTGAACAGGGCATTTGGGTATTTGGGTGACTTGATTAATCAGTGATGGACTTTGATGACGCACGTAACGTTGCAGTCCTGATGGGCTTTGTTAATAGTGCACATCTGACACTTGTAGTTGTTCGGGGATTAGGTGTATTTATTGTTCTAAGGAGTGCGTATTTCTTAATTGCTGTGGTTTTTTTTTTTTTTTTTTTGCGCACTGAACAATTAGTTTCACCTGGAAGACTTCCTCTTCCCCGTCAGCTGGACAAGTCTAGCCCCAATACATAACCCTGGTGCACTGTGTGGGTGAGGGCGGGGTGTAAGAGTAGGCAGACAAGACATGCCACACGATCAGAGCTGGTGGCGGAAGGGGAGGGGCAGCAGGAGGCTGCGCAGCTCCAGCTGCTGATCAGGTTTCTATGCAGCCATGGCAGTGGCAATACGAGCTCTAGGACGGGCTAAGTGGCCTTGCAGGCTTACCAGCCCCACACACCTCCTGCACATATACCTCTGTGCAACTCATCCTCCTTTGAAGTATCATTCTACATTTTTAAGATTTCCATTTATGTTTTTGTCAGCATGCACCTTTTAGGGAAATATATTTGTGTCGAATGCATTTTGACAGGGCGTTTGGACCTGCTTTCCTGTATTCATATTTAGTGGAGGTGGGTGAACAACATGAATCTAGAATATCCACAAGCTGAAAAACTAATGTTACATATAATTAACTTGAAACATAACAAAATATGGTTCTTGGGCTGAGAGGAGAGATACTGAACTAAAGTGTACTGATGACTTTTTCAGTTTTATTTAGTGCAAACTTGATCCAGAGGTATCTACATAAGCACCGGTTACATTACACAAATACACATTATTTTTTGGGGCTAATTTTTTTCAAAGGCCGGGAGATTAAGTAATTTACCTGCAGCTGCTTCTTTGGTCCTGTCAGTAACTCCCCCATTTTAAGTCCTCTAAGCAGTGCTGCAACTGTCTCTGTCCCAATGGTGTTTCCTCATTCTAAGTCCTCTAACCAGTGCTGCTAGCTGCTTCTCTGGTCCCGTCTATAATTCCTCATTCTAAATCCTCTAGACAGTACTGCAGCTGCTTCTCTGGTCCCAGTGGTAATTCCTCATTCTCTGTTCTCTGTTCATACATCCACTACACTCCAAACCAAAATACATAGGTAAAAGACATTGTCATTTACAGCACCAATAGCACTAACTCTCACAAATGCGAGACCTATTGCATTGTAAATGCTTGTTAACAGTTGAAAACATTCATTTTAAATATTACAGAGTCAGCCGTATGTATGCATTGTAACTCACAAAGGTAGAGTATATGGTATTTAAAAGTGGGACATGTACAAAATGAATGTTATGTCCATACAGTGACAAGACGCTAAAAGCTATTTTCACTGTGGCAGGCCTAGCTGTTCTATGTAGAAAACCAGAGCACACATTAAAATACTAATGCTACCATCTCGAGAATGGGACAAAGTAGAAAAATAAGTAGACCATTATTTTTAATAGTTATTAAAATCCAAATCAATGGTAAAGTCTGATTTTTTTTTTTTTTTTTTTTTTTTTTTTTTTTTAAATATTGTGAAAAAGTAACTTTCAGAAAGTTACTATTTACCTGCCAGCTCCCAGACTTTGCTCAAGCACGGGAAATACCATGAAAGAGGTCTGAAATGCCTCCAAAGAGCAAACAGGAGGCTGACCTGAATGGCCAGAGATGGCTCCTTTGAACTCCACAGAATATGTAGGGTGGTTGTGGGCAACCTTTTTGACACTGCATTGTCAAATCCTGCTTGATCGGTCTGTTGAGCCACATGTAAGAGAGCATACTTGAAAGGAAGAGAACAGGGTGCCAAGACCGTTCTTGTGTATCTCCTCTTTAGTTGCTGAAGTACCCTCCTTTTGTCCTACCCGGCATCTGTCTCTGTTGTAGGTACACTGCCTGTTTCAAACTCGATTTTAGTGTTAGTTTAGTGTTAGATGTGGGACTACACTTATTTCCCCATGACACTCCCATATGTGGTCTCAGCCCACAGAGCCCACGTTTAGTATGGCTAAAGATTTTCAACATTTTGAAAATTCCCTGGGACATGGCTCTTCGGGTCTGTTTGCAGTAAGGCAAACAGGAACTACTGAAAAAGTGGGCATCGTTGCCCCCGGGAACTTTCACCCCGTTGGTTAGGACATGCCCCAGATCCCCCACCCACTAGCTGGTGCCATGCCTTTACATGGCACTCCAAGGCACCTTCATCAGAACACTGCTGGACTTGCAAAAGGATACCAGGTGAACAAAACCTGCTGCACTTGGCATCTCTGGCCTGTGAGAAAAGCATGAGGAGATTGGATACTCTTCAAGTTGAAATCCAAGGACAAGGATCATAAAGATGATCCCTCTGGGCGGCTCCATGAATATAAAAATGCTAAAGAGGACATTTCTGTGAAGAATCCCAGCTGACCAGTGGCTACTGGACCAGGCCTGGACTTTGCTGCTGCCCTCTGGCTGACACCATGAGTGTCTGTAAATCCTCCCCTGTGGCCCTGTGGGCCTTAGAAGTATACTCCGATGGTTGTTTTGAGCATGAAAAGAAGTTTGGGAACTTTTTCAAACCTTTCGCTCCATAGCTTCAAGGGAACGGACTGGAAAGTATCTGTCCCGCAGTTCCTCTGTGTCAGACTGAATTTGTGGTGTGTCCCGCATGTACAAGAATTTTTATTCAGAAAACAGTCCTTTTTCAGATTGGGACGTAGAAACTTTTTCAAACATCCCTATTTCCAGGCCCTAGCCTTACTTGGTATGTCCAACCCATGCTCCATTGCAGTCTTCCCCCAATAGTGCCTTGGTCCCAGTCTACTGTGACCATTAACTACCGTAAGCACTTTGTGCTTCTTAGTCCTTTTCCATATAAGCCTTTAAATATTCAACACTCCTGTTTGTTCCCCTTATTGGATTTTTGTCGTTTTGATGTTATTTTGCCTTGTCAATTGTTCTCTATTCATAAATTGGAGTGGGATTTTTTTGGGGGTGGGTTTTGGTCTTTTTAACTGTTTTGGTGGTACTTAAGGTCTGCCTGCTGTAAGCCGTAGCAACCAGGGGTTAGTTAGTGACTTAAGTACTTGTGTTGGACTACCATTCACCCCAACTAATAATTCATTTTCTCACAGCTCTGCAAAATGAACTTAGACTGGTTAATCTCTGTAAAATCACTTGGCTTCACTCTTGACCCCAATCTCTCATTTAAAAAACACATTGCCATCAAACCAAGGTGGCATGGGACCAAATCTTCCTTCTCAAGAAGTGAAACCATACCTCCCAGAAGCAGACTTCAGAACAACTTGCCTACCCATACCCTATTCCTAGATGGAGGGAATATCCTGCTCCGCAGCTTCCCCAAAACCACCCTGGATCCCCTTAAAGTTATCCTACATACCGCAGCTGGTTTCATTAAAAGCCCCAAAAAGTTTAAGCCCACCATCTAACCCTGATAGAACCACACTGCTTTCCTTTGCACCCTACTGACCAGGGCTAAATAAGCCAAAACCGGAGTGGGATTGCTTGTGTTGCCTTCTGGAGGGCACCTCGCTTGGCAGTTTGTGGGTGTACTGTTGCCATGAGGAGCAGGGTGTATACTGATTTGTGTAAGGTGAGCCTCCATCTAGAGTGGCACGGTAGGTGAAACTATGGACTGGATGACAACCCTAAGCGGATGCTAGTGACTGAGATTAATTGAAACATTCCACCCGTCACCTTAATTGTCACATACGTGGCCATCAAAACTGCAACCACTTTCATATCAGAGAAATGAACTCCCTAAAGGTTTAAGTGCCACACAAGAAGCCATTATATCACCAGATTGAAGAAAAGCAGAAGACAAGCCTTCTCCATCTATATTATTATTATTATTATTATATTTTTTTTTTTTCTTTCTCCCCCGAGTTTTATATAGCGCGAACTTGACCTGAAGGTATCCGGAATCAAAGCGCTTTACACGAGCACCAGTTACATTACACAAAGACACATTAATTTTTGTTGGGCACGGGGCGATTCAGGGATTTGCCCAGAATCACAGGATGTTGAGCGTCATTGCCGAAACTCTAACCCGGTTCCCCAGATTTGAGATAGACAGCCCTAGCCTGTTCGGCCACACCCTCTCCCGTATCTAACATCTATGCTCCCAGAACCTGAAGCAACAACTCCATCAACAGCAGAACTGCTCCAACTCTTTTTCCAATTCAGAAAGGAGCAGAAGAACTCTTCAGAGAACAGTGCAGTTTCAAATAAAGTACTCGCCACCCACAAACCTCCTGCTTCTTTGTAATAAATCACAAATTGTAACTTGGTGCTCCTGCCCTTCTTCAGTGATCTTACAAATGCACGTATAAAATTACATGCATACCGTCCTTGTGGGCCCCAAAGACACTACTTATGGGTGACTTTGCTAGTGTTAAATGTAGGCTTTTTGATATGCCAAGAAACCGTTTATATTGACATCCTTGCTGTGTCTTCTGGAGACGACCGTTCAATGCAGCAATGGCAGTCCTGACAAACTGCTTTTAAAATCACTCATGAGTGGCCTAACGCCACACTGCAGCTCACATGGGACATCTCACTTTGATGCCACTGCTTCGTGTTCTTTGCCACTGTGGTGTTTACTAAAAGTCAAGGTTGCCAAATTGAATTAAACATTTGTTAGTGCATGTGATCCACCCCTTAAACATGCTATGAGGTGTGTAGTAGTCTCCCGTGACAGGAGTCGAAATATGTTAAATCATTTTACATAAATGCAAAGAATTTCTGGTGATGATCTAGAAGGGCATATTTTCATATACCTACCGACTCTTGACACCAAAATGACAGTTCTGTTCCATAAAAGTCCCTGTGTCAACTCTCATGTTTCATGGAAGCTCCTCCGGTGATTAATGATTTTTTTCCCTCCCATTCAAAACGTACACTCCCCCTTGGGCGTTATCATTCTCCTATTAATAAAACACTAGTATTGCCACTGCCCTCATTTAGCCCTGGCACAAAGTTAGATTGTAGTGGAAAAATTTAAAATTGAGGTCCTAACCATTTGCTCCAATAAACCTTTTACAATAGTCCAGGGTAGCAAGCTTATTTTAAGAACCCTTCCACCGGTTCTGTATAGTGTTTTTAGATTTCTATGCAATCAGTGTGTCACTTCCTATGTTTTGATCAGCTCTTCCCTAGCAGAAGGACTCTTTCATGCTCTTAACGTCAGAAAGCTCTCTGTTACTATTTGGACAAAATGAGAGGTTAGAAAGCCTCCTGACCTGCTACCCTAGTGCATGATCTAACTAACAATGGAACATGTCTTGGACCTGCTGCCAACATTCCTCTCTCCAGGTTGATGGAGCTCTTCCTCCCCTTCACTTCATTTTGGTTGACATGTGGGTTTGAGGAACTTTTGTAGTCCATTGTTTTGGTTAGCTGGGTGTTATTTGGTGTTGGTTGAGTCAGCGAAAATGTTGTGGTGTGAGAGTACAAAAAGGTATTTCATTCTGTGGATAATGAAGAAATGTTGCCTACCTTGCCTCTGTCTGTATGTCTTCCCACTCCTGTACATACTGTGTTACATACGGAGTTCTTTTCTCTGGTTTGTATGTTCTCTTCACTATTACAGCAGTTAAAATTAAGGAGGATGAGATGGAGACCATCATTTCTTTTCAGGTAGTGTGGAATTCACAAGTGCTTATAACTTCGGTTAACTGGAGAAAATTTATTTAGATACATACTTATGTAGAGTCTTAATTCTGAGCATGCAGAATGTCTTGTAACCAAAATGCAGTTTTGTTTCGGTTCATTAATTTGAGCTCATTTCAATTTTAGCTTCATTTGGTACACTGGAACTGTTGCAAATACGCAAGTTTTGAAGAAGCGATAATGGAGGATAATGGTTTAGCAGTCATTGCTGTGTTTTTAAAGGTACGTTTTTGACCACTTTGGGATTACTCATGGCATAATACTGGTAAACTAATCTATTAAAAAAAAATACAAACCTGATGTATTTTTTTTTTTTAAAGTATGTTCTTCTTTTCTATACAGATTATAACAAATTGGTTGATGAAGAGAAGATTCTTAACTAAATAGGTATCAATGACCCAACTCGCAGCTGGGCCTCCTCCTAATTCTCCGACCACTCCCCTTTATTTTATTTTTATTACATTTCTGTAGAGTGCCATAGAACAATACCACATAAATATAGTAAATTAACAGTTGAAATAATAAGCACTACAATTCCATGAAAGATATAAAAGACAAAAACCGAAAAACCTAGGGCATATTAATTGTATCAGGATAAAACTGTGTACTAGCATCTGTTGAAGTAATTACGCAAAAAAATAACTTGGCTCTACTTTGATTCATCAAAGCTGGACACAAAAAGAAAGTGATTAATATTGAAGGTCAAACAGTTTACAGCACAAATTTTCTTAGCATCATATCCTTAAAATTACTAACCCACATATTGTCCTTGAGTAAAAGACAGTTCATCAAAGTAATATTAAAGGCTAGTACACATTTAAAAGTGCATTCTACCTGTCCCCATGTGATGTGTTTTAGAATTCACACTTTTCAGCTTCTAACAGTGCAGTTGATCAGCTTCAGAGCGTTTATATAATATAACCCCTTCAAGCCTACTTTTAGGCCCTGCTATGGAATCTTGGAATAATACTTCATCTCTTGTAATCCTCAATTCAGTCAGTAAGGCAGCCACCATTTAAGATGAGGTGCAAGCAGAGGTCAAATCAAAATATACTGCCCTGCCTCTCGTTATTACATGTTGAATTTTGGGGCATGTTGTACTGTATGCCAGTAACAGTATTTGGGCAAACTCCTATAATGTATACTGGCGGCCAACCCAAGACCTTCAATAAAGAGAGATTATCATAGCTTGCTTCCAGACCTTGATGGGGATTTTGAGATTTAGAAATTTTCTATAATACAAGTGGGATTTAACTGTATACACCTGCTTCCAGTCTGTAACATTATGCATGCCATGTAATTGAAAGACCTGCAATAAAACCAGTCCAATTGAATTCGCATGAGGACAGGTTGTTGTAAACTGCACACTTCATGCAGTGTTGCTGGTAAAGGTTAATCCTAAATAACAGTACTTGGCAACTAATTCAAGTTTATCAACACCTTTTTGTAGTCAATCCAGATATAGCAGATCTGCATCTGACTACAGAATTCATTATTTTTGTCTACTTAAGTGTGATAATTAGTAGCATATTTTGACAGTGCATCGATTTGACTCTGAAGACAGTGGTTGTTAAATCAAACCATATTAGATCATATGCATACATCATCAGCAGATCAGGACACCACGTGGGTATCGAGGGGATGACTACTTTTCCCCCCAAGTAGGCTGGCAAATCCTCTGTGTATCCTTTCATCCAAAATAGCATGGTTGAAAGAACTCGTCCTCGGTTTAAGCTGTTGGCAACCAAGATTGGCTTTGCTTATTCTTTTGCAGCGCCTCTCAACCCTTTCATCCAGTTAACATATTAGAATTTCCTAATTTTCCTTCACAAATGGGTGTCACCCATGCCCTCACCTTTTGCAATGAGGTTAACAGATTGAAAGCTATAGAGACGTCCATATTAGAAACATGTGAAGCACAGAAAGCAAAAACAGTATATTTCTTAATCAATGTTTTGAGAATTCCTAAAGTAGCTGTTCTACGGTTTGGTCTAAATCCTCCCTGTAGCTGAGGGACTAAGCTGTTTTATTTTC